>OW240918.1:155358836-155424761 GCA_933207985.1 Pelobates cultripes
CCTATCCAGCAACGTTTCAATTCACTATCATCACGCTCTGGTCTGGAGCAAAATGGACAAAATATAGAAAGGAATTGGAGGCACACCCAGAACATGCATTTCTAAGACCAGAATCTATACAAAATACAGTTAAATGAACAGCACACACACAAAAACAAAAATACAGCTTTACATTTTATAAGGCTACCGAATCTTAGCAAACAAATATTGGGATTCAGTTCCACCACATGGCCATATTGTGTTAAGCCCACCACTAGAGAGACACCATACTATCAGCAACACTGGTCATAAGTTTGAGAGTCCTGTTATTTCATATCTTCTGGTAGACCCGAGGAGAGAAGGAGATTTATATATGTATGGGTTATCTGCCATTTTCATACCAGGTGGTGGAGTTTTGTCTCAGATCCCGGCTCTACTGTTTGTAAGTGACCAGAACATCTATCCTTCTCTTCTCATCTTTGATGCCATCACCTTTTGTTTATCTATATAAAACTGTTTACATCTGTAATAGGTATTTTACATATTAAACTATTATTTTTTTATGGTAATTCCTACTAAAGAACATTACACTGTATACGATAGGTATGAGCACATTTCTTCTGTATTGAGTACACCTCCAGTTTGTTTGACACTTTATTTTACATTTATTATGGAGTTGTGAGTGCGAAGACAGCTTTTTGTTGTCCGGTTGTTCCAGATCTCTTATATAATTTATAGGAGCACCTTTATTCAATTGATAGTTATTATTACTAAAGAGTTTGACTGCATACATGGGGGAGGGCCCTGGGGCACTCCTAACACCATAACTACTACAGCACACTGTAGTAGTTATGGTGCTTGGAGTGTTCGTTTAAGGAAAAGCTTGAGCTTAATTTTATTAGTCAATCATAATAAATAATGTAACAGCTCAACTTCTACAACCGCTCACATTGTCACAGGATCACACTGGTCACACCTGTATATATTGTGAGCCTGAATCCTCAATGTAAGTGCTAATATGAGGGGGCTGTGGAGGAAGCAATGATTATTGGCAATCTGTGGAAACATGAAACACGTTACAAGTGTAATAAACGTTTTCTATCTGTATATTTGGGGAGATCCAGAATGTCCACATGATTACTGTAATATAAAGTTTGATTGAGAGATTCTCTCTTCCTTTATTTTTCTGTGATTCTCATTGATTGTGTTAAAGATCGATGGGCTGCGTAGTCAGACCACACTAGGGAGGGTCTCATATAGATTGGTTATTGGTTACATCGAGGCAGCTCAGCGAGAAATGCAGCCCAGTCACAACCCAAATACTGGTAACACAATTATGACAAGACCGTGCTTAATAAAGATAATACCAAAACAAGAATACGTTAGTACATCTGTACTTAATATTGAATCATAAAGTGATTGATTATTCTCTAAGGAAATAATATGGCTGAGGTTATTCTGGGCGTTCAGCCAAATAAGGATATGGGAGGCTCAGGGGACATCCATATCAGGTATCCTCAGGCCAAACTTAATGGACGAGATATACTATTAGTAAAATCAGCCTTTCACGCAGAGAAATAAGAGAGTTATCAAAAACTTTGTGTGCGTAAAAACAAATCACGGACATTTGAAAGATCTCTGGAAATAATGGCGATCGGCCATTAACGCATTAACCACTCTCCCCCAGTAAGCAATTATCTATCCCACATTTTCATTTTCACATTCTATCCTTTTTTTATATATATATTATTTACCTGTTAGGTCTCTGCATTTCTTAATGAAAAGTTTTATTTCTGCAGCTTCGGCATCTGCGATATCTTTCTTCACGCTAGGAAAAAAAAACAACAAACTAAATAGATAGTTTTGGGACAGAATGCATTTTCATACTGAAAATTTGGAATCAGGAATTTTGGATGGTAGGTGGGGGTATATACAGGTTCATTACCTACATTATAGTAATATGGGGATCTTATTGGCCAGCATATGATTTATATTTCTTTATATCATTATTCAGCCACCATATAATTAACCCTTGTGTTCCCGAGGGTTTTTAGTGATTTGAGCGCTACCAGTGGGAAAATAATTCCAATTTTTTTAAATTCAGATCCGGAGTTGAATTCCGTGAGCCCAGATTTGCAGCATTGAGTAAAGATTTCAGCCGCTTAGCGGCGTTTGGTTCAGCTAAAATCCGGACTAAATTCCGGCCCGCTCAAGACCTGAATTACACAAATCAGACATTGATGAATTATTATTATTCGCATTCTGATGTTATTCACATCTTAATGTAGCAACGGGCTAGCACCATTAACCCTCAAACTGTGAAGCGGGCAAATAATACTTCAAATTACTGTCTGCTTGGAACACAAGTGAATGGTAATTTGCAAGAAACCTCAGGGTTAAAAAACTCCAAGGGGTAAAAAAAACGCGCTACAACTGTGATGCTAAAATCCAAAAATCTATTTATAACCGATGTTGCTATCACATGTATCAGTCATGATGCTGCCTTCAAATGGAGATATCCTTAATACTCCGGGGTATATAAAAAATGAATAAAAAGTAAAAGAAAGCAAAACAGGCTATAAATTATCTAAATGTATAATTAATTTAACTGATAAATGTAATTGTAGAATATAAACAATGTACTATAAATAAATAAGTACTAAATCCATAAAAAATAAAAACTGAAGTGGCAAATAAAATAACATAAAAATGTATATGCATGAAATACAAAATATAAAATACCAGTGGTTATCGGAAGGATCAGAGGGAATTTCCACCTAATAAAATCTAATGGGAATTGATAAAAAGTTAAATGTCCATTGCAGGAAAGATGGTGAAATCTAGCCTGAATCCGATAGCTGTAGAAATGGGTTAAGGTGTGTCCAGTCTTCACATCTATGTAGATCCTTAAAGTAATCCGCCGGCATTCCTCACGGAAAAATAAATAAAATGAATATGAGATCATCTTCGGCCAAAAAGCTTGACGTGTATCGAAAACCGAAATATGAAGGTACGGAGGCTCCCAGGGTACACAGGACCCGTTCGACTATCTCGGTATGCGAATCCTATGCGCTTTGTGTATGTATTTATAGTACATTTTGTTTATATTCTACAATTACATTTATCAATAAAATTTAATATACGTTCACATGGTATGTAGCCTTTTACGCTTTCTTTTTATTCATTTGTGAAGGGTAACTTGTGACTGCGCATCCTGAATATTATTTAAATCTGTGCTTTGTAAATATCCTGAATTCTACACTTTGTAAAGCATTTGGATTTGAAAAGCACCAATTTTAAACAAGACACCATGTGAAACTGGCAAATTCGGTTTGGTTGTCCAGTCGGAATTAGCTTTTTGTAAATGTGAGAATTGCCATTCATTACCATAGACACTCTAGAATATATTACCAAATTAGTGTTAAAAGAGGATAAAATACCACAATTCAAACTACACAAAAAAATCAATGGTAAAGACTGAAGCATGTCCCACTACCATACAGCACAGCAATGGTCCAAGGGGTCCAGATCACTCCTCAGTGTAACAATGTAACTATAATACAATGGTAACATCATGTAGTGCTATGCTGGATACAAGTACCAGAAAGATTGAAAAGAAATTGCCAATAAATAAATAAATTAAGGTCTATGCATTTCAGTCACAACAGACCTTTATCAAGACAGCTAAGCACGTTCCCAGGAAGGAGTAACTCCTACACCAAACCTGGGACAGCCAGTGATTCCTGATTGACCTGATTGGGTCTGATATGTGCTATTTCATCATGTTTTAACATTATTTTGGTAACACATTATTTCATTACTTACGTAAAATGCTCCTACTTATATTCATGTTACATATTAATGTTGCATTAGTCATCCCTTCTGTTTTGGGGAGGTTGATAAATTTCCATTAATTTTTTAATTATTTTCTTTAGCATTATTTATGTTTTAGTGGTTTCTGGTATGATATATAGTTAAAAATTGAAAAATGTTCACTGATGTGCTTGAGCAGCATTATATATATATATATTTGTAGCACACACTGATGGAAAGTCTTCTCTGAGTTAATTTATTATTATAGTAAAAGTTTTCAAATAAAGAAAAAAAAACTAGATTTGAAAAACAAACACTTCCTATAGACAAGGCTCCAGAATTTCTCTCCTAGATACAAATTGTTTCATCTACCTGGAGATCTTACTCAGTCATTAGTATTTAATATGAAATGTATAATATATAGGTTTAATATATAATATATAGGGTTTCTATAAAAAGTATAATATATAGGGTTAAAATATTCTCTTTAGTATTTTTAATTAGTGACATTGCAGAAGGTCTTGATGGTAAGGTATGTCTTTTTGCTGATGATACTAAGATATGTAACAGGGTTGATGTTCCAGGAGGGATAAGCCAAATGACAAATGATTTAGGTAAACTAGAAAAATGGTCAGAATTGTGGCAACTGACATTTAATGTGGATAAGTGCAAGATAATGCATCTTGGACGTAAAAACCCAAGGGCAGAGTACAGAATATTTGATAGAGTCCTAACCTCAACATATGAGGAAAGGGATTTAGGGGTGATTATTTATGATGACTTAAAGGTAGGCAGACAATGTAATAGAGCAGCAGGAAATGCTAGCAGAATGCTTGGTTGTATAGGGAGAGGTATTAGCAGTAGAAAGAGGGAAGTGCTCATGCCATTGTACAGAACACTGGTGAGACCTCACTTGGAGTATTGTACACAGTACTGGAGACCGTATCTTCAGAAGGATATTGATACCTTAGAGAGGGTTCAGAGAAGGGCTACTAAACTGGTTCATGGATTGCGGGATAAAACTTACCAGGAAAGGTTAAAGGATCTTAACATGTATAGCTTGGAGGAAAGACGAGACAGGGGGGATATGATAGAAACATTTAAATATATAAAGGGAATCAACACAGTAAAGGAGGAGACTATATTTTAAAGAAGAAAAACTACCACAACAATAGGACATAGTCTTAAATTAGAGGGACAAAGGTTTAAAAATAATATCAGGAAGTATTACTTTACTGAGAGGGTAGTGGATGCATGGAATAGCCTTCCAGGTGAAGTGGTAGAGGTTAACACAGTAAAGGAGTTTAAGCATGCGTGGGATAGGCATAAGGCTACCCTAGCTATAAAATAAGACCAATGCAATGAGACTAATGCAAGTGTTTAGAAAATTGGGACTAAATGGGCCGAATGGTTCTTATCTGCCGTCACATTTTATATAATATGTAGGATTAATTCTCACCTGTAGACGAATATCGGCACAATGACATCGGTAAAGCTTGGCTCGATGTCGGCGTCCTCCACCCGGAATAACATGTCCTGATATTCTGTTGTCCACTCAACCTTTTCATCTACAGGAATCAGATTACCTGTGAAATTAGAATTAATTAAGATTTAAAAAGGGAAATTCCAGGCACCAAAACCACCTATTCTCATTGCCTTTAGTGCATTATTACTCCAGTAATTTGCAAAAATCACACAGCTATAAGCCTGTCATCTTTCCTTACATCAAACGGAAACAGTATTTTAAACTTTGGTTGTAAAACTATTACTACGTCCTGCACAGATTGTTTGCCGTGAAATTCATCTTCCTATGCACTCTATCTGCTTCAGTAAGAGTACCGGATCATGGATGTGAGTCTACCCTGCTGGGAGTAGGAGAGTACACTCCTGGGAGTGTAGCGGACCATGCGTAACCAGACCGGTTACTTCCACTAGTCCCCTTCCTTCAGCCGGTCAGGAACCACTTAGAATACCAAGAGACCCATTTCCCCCCAGTAACTGGACAACACACAGGCCTGGAGGTATAACAACCACTTTATTGGCCACACACAGCTTTTAAACATCTCCCCATGCAAGGGGTGTATCACACAGTCACACAAGGTTACATAACAGGATCCTCCCCCTCCCTGGAGCCCTAGTGCGGGTAGGGACTCCGCTCCCTTTGTTCCCAAATTCCGATACTCAAAGTACAGGGTTTCCCACCCCAGCTATCTAACTCTCTATCTATCTATCTATCTATCTATCCAGTATCTATCTATCTATCTATCTATCTATCTATCTATCTATCTATTTATACAGTATCTATCTATCTGTCTATCTATCTGTCTATCTATCTATCCAGTATCTATCTATCTATCTATCTATCTATCTATCTATCTATCTATTCAGTATCTATCTATCTATCCAGTATCTATCTATCTATCTATCTATCTATCTATCTATCTATCCTTTATCTATCTTTCTATCTATCTATCTATCTATCTATCTATCTATCTATCTATCTATCTCTCCAGTATCTATCTATCTATCTATCTATCTCTCCAGTATCTATCTATCTATCTATCTATCTATCCAGTATCTATCTATCTATCTATCTAGCTATCTATCCAGTATCTATCTATCTATCTATCTATCTATCTATCTATCTATCTATCTATCTATCTATCTATTCATCTATCTATCTATCTATCTATCTATCTATCTATCTATCTATCTATCTATCCAGTATCTATCTATCAGTATCTATCTATCTTTCTATCTATCTATCTATCTATCTATCTATCTATCTATCTATCTATCTATCTATCTATCTATCTATCTATCTATCTATCCAGTATCTATCTATATATTATCTATCTATCTATCTATCTATCTATCTATCTATCTATCTATCTATCCAGTATCTATCTATCTATATATCTATCCTTTATCTATCTTTCTATCTATCTATCTATCTGTCTATCTATCTATCTATCTATCTATCCATCCAGTATCTATCTATCTATCTATCTATCCCGTATCTATCTATCTATCTATCTATCTATCTATCCAGTATCTATCTATCTATCTATCTATCTATCTATCTATCCCGTATCTATCTATCTATCTATCTATCCCGTATCTATCTATCTATCTATCTATCTATCTATCTATCTATCTATCTATCTATCCAGTATCTATCTATATTAGTGATGTCTGTAACATTGTTATTTTTTTGAATTGTGTCTGATTTTGAATCCATCATCTCGACAGACAGTGAAAGAAGATAGTGAATGTGAAAATATGTCACAAGAAGTTGTCACTGGGATGCTTGTGCAACTGGGGCCACAAGATGTATCTACAAATCTGCAGCACTCAATGTATTCATTAATTCCATATAGTCCATGGTTTAGTGAAAATCCCTTTATATTTCTGTAATTTAGGTTCAGGATTGGATCACGTTCTCACTGAGATGAAACCTATATAATGGAATTTATTCTTCATGATTGTTTTGAAGCTAAACTAAGGCAGATATTGAGAATGAGTTATGGAGCTGTCACTATATAGTCCATATCTGTTTAAAAGTGATTTTTTTCTGTTTGATTGTTTTTGTAGATGTTTTGAACTTTATACAATCTTTGTTTCTGTAGTATAATTGTCTTGTATCTACTCTCTGACTGCTGAGATTCTTAGTCTTCAACTAATAACTGACATGCTGTCACCTTCTTTAATACCACGGCTCGATTCCCAGCTTTCTTATTCTTACAATAAACCCATCTCTCTAGTCAGAACATACAGACACACAGTTATATATATTACTTTTTGTTTCTATAAGGGCAGGACTTTAGCACAAGGGAGAAAAAACATTTATTAACCTCTTAAGGACCAAACTTCTGGAATAAAAGGGAATCATGACATGTCACACGTGTCATGTGTCCTTAAGGGGTTAAACATTCTGTTAGCATGAAACACGTGGCAGGATCATGGGGTCAGAATCATAGATATGGCTACTGATCCAGTCTGGGCATTGCTACGAGGAAGACACCAGCTTCCTTTTTTTGGACTCTTCCATGGTATCTCTGCCACCTTTCTGACAAGCTTTTTAGAGTGTTGTCTGAAATTTACCCCTAAATTCTCTAATCTCTAACTTTAAATGGTATTTTAATTTTTCTATTATCTCTTTCTACAGAAAACATCTATTTTAAACAAAAATTCTGCCAACAATTTGACATTTTTTTGTTTCTCGATAACAATAAATGAAATCATATCGCCATTCCCAATTCCCATCACCAAGCTGACTTTTGACATAGCTTACCCAGCTGGGCATAGATTTCACCCATCTCGAAAGCATTCATCATTGACCACCCTCTGTTGTCCACCATGGTGATGGAACTTGTTAGTTGATAGGACTTCCTCTCCATTGTGAGCCCACCATCGATGGAAGCAGCTTGAGCATGCAGTTTAAACTCCTTATCGTTTAACACATATTTGCAGGAATTGATCAGGGAGGACTTTCCATGACCAGTGTACCCACAGAGCTGGATTAGAACTCGATTGAAATCCTGGTTGCCCAGGGGGCAGTTACTGAGGCTGTAAGTGTTAATGTAGTTAAAACTAACATCACTGCACAGAACTGAAACCAGGTGTGCAATTGGCTGTAATAAAATACAGGCTATTTACAGGAAATTGAAATAAGGTTTCACAGCTTACAGGAAAAGGCTGGAAACTATTGAGCAATGTGGGGATTTTCAGAGTCATTAGCTATACCTGCATGAAACAGAGAAACAAAGAAATTCTCCCAAGAGGCAATGCCTGCCAAAACATGCCTGACCTCCCCCCCCACCCCCTCACAGTGAATAAAACACCTGACACTTAACTTAAAGGCCACAGATTTATTTAAACATGTGAACACGAATCATCAGCTGCAAGCTGGAGGACGGTCCCACCTACAGGTATCTTACTACCGGAGTTTGGATCCTGGCAATACAAGGTGGGCAACAACCCCCTCTCCCACTGCTCAAACTCTGAGTGAACATCTATTCAGGAGCTGGGCAGGGTAAACTCCACAGCTGTAACAGTAACCGGAAAACAGCACAAACACAGGAAAGAATGAAGAATGAAAAAAATGTATACGGGAAAAAGAGGGAAGAAGAATAAAGAGTGAAAGAGAGAAAATAGGGGAGGGTGGCTGAGAGAGCTCAAGGCAGCGTGCTGCTCAGGGTCCAGGATGAGGAGAGCTGAGACGCAGCATTACAGCTTTCCAAACACCAGACATTACGTTAGATAATCCATAGCTGCCTTTATAACTGCTATCACTACACAGAGCAGCCATGGGCCATGTCACATTGTGTTACCTGCCCAAGGAAGTCCAACTCATGCACCGTCCAGTTCCACTCTGCAGAAAGAAAGAAGCAGAACTAGAGAGAAACAGAGAAATGTAACAATCAGGGCTATTTATATAAAGGGACATTGTAACTGATTCATCTCATTGAAGTGCTTACTGCATCCTCCAGATGTTGTGGACTACATCCCCCATGGTGCTCTTGCAGTATTAATGCTGGCAAAGAATCAGGGGAGAAGCTGGCCTTCAATGTCCATTTAATAGCAAACTTTTATCTTTTATTCAAATTCTGTGAAAATGACCACATTTTGACCAGATTGGCTCCATTCGACTAGATACATTCAGTGTCAGTGTTAAAATGAGTTCCTTAGACGAGCCAACCCACCCCCTGCACACCTACTCTCTTCCCAATCCACCATTGCCCCAGAACATGTTGGCAAGTGTGCTGTGAATAATTGGTTTGGAAGCCAACCAATCAGAGTGCTCAGACAGGCCAAATAAGCCCCATCCATGCAATGGCAGGCATGGACATCAAGGAAGAACAATAGTCACCATATGCATTATTTCTATATTCTGTTACAATGTTACCTGGATAGCTAATGCAGGTCAGGACCCTTAGCCCCTGCACCTCTGAGGCCATTTGTTTTTACTATTTGCCCTATGGCTGCCAGCACCGCCTCGTGAACAAACAGTTTGAATGTATAACATGAATTCCTGGATTCTATCCACCGGCAACGTTTGGTCAAAGTGAAATCCAGCACAATTCTAGCTCATCTCCAGTTACAGAGAATACATAGAAAGAAAAAATTAATATAAAATTAAACAATAGAATGGTTAATAGAATTAAAAACACAACGGCTACATAACACAGTTGGATAGCACAAACAGTTTTACAATGTAAAATCCATTTAAATATGCCGGCACTTACAGAGGGACTGCACCCAAAAATATAAAAAAAAAGACACTATTTAGTAGATATATCACCAATGGAAACATGCATGCATTTAATTTTACATTATGGGGGTATATCTAAAATCAGCTTGTAAAAGCTGTAGATCTCGTCTGCTGCCTTTACAAGCCCTCCCCTTCTAACCCCGCCCAGACTTTCTGTGACTGTCCAATCACAGACTTCTCAATACAGCTCAATGAGAAGTCTTTGCAGGGCAGGTAGTCTGGGCAATTGCTGCCTCTCGAGTTAATCTTCACTGAACTAACCAAACCAGGAAAAAACATTAGGTGTAAGAAGGTTTATTTATAAAAGTGTCAATTTCTATTGAAATGTACACTTTTTGTAAAATGGAAAAAAAATACACACTTTTCACACATAAAGCACTTTTGATTTAGGTGTTTGTAGGAGAAACAAAGTATATGGTGGTAAAGTAGTTGTTTTGGTGCTTACAGAGTCTCCTTACAGGAACACTACAAACCATTGTAGCTTAATGAAGCAGTTTTGGTGTATTGATCCTGCCCTGAAAGATTTCTGTATGACAAGCACATAACATTCAGTCAGAATTTGTAATGTATCTGTAGAAAATAACCGATTGTAATGCTTCACATGTTGAAAGGAATTGTACTCTTGATTCCTCCTTCAGACTGGACTCTGAGACAAAACATACCATTATTTCATTTCCTGAAATGATTTTGCTGTAAAGTAGCAACACTGGCAGGATCTGTTCTTCAATTCATCCTGTCTGCTATAGTTTTCATTAAAACAGAAGACAAAGTAGGGTCTACTTTGTCTTGTGTATTTTTCCTATGCCTGACAATTTCCCACAATTCTCACCTTTCCTCCGTGATAGTCCCGAACGTCCTGTCATTTAGACAGAGGGCAGGCAAAACTATCGAATTTCATCCTAACAGAATGAGAACAATTTGTACCAACAATCAGTACTTTTAGGTCGGTTCGAAATTTAATTTGAATAAATGAATTCTGATCCGATAACCCGTGCTGGGCTGCATCTTGCAGCCGCTTAGTAGATAGCTGCCTAATTCCAACTGTATTAGGGAGCTATCTACTAAAAGGCTGAAAGACCAAGATTGGTCTTTAAGCCAACTTTACTAATACTAAGTAAATATTATTTAGTATTAGCAATTAATCTGCCCCTACTCGCTATATCGCGAGTAGGGGCATGTAAAAAAAATAAAAAAATAAATAAAGCACCCCCCTCCCAATAAATGGCCCCATGGTAGGGCATCTATTAACCAGAGCCCCCACCCATGCCCCATGAGTGGGCTTTTTTTTAAAACTAAATGGGGGACATAGGCTGCGGATGGGGGCCCTAAAGAACAATGGGGGGAGGGCCTATTGTCCTCCTCCTGGCCCCCTCCCATTTACAGTGGGTGGGGGTCCAAAAGAACAAGGGGGGTATCTATTGGCCTCATCCCGGCCCCCACCCATGAGCGGTGCTTGGGGGTCTTAAAGACAATGGGGGAACCTATTGTGCCCCCCCTGGGCCCCCACCCATGAATAACAGATGGGGGCCCTAAATGAAAATGGGAGGGACCTATTGTCCTCCCTCCATCCCCACCCATGGCTGACAGGTTCAGACCCTAAATGACTATTTAAAAATACCCCCCAATGTGACTAGGTGTCCCCAAGCCCCTAATCACCTCCCCCCCAAAAATTAAATAAAGCTCTACTTACCCCTCTCACCCTTAAAGTCCTTAAAATAGTGAGAGGGAGACAATAAAACGAAATATCTGTAAATTTTTACCATTTGATGTCTTCTTTTTTCTAAAAACTTATTTTTTCAGCCCACAAAAAGCCAAATAAAAATCCATAATACGTGTCGAACTTATAAAATAAAAAAATCCAGAGCGCGAAAAAAAAACCTTGACGCTATAAAAAAAGAATCCATCTTCACCCAGTGAGGGCACTGCGCAGACTGAGCTCAGCAGGGAGGGGAGAGGCTTATAAAGCCTTCCCACGCCCTGCAATTTGACTCAGAGCCCTCTGAGTTTACAACATGACAGGAGGCTTCGTATTTTGCATAATCTCTCTTTACTAGCTCCACACAGCAGCAAAGAAACACATAGAAAAAAGGACCAATCACAAGAGAGTAGGATGTACATAAGGCATAGTGACGTCATCTTTCTTTGCTGCTCCATCAAGCAGGCAGGTCAGATTATTACTCTTCTCTATTAATTTGTATTTCTATTGCCTCTTTGGGACTGTTTTGGGATTGTATTTGAATAGGTTTTGCTATTTGTCTGCTATGGAAGTCTGAGGGTCTTTCTTTATTATTATTTTACTTTTACCTTATTCTGGGTGCTTGGCCCCCTCCCCTCCTTAGTTCTCTTTTCTGAGAGTCTCTGGAGCTTTTGGGGCCTTGCTGGGGCTAACTGTCTACCCTGCTTCCCCAGCATTTGTTCCTCTTCCCTCTGGTCCCCCAGTACATCCCGGCATGACAGCAGCCTTTCCTCCACGTCCACTCCACACTCTCCAGTTTGGCGCCTGCCGGGCTAACGGCCCCTTGCGATCAAGCCGCGGTGGCCATCTTTAATCTCGCGAGATTGCGGGCGACCATCTTACTTCACCCGCTAGCCGCAGCGGTCATCTTTAATCTCACATTTTGCAAGATTGAAGGCGGCCATCTTGCTACACCCGCACACTGCGATTTCGGCATTTGGGAGAGCTTATGGTTGTGCTGCCTACTTAACCTTAGCTGCTCTCACAACTCAGACGGCTCTGATACAGGCATTGGATGCCAAGGTCCCAAGTTCCAGGTAAGTATCTGTTCTATACTCAAGCTTATAGGTGTTATATAAGGATATCCTACATTAAAATTAGCTAACTTGGACTCAGGAAATGCTTGATGCTTAAAATGACACTTAAGTCCATATATGTCTAATTCCGAGAGCAGATAGCCCCCACCTGAGATGTCTCTTCTAAATCAGTCTGTCCCTTCTCTTTCTTGGAACTTATTGGTTATATGTAGATGGTGTTTATACCTATGTCTTATCTGTACCCCTCCCCTGTTATTTCTCTCTCTCCCTACTACTGTTCTATGAGTATTTGCACGTAAGCACTTACTTTTTAGTGTATAAAAGCAATACTGATGAAATAAACAAACAGAAGCTTATTGTGGTACCCAACACAAGTCTGGTTTCTGAATTTATATTTTTCCAAGTGCACTTGTAATAATAACAATTTGGGTTCCGCTGAATATAACAAAGATCAATATTGGATCTATGACACGGCTCATGCCAAGTCCATGTGCCCAAATCATTAAAATGTATCTTTGGGGTGTTTTAGTATATTGTATATTTTTCTGTACCTGAGAGATAATTGAGTTATAACTTTTTCTTATGCAATTATCTCTCAGGGACAGAGGATCCTGTGAAGAAAAGCCCTGTATTATTGTATAGGAGACCCCATGTAGAGGTCTGTGCATAAAAGCCGTGTGTGGCCAAAATAAAAGCAGTTGACACCCAGAACTATGTGTCATTTTGTTGCTGGAGGGAAAGTGTCTTGGATCAATATACTACTTCTAACAGCTTCTAGGAAGGAATAGCAGGGATACCTGTGCTAGGTATTGGAGCTCCGCTACACGCATTGACATTATCAGTTTTAATGAGCCATACCCCAGCTGCAAGAATGGCCCAGATTGCATTGTCAATGGTGGAGCATTGTAAGGAGAACTTTTCCGAGTGTATAAGGAAGTTAAGACTAGAAACCGTGGAGGAATGTGGTGCTAATAGGTCAATGATTAATCTGTGTTTATATGAAGATTTATCAATGACTATACCAATAGGATTTGTCCTCCATGAAGTAAAAGGACTGAAAACAAACCCCTTTTCCAACCTAATCTTGATTAGTTTATCAATTGATTCTGGATCTGCTAACGCAGTCTGCAAATTATTGCACTCCAGCGTACCAGGTGGCAAGTGTATGAAACCCGTGTAAAACCCCTGTGATAACCAAACAATGGGAAAGTTAACCAAGTGTTGTGGCACCGTGGGTGGTACTGTACTAGTTCAGCAAAACACACAACATTAATACTTGTGAGGCAAGGTTTACACTGAATAGCTTGGATCTGAGTGCACACTTTGCTAAAATATCACTCAGATCCTTTCGTTGGTTCAAATTAAGTTTTGACCGGTCGCCCATGAGGGAATTCCCCAAAACAGTTCCAGAGAAAACAAGGCAACGACCTGTCATCTTTCGGGGGTTCTCGCACGAACACCGATAAATCTAAGCGGTACCAGGGGTCGCGTATCCAAAAACAGTTCCACACTGTCGACGACCATGTACTGCTGCCCGCATTCAAGAGACAAAATGGCCACCAATTGTTTGAACACATGTATTATACGAACGTCGGCTACACAGAGAAAACAATTGCACTAATAACTAATTTATGGTTAACAGCCAGGGGTGGTTGGTGATTATAAGGTACAAACAAAGGGACCACACAGAGTTGGTTCCTTAAACGAACGGGGGTGTACGGACAGCCGAACAAAAGGGAATAAAAGTGTAGCGAGAGCATCCATTCCGCTACAGTGATATCTATCTACTGTGGAAGTATATTGAAAGTATACTCCAAATTGACATACTTGGGGCTACTCATTTATGGGAGTTTTTCCATCTACATAGGATTACTCCTCCTTTGTGACCTTCTATTATTTTTTGACATTATGTATTTTGTCCAATTTGGAGTTAATTAGTTACAGAATTCTCTCTCCCTGTATTTGTATAAGTTTAGCTACAGTTACACAAATCTAATGAGGGTGTAAATATCTAAGACTGATTCTCTTCTGGTTTCCCTTGTTTTACATCTTATCACATGCTTTAACCCCTTAAGGACTGAGCCAAATGTACACGTATTTAACAAGAAAAAAACGTAAACAAAACTTGGAATTTGCGCTACATGTCTCTTCAACCGTAATTCACCTCTTTCATATTAAATGCACCCACACTTATTATATATCATTTTATTCAGGGGAAACAGGGCTTTCATTAAATATCAAATATTTAGCTACGAAATATAATTTAATAAGAATAAAATGTAAAACAAAGCGAGAAAATAAGAAATTGTTTTTTTTTTTATTCTGCGTGACATTCTAACTGTGAATGTCATAATACTGTTAGATTTTACTGCAATAAAATACACATATTTGTATTCAGCGATGTCAGTGATGTACATGTTTTATAGTGTTTTGGGAAGTTACAGGGTCAAATATAGCATGTAACATTTTTCAGTTTTTCACATGGCAATTTGCCATATTGGTTATGTTTAGAGTTGAGCGGACACCTGGATGTTCGGGTCCGGCGGGTTCAGCTGAACTTTGAAAAAAAGTCTGGGTTCATGCTCAAACTTGACCCCGAACTTGACCCCGAACCCTATTGAAGTCAATGGGGAACCAAACTTTTGGGCACAAAAATGCCTCTAAAAAAACGTCTGGAAAGGGCTAGAGGGCTGCAAAAGGAAGTAACATGGGGGTAAGAGTAGGACAAGTGCCCTGCAAACAAATGTGGATAGGGAAATCACTTAAAATAACATAACAAAAATTAAAAAAACAGCTGAGCCATAAAATAGCACTAGATGGAATCTTTGATTTTAGTTTTGGAAGAACATAAATCAAAATCTAAAGCATGGCTGTCAGGAGGATCACCAGAATTATCCATTTGAGAGGGGGTTGGAGTGCAGGGTATTCTCTTTCATTGTTCAAACTGAGCTCAACTCCTGATGCATGGAGAAAAGGCCTTCACAAGCCTCTGCTATTGTGTACATAGTTTATACTAAGTGACCCATAGGTTGAGGAGGCGGTGACCATGGCGGTGTAGGTGGAAGCGGCGGTGGAGGGGGAGGAGGTAGCCAACACTTTTTTAAATTTTTTTATTTTGTTTTGTTTTTTATTGGGGTAGCCCACAAAATATTGGGACATATACAAAAAAGAAAACAAAGAATAAGTGCACTTGAGTATAACAATGGCTGGCTGGGGCCGGTATAACTGTCTATTCTGCACAAGGTACAGACAAGTCTGGTGGGATCCATGCTTGGTTCATTTTAATAAACGTGAGCTTGTCCACGTTGGCTGTGGACAGGTGGCTGTGCTTGTCTGTGATAACGCCCCCTGCCGTGCTAAACACACGTTCAGACAATTCACTGGCTTCAGGGCAGGCCAGCACCTCCAAGGCATAAAGGGCAAGCTCAGGCCATGTGCCCAATTTGGAGTCCCAGAAGTTGAATGGGGCAGACCCATCAGTCAGTACGTGTAGGCGTGTGCACACGTACTGTTCCACCATGTTGCTGAAATGCTGCCTCCTGCTAAGCCGTTCCCTATCAGATGGTGGTGCTGGTTGTTGTGGCGTGCTGACAAAACTTTTCCACATTTTGGCCATGCTAACCCTGCCTTCTAAGGTGTCAGTTTGGAAAGCCCTCAGCAGCCGGTCTACCAGCGTGCACTTGTACTCGCGCATCTTCTGATCACGCTCCAGTGAGGGAATTAAGGACGGCACGTTGTCCCTGCAACGGGGATCCAGCATGGTGGCCACCCAGTAATCAGCACAAGTTAGAATGTGGGCAACTCGGCAGTCATTGCGCAGGCACTGCAGCATGTAGTCGCTCATGTATGCCAGGCTGCCCAGAGGCAAGGACAAGCTGTTCTCTGTGGGAGGTGTATTGTCTGTGTCCTCCATAACCCCCCAGCCACGCTCCAGTGATGCCCACGAGCTGCGGTGGGTGCCACCCTGCTGTGGACACAGTTCCTCCTCCTTCTCATCCTCCAGAATTGTGCCCTGGCTGGACAATTGTGTACCTGGCCTATGCTGGTGCAGGAACCCACCCTCCAAGCCACTTGTAAATGACTGGCCTGATAACCATGGAAATCACCCCTCTTCCTCCTCCTTTTCCTCCTGTGCCACATCTACTTCCATCATCGCCCGCAGCGTTTTTTCAAGGAGACATAGAAGCGGGATAGTAAGGCTGAGAACGGCGTCATCGGCACTGGCCATGTTGGTGGAGTACTCGAAACAGTGCAAAATGGCACACAAGTCTCGCATGGAGGCCAACTCATTGGTGGTGAAGTGGTGCTGTTCCGCAGAGCAACTGACCCGTGCGTGCTGCATCTGAAACTCCACTATCGCCTGCTGCTGCTCACACAGTCTCTCCAGCATGTGCAAGGTGGAGTTTCACCTTGTGGGCACGTCGCATATAAGGCCGAAGTGGGCCGAAGTTACACTGCAGCACAGACAGGCAAGCAGCAGCAGGGTGAGAACGCCGAAAGCGCGCACAGGCGGCCCACACTTTCTGCAGCAGCTCTGATATATCTGGGTAGTTTTTCAGGAATTTCTACACCACCAAATTCAGCACATGCAGCAGGCAAGGGATGTGCGGCCAACCGGCTAGGCCCAGAGCTGCTATGAGATTTTGCCCATTATTGCACACCACCAGGCTGGACTTGAGGCTCAGTGGCAACAACCACTCATCGGTCTGTTGTTCCATGACCGTCCACAGCTCCTGCTAGGTGTGGGGTTTTCCCCCCAAACATATGAGTTTCAAAACAGCCTGCTGTCGTTTCCCCCTGGGCTGTGCGGAAGTTGGTGGTGAAGGTGTTATGCTGTCCGGATGAGGTGGTGGTAGAGGAGGAGGAAGCGGAGTAGGAGGAGGAGGGAACAGGAGGCAAAGAGAAATGCCCTGCAATCCTCGGTGGCGGAAGGACATGCACCAAACTGCTATCCGCATCAGGCCCAGCCGCCACTACATTTGCCCAGTGTGCAGTTAGGGAGATATAGCGTCCCTGGCCGTGCTTACTGGTCCACGCATCTGTGGTTACTTGGACCTTTCCACAGGTGGAGTTGCGCAGTGCACACCTGATTTTGTCCGCCAATTGATTGTACAGGGAAGGGATGGCTCGCCTGGAAAAGTAGTGGCAGCTGGGAACCACATACTGTGGGACAGCCACCGCCATCAGGTTTGTAAAACTGTCCGTCTCAACCAGACAGAATGACAGCATTTCAAAGGCCACGAATTTTGAAAAGCTGGCATTCAGGGCCAGGGATCATGGGTGGGTAGGGGCGTACTTCCTCTTTCTCACCAGTGTTTGGGAGATGGACAGCTGAACGCTTCCATGGGACAGTGTGGAGATGCTTGGGGATGGTGGCGGACGGTGGCGGACGTGGTGGCATTGCTGCCACATCCTCTGTTTGTGGGGTGGCAGCTGCCACTGTCACTCCAGAGGTGGAGGAAGAAGCCGAGACAGCAGCGGAAGAGGAAGCAGGAGGAGCCTGAGACCTTTATTGGTTTTTGATGTGCTTACTCCACTGCAGCTCGTGCTTTGCTTGTAGATGCCTGGTAATGCAGATTGTGCTCAGGTTTAGGATGTTTATGCCTCGCTTGAGGCCCTGATTGCACACCGTGTCTTGTCGTCAGCACATTGTCTGAAGAACTGCCATGCCAGGGAACTCCTTGGAGCTGACTTTGGTGTGCTCGGTCCCTGGGTGCGGTGGGCAGTAACATGCGTACCGTCTAGGGGACGGCTGCTCCGCTTTTGCACCCTGCTCCCTCTTATGCTGTGCTGGTGCCTGTGTGCAACCACTGCCTCTTCCTCCAAACTGCACACGTCACTCTCATGACCTTCATTCCATGTGGGGTCTAGGACCTCATCATCTTCCACCCACTCCTCAACCCTGCCCTCCTTGCCGGTCTGCACACTGCAGAAAGCCACAGTAGTTGGCACCTGTGTTTCGTCATCATCAGAGACATGCTGTGGTGGTCCTTGCATATCCACATCCTGAAACATAAGTGGTTGTGCATCAGTGCAGTCAATCTCTTCCACTTTTGGGGCAGGGCTAGGTGGATGGCCCATGGAAACCCCACCAGCAGAGTCATCAAAAATCATAAGAGACTGCTGCATGACTTGTGGCTCAGACTGCATGGCTGATTTGATAGGGGGTGAGGTGAAAGACAGATGTCCATGGGCTGCGGGTGCCAACTCTGAGCTTTCAGCAGGGGACCGGGTGAGAGACAATGTGCAGGAACTGGAGGCACTGTCAGCCATCCAATCTACTATCGCCTGTAATTGTTCTGGCCTCACCATTTGTAGAGTGGCATTCGGGCTTACCAAATAACGCTGAAGGTTCTGTCACCTACTCGCACCTAAGGAAGGTGTTTCACTTGTGTGTACAGCTGGCACAGATAGACCACGTCCTCTCCCTGCAACAGGAGCTCCACCAACACCAGCAGCACCACGACCACGGCCACATCCCTTATTTGATGCTCTCCTCATTCTTTACGTTTTTCTTTACGTTCACCAACCAAACTAACAGATGATTATGTCAGGCGACAACGTAACCGCCAATAGTCAAAAAAAATTTTTTAGTTTATTGGACTGCAAGAAATGCACCGCAGGCCGCAAATGTACTATTTAGCAGTTTAGCACCAAAACAATTAGAATGTTTACCACTGTGCTGTAAGCGCACTATTAGACGCTTCTATTTGACTCTCAGATATGAAGAGCAGGCTCCAAAATGTACTATTTAGCAGATTAGCACCCAGAAAATAAGAATTTTTACAACTGCGCTGTAAATGCACTATTTGACGCTTCTATTTGACTCTCAGATATGAAGAGCAGGCCACAAAATATACTATTTAGCAGCAAAACAATTAGAATGTTTACAACTGCGCTGTAAGCGCAGTTATTGACGCTTCTATTTGACTCTCAGATATGAAGTGCACCCCACTAATGTACGTTTTTAGCACCCAAAAATTTTTACGTTTTAAAACTGCAATGTGACAGCAGTATTTGACGCTTCTATTTGACTCTCAGATATGAAGTGCACCCCACTAATGTACTAGTTTGCAGAATTCTTTCCTAAGCTGTCCCTCACAGCGGCAGCATCTTCTCCCTACACTAATAAGACCTCATGTGAGTGCGGCGCTACGCGACTCCAACTTATATATAGAGGCTGGGTCACATGCTGCACTGGCCAATCACAGCCATGCCATTAGTAGGCATGGCTGTGATGGCTTCTAAGGGCACACAAGTCAAACGCTTGTTGATTGGCTTCCTGCAGCCTTTCAAAACACGCCACTATAACACCGAACACCGAACTTCAACCCTAACATACAGTGATATGTCCATGTTCGGGTCCGGGGTCCAAAAAACGTAATGTTTGGTACGAATCCGAACTTTACAGTCCGGGTTTGCTCATCTCTAGTTATGTTGCCTTTGAGACCGTATGGTAGCCCAGGATGAGAATTACCCCCATGATGGCATACCAGCAAGGACCTCACGATCACATGGCCCAGGAGGGCTGGATCAGACACAGGGGGACTCCCTGGAATGCCAGGTAAGTCCCCCCATTGCGATCGGCGGCAGCAGATCACCAGCAAGCAGGTAAGTACATAGGATGGCATGGATGTCCTATGGCGCCCGCCGGCATTTAGAGCTGTGCCCCCAAGGACGGCATAGCACGCACGCTGTCCTTAAGGGGTTAAACATTTTTTTCATCATTTGTTTTACTCAGTTTATATTGTGGCATTGGTTAATATAAATTGAAATAAGGTGGGTTTTTTTAGATTGAATTTTTGTACTACCAGGAAGAATGAGAATATATTTTGTGGTAATTTGAGATTTCACCCCATCTGGGATTCTCTCTCTCTCTCTTTTTTCAACATTTAGTATATATGGCTGGTGGGGGCATAGAGCAGTGAAATACCTCGTATAGTAATACGGGGGGGGGGGTTACTGACTCCTGAAAGCTTATGTATTTATTTTATTTATTTAACTCTTTAAGGTGGTGGCTTGCAAACAAGCTCGGAACCAACCGCCACAAAATAAACCCATGAGCGGAGAAGGGCTATTTAAATATTTGTCCACTGGTTTCTGGCATTACCACATTACCAGCAGGCAAATAGTACTTCAAGTTATTGTTCACTTGCATAAAATATACTGAACGATAATTTACAAATCTGCCTCTTGCTGGATCCATTCAGTTTAAAATCTTCCGAATCCTATACTTTGTATAGCAGTCAGTTTGTGAAGATTTTCTTTTTTACTCCAGACACCAAATGCATCGAGGCAATTGCTGCAGGTGCTCTCAGGCCAACCAAAGGCCGACCGTATTTGGATTTAGTAGATGTGAGAATTGCACAATGGTCGGAATTCGACCATTTTCACCAGGTTATGTTCATATCAATAAAATCCAATGTTTAGTGAATAACCCTGTGACATTAGTTTTATTATATTCCCAGCAGCTCAGAGTGGTTCCCCTGTCACTCCTTTAAATCTAGTATGTGGTCCACAGGCCTTGCTATTGACTGTCCCTGGGGAAAAAAAATACAAGGGCAAAACATATGAATATTCAGTGGGCATTGCACTTAGTGGCAGTGGCCCGCTACATATGGGTAGTGTAATTGGTTACTATCCCAAGTCTATACTGTTATTGGTTGGCTTGGGATATGTAGTGTGATTGATTACTATCCCAAGTCCATACTGTTATTGGTTGGCTTGGGATATGTAGTGTAATTGGTTACTATCCCAAGTCCATACCGCTATTGGCTGGCTTGGGATATGTAATGTAATTGGTTACTATCCCAAGTCCATATTGCTATTGGCTGACTTGGGATATGTAGTGTGATTGGTTACTATTCCAAGTCCATACTGTTATTGGTTGGCTTGGGATATGTAGTGTGATTGGTTACTATCCCAAGTCCATACTGCTATTGGCTGACTTGGGATATGTAGTGTGATTGGTTACTATTCCAAGTCCATACTGCTATTGGTTGACTTGGGATATGTAGTGTAATTGGTTACTATCCCAAGTCCATACTGCTATTGGTTGGCTTGGGATATGTAGTGTAATTGGTTTCTATCCCAAGTCCATACTGCTATTGGTTGGCTTGGGATATGTAGTGTGATTGGTTACTATCCCAAGTCCATACTGCTATTGGTTGGCTTGGGATATGTAGTGTAATTGGTTACTATCCCAAGTCCATACTGCTATTGGTTGGCTTGGGGAATGTATTGTAATCAGTAGCTATCCCAAGTCCATACTGCTATTGTCTGACTTGGGATATGCAGGGTAATCGGTTTCTATCCCAAGTCCATACTGCTATTGGTTGGCTTGGGATATGTAGTGTGATTGGTTACTATCCCAAGTCCATACTGCTATTGGTTGGCTTGGGATATGTAGTGTAATTGGTTACTATCCCAAGTCCATACTGCTATTGGTTGGTTTGGGATATGCAGTGTAATTGGTTACTATCCCAAGTCCATACTGCTATTGGGTGTCTTGGGATATGTAGTGTAATTGGTTACTATCCCAAGTCCATACTGCTATTGGTTGCTTGGATATGTAGTGTAATTGGTTACTATCCCAAGTCCATACTGCTATTGGTTGGCTTGGGATATGTAATGTAATTGGTTACTATCCAAGTCTACATTGCTATTGGTTGGTTTGGGATATGTAGTGTAATTGGTTACTATCCCAAGTCTACATTGCTATTGGTTGGTTTGGGATATGTAATGTAATTGGTTACTATCCCAAGTCCATACTGCTATTGGTTGGCTTGGGATATGCAGTGTAATTGGTTACTATCCCAAGCCCATATTGCTATTGGTTGGCTTGGGATATGTAGTGTAATTGGTTACTATCCCAAGTCCATACTGCTATTGGTTGGCTTGGGGATATGTATTGTAATTGGTTACTATCCCAAGTCCATACTGCTATTGGTTGGTTTGGGATATGTAGTGTAATTGGTTACTATCCCAAGTCCATACTGCTATTGGTTGGCTTGGGATATGTAGTGTAATTGGTTACTATCCCAAGTCCATACTGCTATTGGCTGGCTTGGGATATGTAGTGTAATTGGTTACTATCCCAGGTCCATACTGCTATTGGCTGGCTTTTGATATGTAGTGTAATTGGTTACTATCCCAAGTCCATACTGCTATTGGTTGGCTTGGGATATGTAGTGTAACTGGTTACTATCCCAAGTCCATATTGCTATTGGCTGACTTGGGATATGTAGTGTAATTGGTTACTATCCCAAGTCCATACTGCTATTGGTTGACTTGGGATATGTAGTGTAATTGGTTACTATCCCAAGTCCATACTGCTATTGGTTGGCTTGGGATATGTAGTGTAATCGGTTTCTATCCCAAGTCCATACTGCTATTGGTTGGCTTGGGATATGTAGTGTGATTGGTTACTATCCCAAGTCCATACTGCTATTGGTTGGCTTGGGATATGTAGTGTAATTAGTTACTATCCCAAGTCCATACAGCTATTGGGTGGCTTGGGATATGTATGTATTGTAATTGGTTACTATCCCAAGTCCATACTGCTATTGGTTGGTTTGGGATATGTAGTGTAATTGGTTACTATCCCAAGTCCATACTGCTATTGGTTGGTTTGGGATATGTAGTGTAATTGGTTACTATCCCAAGTCCATACTGCTATTGGTTGGCTTGGGATATGTAGTGTAATTGGTTACTATCCCAAGTCCATACTGCTATTGGTTGGCTTGGGATATGCAGTGTAATTGGTTACTATCCCAAGTCCATACTGCTATTGGTTGGCTTGGGGAATGTATTGTAATCGGTAGCTATCCCAAGTCCATACTGCTATTGTCTGACTTGGGATATGCAGGGTAATCGGTTTCTATCCCAAGTCCATACTGCTATTGGTTGGCTTGGGATATGTAGTGTAATTGGTTACTATCCCAAGTCCATACTGCTATTGGTTGACTTGGGATATGTAGTGTAATTGGTTACTATCCCAAGTCCATACTGCTATTGGTTGACTTGGGATATGTAATGTAATTGGTTACTATCCCAAGTCTACATTGCTATTGGTTGGTTTGGGATATGTAGTGTAATTGGTTACTATCCCAAGTCTACATTGCTATTGGTTGGTTTGGGATATGTAATGTAATTGGTTACTATCCCAAGTCCATACTGCTATTGGTTGGTTTGGGATATGTAATGTAATTGGTTACTATCCCAAGTCCATACTGCTATTGGTTGGCTTGGGATATGTAGTGTAACTGGTTACTATCCCAAGTCCATACTGCTATTGGCTGACTTGGGATATGTAGTGTAATTGGTTACTATCCCAAGTCCATACTGCTATTGGTTGGCTTGGGATATGCAGTGTAATCGGTTTCTATCCCAAGTCCATACTGCTATTGGTTGGCTTGGCATATGTAGTGTGATTGGTTACTATCCCAAGTCCATACTGCTATTGGTTGGCTTGGGATATGTAGTGTAATTAGTTACTATCCCAAGTCCATACAGCTATTGGGTGGCTTGGGATATGTAGTGTAATTGGTTACTATCCCAAGTCTACATTGCTATTGGTTGGTTTGGGATATGTAGTGTAATTGGTTACTATCCCAAGTCCATACTGCCATTGGTTGGCTTGGGATATGTAGTGTAATTGGTTACTATCCCAAGTCCATACTGCTATTGGGTGGCTTGGGATATGTAGTGTAATTGGTTACTATCCCAAGTCCATACTGCTATTGGTTGGCTTGGGATATGTAGTGTAATTGGTTACTATCCCAAGTCTACATTGCTATTGGTTGGTTTGGGATATGTAGTGTAATTGGTTACTATCCCAAGTCCATACTGCCATTGGTTGGCTTGGGATATGTAATGTAATTGGTTACTATCCCAAGTCTACATTGCTATTGGTTGGTTTGGGATATGTAGTGTAATTGGTTACTATCCCAAGTCTACATTGCTATTGGTTGGTTTGGGATATGTAGTGTAATTGGTTACTATCCCAAGTCCATACTGCTATTGGTTGGTTTGGGATATGTAGTGTAATTGGTTACTATCCCAAGTCCTTACTGCTATTGGTTGGCTTGGGATATGCAGTGTAATTGGTTACTATCCCAAGCCCATATTGCTATTGGTTGGCTTGGGATATGTAGTGTAATTGGTTACTATCCCAAGTCCATACTGCTATTGGTTGGCTTGGGGAATGTATTGTAATTGGTTACTATCCCAAGTCCATACTGCTATTGGTTGGTTTGGGATATGTAGTGTAATTGGTTACTATCCCAAGTCCATACTGCTATTGGTTGGTTTGGGATATGTAGTGTAATTGGTTACTATCCCAAGTCCATGCTGCTATTGGTTGGTTTGGGATATGTAGTGTAATTGGTTACTATCCCAAGTCCATGCTGCTATTGGTTGGCTTGGGATATGTAGTGTAATTGGTTACCATCCCAAGTCCATAATGCTATTGGTTGGCTTGGCATATGTAGTGTAATTGGTTACTATCCCAAGTCAATACTGCTATTGGTTGGCTTGGGATATGCAGTGTAATTGGTTACTATCCCAAGTCCATACTGCTATTGTTTTAAATTTGTTTATTGTTATCATGTCATAAGCTTGGTGAATATGCATTCCGTAGCAATACAATAAGGCATTTAAAATGAGCGAAAAAGAAAAACTTTTTTTGAGCCTACGCAGAGGCCAAATCAATCAGTATATAGCAAAGGTACCTTTTTGCAGCGGGGAAGCTTATGTCCTATTATGGCATGTTCCGCTAAGGTGTCTGCTGATGAATGCAAGGTGTTTGTGCCGGTCATAGCATGTGTGTTGAAACTGCAGTGTAACAGTAGATAGTGCTGTAGCCTAGATGGTTACATGTATGGTCATCTTATAGCGTAACAGTCTGGCGTAATTTCAAAATGCGCAGCTTAAGAATAGGAGCAGGCAAAGAGTAAACAACATTACATGTCATAAGCTTGGTTAATATGCATTCTGTGGCAATACAGTAAGGCATGTAAAATGAGCGAAAAAGAAAAACTTTTATGAGCCTACGCAGAGGCTAATTCAATCAGTATAAAGCAAAGGTACATTTTTGCAGCGGAGAAGCTTATGTCCAGTTATGGCATATTCCGTTTGTATAGTACATGTAATCATCTTACTAACTTGTGTGTGTGTGTGTGTATATCTTATGGATGTGACCTGTTCGGATAGTGGCGTGTGTCTCGTGGTGACAGTGGTGCGCATGTAAAACCAAAGTTATGTAATGTGCAGGCGTCCGTGACTGACATGTATATCTGTGCTTGTCTAAAGCGTCTGCTGATGGATGCAAGATGTTTGTGCCAGTCACAGCATGTGTGTTGAAACTGCAGTGTAACATTAGATAGTGCTGTAGCCTGGATGGCTACGTGTATGGTCGTCTTATAGCGTAACAGTCTGGCGTAATTTCAAAATGCGTAGTATAGGAATAGGAACAGGTAAAGAATAAACATTTTTAACAATATGTCGCCCTGTGTGAAAAGCTGAGGGAGGCCTCGCATGTCTCTGCTGCAGTGCAGTTCCCGGGTTGCCGAGCCCCCGTCTGGCCACCCCTCTCTGGCACCAGTTCACCGGCCGGGTCCCTCGCGGCATCGTGGGCACTCAGGAGCAGTGATTGTCTGTCGGACCCCACCACAAAGTCCGCGGCACTCTTGCCCCCTGCACCTCCCCAGCGTCACGTTGTACCCCCTGGAGTGAGCAGTCCCAAGTCTCTCCCAGTGCCGGCCTCACGCTTAGGGCTGGTACCCCGCCCCCCCGGCCACCGGTCCACCGGTAGAGCGGTGCACTCCCGCCCCACAGGGCTCGCAGCAGTGGGGACTTGATTCCCTGGGGACCCCCATACCCAGAGACTGGGGTACTCACTGCTCTAGCCAGCTTGTGGGCCACGTAGGGTGTCCGTCGAGTGTCCAGCATCTCCTGGGCCTGCACCGGCCGTCCATGTCAGTCCCCTGTGCTTTATTCCGCTGTGGCCCTCAGGGTGTGATATGCTATGCTGAAATGTCTCCATAGGTGCAGGTGATTCTCCTCGTATCAGTTGCAGAACTATCTAGCCGTGCCCCGGGCCGGGGACAAGCCCACATCTGGCAGTTTTGTCTCCCGTTCGGATGTCTTGGGGCTGTGCCTTTCTGTGGTATAGTGCTGCCTGTGCTGCATGTGCCAGCTGCGGGCGGTTACGAGTTCTGCCGCATGTAGGCCCGGCTTGGTCTCTTTTGCTCACCCTGCTTGCGGTATGTCGTTTTGTCGGCATCTGAAGATAGCTGGGGTCATTCCCCTTCCTCTGCTGTCACGGTACCCGGTGTGTGGGTGTTTCGGTTCGGTATTTTGGGCCCTTTTGTTCAGATTAGTGCCGGAGCTCATGTGTATGGCGTCTGGTCGGCCCGGCGGCCCGGCCCCGCCCCCCCCATACTGCAATTGGTTGGTTTGGGATATGTAGTGTAATTGGTTACTATCCCAAGTCTACATTGCTATTGGTTGGTTTGGGATATGTAGTGTAATTGGTTACTATCCCAAGTCCATACTGCTATTGGTTGGTTTGGGATATGTAGTGTAATTGGTTACTATCTCAAGTCCATAATGCTATTGGTTGGCTTGGCATATGTAGTGTAATGGTTACTATCCCAAGTCCATACTGCTATTGGTTGGCTTGGGATATGCAGTGTAATTGGTTACTATCCCAAGTCCATATTGCTATTGGTTGGCTTGGGGTATGTAGTGTAATTGGTTACTATCCCAAGTCCATACTGCTATTGGTTGGCTTGGGGTATGTAGTGTAATTGGTTACTATCCCAAGTCCATACTGCTATTGGTTGGCTTGGGGTATGTACTGTGAATGGTTACTATCCCAAGTCCATACTGCTATTGGTTGGCTTGGGATATGTATTGTAATTGGTTACTATCCCAAGTCTACATTGCTATTGGTTGGTTTGGCATATGTAGTGTAATTGGTTACTATACCAAGTCCATACTGCTATTGGTTGGCTTGGGGTATGTAGTGTAATTGGTTACTATCCCAAGTCTACATTGCTATTGGTTGGTTTGGGATATGTAGTGTAATTGGTTACTATCCCAAGTCCATACTGCTATTGGTTGGTTTGGGATATGTAGTGTAATTGGTTACTATTCCAAGTCCATGCTGCTATTGGTTGGCTTGGGATATGTAGTGTAATTGGTTACTATCCCAAGTCCATAATGCTATTGGTTGGCATGGGATATGCAGTGTAATTGGTTACTATCCCAAGTCCATACTGCTATTGGTTGGCTTGGCATATGCAGTGTAATTGGTTACTATCCCAAGTCCATACTGCTATTGGTTGGCTTGGGGTATGTAGTGTAATTGGTTACTATCCCAAGTCTACATTGCTATTGGTTGGTTTGGGATATGTAGTGTAATTGGTTACTATCCCAAGTCCATGCTGCTATTGGTTGGTTTGGGATATGTAGTGTAATTGGTTACTATCCCAAGTCCATAATGCTATTGGTTGGTTTGGGATATGTAGTGTAATTGGTTACTATCTCAAGTCCATACTGCTTTTGGTTGGCTTGGGATATGCAGTGTAATTGGTTACTATCCCAAGTCCATACTGCTATTGGTTGGCTTGGGGTATGTAGTGTAATTGGTTACTATCCCAAGTCTACATTGCTATTGGTTGGTTTGGGATATGTAGTGTAATTGGTTACTATCCCAAGTCCATGCTGCTATTGGTTGGTTTGGGATATGTAGTGTAATTGGTTACTATCCCATGTCCATGCTGCTATTGGTTGGCTTGGGATATGTATTGCAATTGGTTACTATCCCAAGTCCATAATGCTATTGGTTGGTTTGGGATATGTAGTGTAATTGGTTACTATCCCAAGTCCATAACTGCTATTGGTTGGCTTGGGATATGTAGTGTAATTGGTTACTAGCCCACGTCCATACTGCTATTGGTTGGCTTGGGATATGTAGTGTAATTGGTTACTAGCCCACGTCCATACTGCTATTGGTTGACTTGGGATATGTAGTGTGATTGGTTACTATCCCAAGTCCATACTGCTATTGGCTGGCTTGAGATATGTAGTGTAATTGGTTACTATCCCAAGTCCATACTGCTATTGGTTGGTTTGGGATATGTAGTGTAATTATTATCCCAAGTCCATACTGCTATTGGTTGGTTGGGTATGGTGTATTGTTTATCCCAAGTCCATACTGCCATTAGTTGGTTTGGGGTATGTACGAATGTATTATCATCCCAAGTCCATACTGCTATTATTGGCTTGGGATATGTAGTGTAATTGGTTACTATCCCAAGTCCATACTGCTATTGGTTGGCTTGGGATATGTAGTGTAATTGGTTACTATCCCAAGTCTACATTGCTATTGGTTGGTTTGGGATATGTAGTGTAATTGGTTACTATCCCAAGTCCATAATGCTATTGGTTGGCTTGGCATATGTAGTGTAATTGGTTACTATACCAAGTCCATACTGCTATTGGTTGGCTTGGGGTATGTAGTGTAATTGGTTACTATCCCAAGTCTACATTGCTATTGGTTGGTTTGGGATATGTAGTGTAATTGGTTACTATCCTAAGTCTACATTGCTATTGGTTAGTTTGGGATATGTAGTGTAATTGGTTACTATCCCAAGTCCATACTGCTATTGGTTGGTTTGGGATATGTAGTGTAATTGGTTACTATCCCAAGTCCTTACTGCTATTGGTTGGCTTGGGATATGCAGTGTAATTGGTTACTATCCCAAGCCCATATTGCTATTGGTTGGCTTGGGATATGTAGTGTAATTGGTTTCTATCCCAAGTCCATACTGCTATTGGTTGGCTTGGGGAATGTATTGTAATTGGTTACTATCCCAAGTCCATACTGCTATTGGTTGGTTTGGGATATGTAGTGTAATTGGTTACTATCCCAAGTCCATACTGCTATTGGTTGGTTTGGAATATGTAGTGTAATTGGTTACTATCCCAAGTCCATGCTGCTATTGGTTGGCTTGGGATATGTAGTGTAATTGGTTACCATCCCAAGTCCATAATGCTATTGGTTGGCTTGGCATATGTAGTGTAATTGGTTACTATCCCAAGTCAATACTGCTATTGGTTGGCTTGGGATATGCAGTGTAATTGGTTACTATCCCAAGTCCATACTGCTATTGGTTGGTTTGGGATATGTAGTGTAATTGGTTACTATCCCAAGTCTACATTGCTATTGGTTGGTTTGGGATATGTAGTGTAATTGGTTACTATCCCAAGTCCATACTGCTATTGGTTGGTTTGGGCTATGTAGTGTAATTGGTTACTATCCCAAGTCCATGCTGCTATTGGTTGGCTTGGGATATGTAGTGTAATTGGTTACTATCCCAAGTCCATACTGCTATTGGTTGGCTTGGGGTATGTAGTGTAATTGGTTACTATCCCAAGTCCATACTGCTATTGGTTGGCTTGGGGTATGTAGTGTGAATGGTTACTATCCCAAGTCCATACTGCTATTGGTTGGCTTGGGATATGTAGTGTAATTGGTTACTATCCCAAGTCTACATTGCTATTGGTTGGTTTGGGATATGTAGTGTAATTGGTTACTATCCCAAGTCCATAATGCTATTGGTTGGCTTGGCATATGTAGTGTAATTGGTTACTATACCAAGTCCATACTGCTATTGGTTGGCTTGGGGTATGTAGTGTAATTGGTTACTATCCCAAGTCTACATTGCTATTGTTTGGTTTGGGATATGTAGTGTAATTGGTTACTATCCTAAGTCTACATTGCTATTTTTTAGTTTGGGATATGTAGTGTAATTGGTTACTATCCCAAGTCCATACTGCTATTGGTTGGTTTGGGATATGTAGTGTAATTGGTTACTATTCCAAGTCCATGCTGCTATTGGTTGGCTTGGGATATGTAGTGTAATTGGTTACTATCCCAAGTCCATACTGCTATTGGTTGGCATGGGATATGCAGTGTAATTGGTTACTATCCCAAGTCCATACTGCTATTGGTTGGCTTGGCATATGCAGTGTAATTGGTTACTATCCAAAGTCCATACTGCTATTAGTTGGCTTGGGGTATGTAGTGTAATTGGTTACTATCCCAAGTCTACATTGCTATTGGTTGGTTTGGGATATGTAGTGTAATTGGTTACTATCCCAAGTCCATGCTGCTATTGGTTGGTTTGGGATATGTAGTGTAATTGGTTACTATCCCATGTCCATGCTGCTATTGGTTGGCTTGGGATATGTATTGCAATTGGTTACTATCCCAAGTCCATAATGCTATTGGTTGGTTTGGGATATGTAGTGTAATTGGTTACTATCCCAAGTCCATACTGCTATTGGTTGGCTTGGGATATGTAGTGTAATTGGTTACTATCCCAAGTCCATAATGCTATTGGCTGACTTGGGATATGTAGTGTAATTGGTTACTATCCCAAGTCCATAATGCTATTGGTTGGTTTGGGATATGTAGTGTAATTGGTTACTATCCCAGGTCCATACTGCTATTGGTTGGCTTGGGATATGTAGTGTAATTGGTTACTATCCCAAGTCCATACTGCTATTGGCTGACTTGGGATATGTAGTGTAATTGGTTACTATCCCAAGTCCATAATGCTATTGGTTGGTTTGGGATATGTAGTGTAATTGGTTGAAAAAGACCTTTCCGGTCGAAACGTTGCGTTGCATTCTGTCATAATAAATCTGCCTGCGGCTTGAAGTTGGAGTGCCTGTGAGTTTTTTCCTCTTTTATTATTGTACTGGGATTGCTGGTCCTGCTCTGGAGCACCCTTGGCCGTTGGGACTGGGTGCGGTTCTCATCACTTACTCTGCTTAATTGGTTACTATCCCAAGTCCATACTGCTATTGGTTGGCTTGGGATATGTAGTGTAATTGGTTACTATCCCAAGTCCATACTGCTATTGGTTGGCTTGGGATATGTAGTGTAATTGGTTACTATCCCAGGTCCATACTGCTATTGGTTGGTTTGGGATATGTAGTGTAATTGGTTACTATCCCAAGTCCATACTGCTATTGGTTGGTTTGGGATATGCAGTGTAATTGGTTACTATCCCAAGTCCATACTGCTATTGGTTGGCTTGGGATATGCAGTGTAATTGGTTACTATCCCAAGTCCATACTGCTATTGGTTGGCTTGGGATATGTTACTATTGAAGTACATACTGCTATTGACTGGCTTGGGCTCACTGTGCTGTTTGGGAGGGGGTTATGATAGAGGACCTGGAGGGGAACTTTGTGAACCACTGTAACCCTATTGTATGTAAATGAGGCTGTGGGCGGTATAAATATATGTGTTGTTTTCAATAAAGCTGTGTGTGCTAGTTCATTTTGGAACTGTGTATCCTGTGTGGATTGGTTCATGGATCCCAGTAACAGAGTCTTCAGACCTGTTGGCTATCTGCACGAACCCTCTAGCCCCAGACAATTCACAAAGAACAAGGCCTGAAAGCATGGACCTCTGTCACAAGTTACATATGTTTCTCTATGTGAGTTTTTTAACTTGTCAATAACTGAATAGATACGATCACTAGTAAATGGCACAGCGTTTTATTGCTTACCTTAATAAATTTACTGGATAGAGTTCATTGCTAGTTTACACTCAAATAAGATGCCTTTTATTGTGATAAAACTGAATATTTGATAATTGGTCCAAAGTCAATAGTGCTTTGTTATACATTAACTGAATAAAAATGAAACTGAGTGCTGAGTAAAAATAAAACTGAAAGCAGAGACACCATTTGCAGATTGTAGAAAGAAAGAAGAAGGATACAGAGAGAACAAAGACACAGAACGAGAGGAACGATAGAATCAGAGCAGTAAAGGGAGGGAGATTTATAAGAATAAAGTGAGAGAGACAGTTGTGACAACCTAGGAATGGATTACCATCAGCTCGGAGATTATATCCGTAACTTTAGCCTTGACAACTGTGCTCAGGGTGGCCGAGGATACAACCGGGTTCTCCTGCAGTTATTTGGGTATACAGGCCATGGAAAGTCCTCCTTTATTAACTCCTGTAAGTTTGTCTTAGACGGGGAGTATGAAATGATGGCTGAGGCTGGAGTGACGTCACATGGAGGTGCTCTCACCCTGGTGAGAAAAGCCTACAAACTAACAGACACCATTTTCATTGTGGATAACAGAGGGTTTAAAAAAATGGATAACTTTGAGAAAATACAGATAAACAGCCAATTGGGTAAGTTACAATTGATACATTTAATGTGTTATTCATTCAAACAGGAAATCAGGACAACAATGTAGATGTTGAATATTTAGACATGGGAGCTAGAGGTATACTTAGGTCACTTGGCATTTGGGGCAGATATGTACATTGGAACCTCCTGTTAGACATAATTTAGCACATGCCATCCACTATCTTAAGATGTAAGCCAGCTTTATTTAACTTGTGGCAGAGAAAAGAATTAGAAAATGTGTCACCGTCATATGATTTATGCTGAGTCAAACCTACTTAACCTACTTCGCCCTGCCATTGTACCCCAAATAATTATCCTCTTTAGCTTGTACCCAATATTGCCATCTGCTACAGGATTTGACTAGTGTCACATAATAGGGAGCTTTGAGTTTAGCTAAACAAGTCTTAATCGTGATATAATAAAGTAAGTGATATTTTATAGACATCATTAACATGTTTAAAGATAGAACAGAGTGCAGTGTGATAATATATATTCATGCAGGATTAATGTATGATTAATTAAGAGTACAGCAATGTCAGGGTCATCATTCTGCACGATGTAAGATAAGCTATTAACCAATGAATTGTGCTTATCCTAACACTGTGCCATCCAGGTATATCTACGAGTTTGTGATTTTTCTTTTTTTTACCATGTGGGCACTGGAGTGCTCCTTTAAATAAAGAATTGTAAAATATAGGGTACCATTTTACCCCATAGTTTCCTTTAAACAGGTCTTCTGCATCTCCTAAGTAATTACGTCAAAACTACTATCCCATATCCTGTTGTTCACCCTCACATTGCTGCTTATGGTCTAAGAGAAAATACCCCTCATAGTAACTTGGGGGTCCAGGAACCAGTGGCAACTCTATGGACAATATATGGGGGGGCACATTAGACATCATTCTCAAAACTGTGGGTGGGTGGTGGGCACAAATAATTTACACTGGGGAGTGGGGTAATGTTCTGCCATTGGTGTCAGCATGCTGGAGTCACACAACAAATGTCGGCATCATTCACATTAGCCACCTGGCATATCTGTTCTGGTATTGGCTCATGACATCTTTAGCAGATAACTCCCTATTTGCTATCTTTATGTGGGATTGCAATACTTACACACCAAATAAGGGAACTATCTGTTAAACATCACCCTAATTTGTTATCATCAAGTATGAAAATCCCACACAAGGGTACCAATTTAGGGAGTTATCTACTAAACAGCTGAAAGATCAAAATTAAAGGGACACCAGGGCCGCCATCAGAAATTTTGGGGCCCCTGACAAAGCACCAGGTTTGGGCCCCCCCCCCGGGCCCGCACACGCCCTACCTGGTCCGCTGACAATGATGCAGGACTGAATGTGGTGTGTATAGTGGAAGTGAATTAGAATATGTGTAATGGATGTAGTGTTTGTGTGTATTAGATACTGTTTGTACAGTGAATGCAGAGTGTGTGTTTGAGTAGTGGATATAGTGTGTGTACAGTGATGTAGTGTGTGTTTGTGTAGTGGATGTAGTGTTTGTATGTACTAGATGAAATGTGTTTAGTGGATGTAGTGCGTGTATTAGACGCAGTGTCTGTGTATAGTGAATGCAGAGTGTTTCAATGTGTGGTGGATGTAGTGTGTGTACTGTGAATACAGGATGTTTGTGTAGTGGATGCGTGTTAATGCAGAGTGTATGTTAGTGTAGTGAATGCAGATTGTGTGTCAGTATAGTGAATCCATAGTGTATGCATAGTTTAGTGAATGCAGAGTGTGTGTTAGTGTGTAGTGAATGCAGAGTGTGTCAGTTAATGCAGAGTGTATGTTAGTGTAGTGAATGCAGATTGTGTGTCAGTATAGTGAATCCATAGTGTATGCATAGTTTAGTGAATGCAGAGTGTGTGTTAGTGTGTAGTGAATGCAGAGTGTGTCAGTGTAATGAATGTAGTGTGTGTGTTAGTGCAGTGAATGCAGAGTGTGTGTAAATTTGTAGTGAATGCAGAGTGTGTGTTATGTGTAGTGAATGCAGAGTGTGTGTTAATGTGTAGTGAATGCAGAGTGTGTGTTAGTGTAGTGAATGCAGAATGTGTTAATGTGTAGTGAATGCAGAGAGTGTGTTAGTGTGTAGTGGATGCAGAGTGTGTGTTAGTGTGTAGTGGATGCAGAGTGTGTGTTAGTGTGTAGTGGATGCAGAGTGTGTGTTAGTGTAGTGAATGCAGAGAGTGTGTTAATGTGTAGTGAATGCAGAGAGTGTGTTAGTGTGTAGCGGATGCAGAGTGTGTGTTAGTGTAGTGAATGCAGAGATTGTGTTAGTGTGTAGCGGATGCAGAGTGTGTGTGTTAGTGTGTAGCGGATGCAGAGTGTGTGTGTTAATGTGTAGTGAATGCAGAGTGTTAATGTGTAGTGAATGCAGAGAGTGGGTTAGTGTGTAGCGGATGCAGAGTGTGTGTTGTGTTAGTGGATGCAGCATGTGTGTGTGTGTTTGTTGTGTTAGTGTATGCAGTGTGTGTGTGTGTTGTGTTAGTGTATGCAGTGTGTGTTGTGTGTTAGTGTATGCAGTGTGTGTTGTGTGTTAGTGTATGCAGTGTGTGTTGTGTTAGTGTATGCAGTGTGTGTTAGTGTATGTGTGTTGTGTTAGTGTATGCAGTGTGTGTGTTTGTGTTAGTGTATGCAGTGTGTGTGTTGTGTGTTAGTGTATGCAGTGTGTGTTGTGTTAGTGTATGCAGTGTGTGTTGTGTGTTAGTGTATGCAGTGTGTGTTGTGTTAGTGTATGCAGTGTGTGTTGTGTGTTAGTGTATGCAGTGTGTGTTGTGTGTTAGTGTATGCAGTGTGTGTTGTGTAAATGTGTGATCTGGGGGGGGTGGGGGGAGGTGGAGGAATGGGCATTTTAACATTAATTTTTAATTAATTTAATTAAATGTTTCTCCCCCTTCCCTGCTTACCTGTATCCAGGGAGGGGGGAGACTCCATCTGTGGTGGCCCGGTGGCATGGGGCCCCCCGGCTCTCTGTTACCGTCCGCAGAGGGGGCCCAGGCAGCACACAGCTTCTCCTCCTGTCTGCTCTCTTCTAATAACTCTCGCGAGACCTGCGGAGTGTTGCCATGGTAACCGGGTCTCGCGAGAGTTATGAGGAGAGAGAGGAGGAGAAGCTGTGTGTTGCCTGGGCCCCCTCTGCGGTAACAGGGAGCCGGGGGCCCGCGGCTGCACACATAGATAGCGAGATTCGCTATCTATGTGTGCAGCAAGGGAAAGTGGGGCCCAGGACTGCCAGAGCAGTCCGGGCCCCCCAGGGCCGCCGGGCCCGTGACAACTGTCACGGTTGTCACCCCCTGATGGCGGCCCTGAGGGACACTATAGTCACCTGAACAACTACAGCTCAATGATAAGAGAAAATGCAGTGTTTATATTGCCCCTAGGGACACCTCCAAGTGGCCACTCCTCAGATGGCCACTGGAGGTGCTTCCTGGCTCATGAGATGCATTGATTGAAAGAATCTCTATGAAGAGGTGCTGATTGGCCAAAACGACATTTGGCCCCTCCTCCTTGCCGATTTTAGCCAGTCCAATGTTTTCCCCATTGGCTCAAAATCGGCAATTTTGATGATGCAAAGAAAATAAGAAATAGAACCAAAGAACAGATAAAGCTCTAAAGCAAAAAGCTGCCACCCTCTAGGTACACTCTAAAAACCTATAATAAACATAAATGGAAAAAGAAAGGAAGGTGGAATAAAATCCCACCTATTTTTTAAATGTTATATTATATTTTTTTGAGTCTTTTGCTAAATTTTATTTTTTAGAGCTAATTATTAGATTTTTTTATATATCTGATTATTTTTTTCATACATATGTTCAGTTTGTGGCACGCTTAGGTTATATCATTCTGCCTGTAAGCATCCATTGTTACGAATAGATTGACACATGCAACTGCTACTTATGTAGCTTATATGTTTCAACGTGTCTCTCCATTCGGATGCTAATAAAGTTTCAACACGCATCAATTTGGCTACGCATGCGCATTGGTCATTTCCCGATAGTGATTGGAGGCGGGCGCATTGAAGTTGTGTTCCGGCAACAATCTCGACGGAAGCCGGTGTCCTTTTGCGCATGCGCAATGACTTAATTGAGCGCGAAAATGTGAAGATAAAAGAAGACTCCGGAAGAACTGAAGATATACACAGCTCCTGAGGAAGTCCTGAACAAAGCGGGACGAAACACGTTGAGCCTCATCTATCATCCAATTTAAGTCCAGAGACCACAATATCACCACTACCGATCGAGTTTGCAAGTATTTTTCAGCCCTGGAAGTCGCGACCAAGGGCAGTTCAGTTCATCTTTTTACCTATTACTGTTTTGTTTAGTGGTTGATGCCGGGTTTTTGTTCCCAGGTCTCATAATAGGACTGTATATTGTTACCATATTTACATTGGATGTTTATGCACTTTACTATTTACTCCCTTTTTTATATATTTATTGCACTGTGATGCAAAATAAATTGTATTTTTATACTATCTATTTTTCGAAGTCTCCGTAGAGTATTTACTCTTTTACATTTATAGTCCTCCATTAGACTATCATTTTCTCTAGTGCTTAGCGCCCCCATTAGGTGGGATTTTATTCCACCTTCCTTTCTTTTTCCAATTTTGATGATGCCACCAAGGGGGCGGAGCTAGCACCGGAAGAGCGCGGCACTGGAAATAAGGTGATTTTTACTAAGTTTTAAGGGAGCTGAGGGGTGGAAAGCCACCTAAATGGTGGGTTTAGCACTATAGGGTCAGGAACACGTGGTTGAGTTCCTGGCCCTATAGTGGTCCTTTAAGAAAAGCCCCTTTTGTAATTTTTATCTTTCACTTGTTTAGTAGATGTCACAATACAGCCCTGGATTCTCTGGCCCTGAAGGTGGACCAGTTCAGGCCTAGAATTTCCCATGGGATTCTTTGCATTAGCCTGTACTTTTCCCGTTAGCTGTTCCTGATTATTATTATTATTATTATTATTATTATTATTATTATTATTATTATGTGCTTTAGATCTGTTTGTGAAATATAGGTCCCCTTTCTTTCGGTGTTTATTTGCTGAATGTTATATTTTACAAATTACAATTTTTTTAAATTAAAGTTCGAATTATTTTACATCTTCCTGTTTTGATTTCTTGCAGCAAATTTACTCCCTCTTAATCAGGAGGTGAAGTGGGCTGAAGAACATGATGACATTTTATGTATTATAAATAGAAAATCAGACTCCGACTACACCGATAAAAAATACCTGCAAGTTAAGACTGAGGAGTCTACTCTTGGGGTTACTATAAGTTGCCTTGCTCCTTCAGTGGGAAAGCTTTGTGTGTCAAACTAATAGCACATATCATACATAAAGGGACAGACCACCCTGTCACTTGATTTTTAAAGTTCTTTCCCATTCTCCTGTTAGTTCTGTATATCGTGATCGCCTACATTTTTTTTCTTGTTTTGTTCAAATACCGAAAAAAAACAAACCACGAACTACCAGACAACTCGTATGCTGCATGTGCTGCTTGTTAACCTTCATCACCCCTATAAACACCTATTTAACACTAGTAACCGCAGTGTTCTAGGCTGTCGGCTGGGTGGTCGACATTCATATGTATGAACACGTGGTGGCGGCCATCTTGAGCCGCGAACACAAGCAGCAGTCTTTGGTTGTTGCGTGCATGGACACTCGACCGCACGAACACCGCTGAACTTCCATCTCCACCTACGTTCGGTTATATTTACCTGAAAGGAACAGTGTTCGGTGGGAGCTTACTCCCAAATGAGGGGCACATACTCAGCATATGGACTAATTTCTATGTTCCTTTTCTGTGTGAGTTTGTACCCCAGAAAAGAGACAAATCTTTACCCCTCTGGTGTTTTGGCTGCGTTCATGGGATCTGAGCGCTTTCTGGGTATGTTGGATACTCAGATCCAGGATACCCGGCGATATAGGTCTTGAGGGAGGACCTGTTTGCATTGTGTGTATTTTGGGATGTAACAATTGTACATATTCTATACCTGAGAGATAATTTTTGTGACAAAAGAAACTTCGCCACTGGTTTTTGGAGGGTCCTGTTTGCCAGTCTCCTACCCTGTGACTATGGTCCGTGTGATAAACCTGGCTATAATACTTTAAACAGGCTCTGTTCATCTGAGTTATGTACTTTTGTACTCCAGGCAGAGAGACCGACCGATAGCCCTGATTCTATGGAACTGTTTTGCGCATGGGGCCATGCTTGCGGTCAGTCAAAAGAGACTTCCAGGAATTTCCTAAACCCCTGCTCTGATCTGGGTGATTTTTGGATATGTTGTTCACCCAGATCAGGGCTATCCGGGGATATGTTATGTTTTGGGGTGTTTTCTGGACTTTGTAAAAATGTATGTTTTTCTGCTAAAGTTAATTAAGTTAGTCCATTGTCTTTGTTAATTGTATCACAGGCAAAGGGGAGGGATTGTGTACAGTATGTGGGAGTGTTATTCATTATCGCACTGTTTTGTATTGGCTTGTCGATTTTATGTCCTGTGCCCCACATGATCCACCTGGGCGGTAACCTTGTGGGGAAACTTGTATAAAAGACCAGATGCTCCATTAAACTTGCAGTTCTACTTCACCCTCAATCTAGAGTCCTGTCTCTTATTGGGGGAAACTGCTACAAGGGATTGTTATGCTCATCATACTCCCTTGTAAGAGCTTGTTCCTGCTTTGCTCTCTGGAGGAAGAGAGGTTCACCCACTGGAATCTGGTGCCTTGTCGTAGGTCCAGGGTTGGTAGGAGACGGCGAGACTCCAACCAATCTGCGGCGGTTCGTGGGGTCTGCAGTACTTATGGTGTCTGAAGAAGTGCTTGAAACTCTCGGTAAGCACTAGGAGCATCCATCAAAGAATGTTTTCTTTCAAATAGTTTTAGGTGTAAGAGGGATCAAGGATCAATAAGCTGTGAGATTCTGACCGCCCTGGGTCTGTGTATGATGATGTTATGACTTACACAGCACAATGAAGTGCAAGACTATATTTAAATGTAACTATCCAATTCATTGACGGGAGCAGAGAGGGCATGTTGTAAATGTCATATTGAATGAATTGAAAGATTTGGCACAAACCGAGGTCCCTCTTGTGCACATAACCTATCCCCTTAGTAAAAATGTTGCTATTGTGAAAATAAAAAATCCTTGTTATTAGTTATTTTGTGCACATTTGAATACATTCAATGTCTGAGTGTCAGTTAGCTGTGTTTACTTTTTAATCATTGTGATGAAGTGCCCTTTGCCACAAGCGCCTGGAGGGGACTACTGGCTAGCCTCCTGCCTTCCGACTATGGCCCCTGTGCTGATAGCTGTATTTTCCCCTGCAGAACAGTTTATTTGTGTATTTCTGCCGGGGCGTTCTGGACTTTCAGTGTGGTAGTAGTGCTACTCCAGATAGCTATGCCATGGAGCCTATTTGTGTAACAAAAGACTATGGAAAAGACTTTGGCTCCATGGCAATTGAATTGTATGTATGTGATCTGAGCGCCATTCAATAATAATGTGCACTCAGATCTAAGCCAACTGGGGATATGTTGCATGTATCTGTTTTATGTAGTAATTGTAACATTGTGTAATTTTATGTCTTTTTGTAACCATGTGGTTAATGGAGTCTTGCCTCTGTCCAGCGAGATAAGTTGATTACTTCCCAATTATCTCCAGGATAGAGAGGAGAGATTGTGATGTCACTGTGGGAGTGTTTTGTTTGTATTGTCTGTGATTGGTTATACTGTGTCCCACCCTGTGGGATGTCCCCTTGCATGGGGACTTGCATAAAAGCCGGTGTGTGCTCATTAAAACCAGATCATCTTGTACCTTTCTTGAAGCCTTGTCTCATGTTTGGGGGATTGGAGAAATACACTCTGGGGATTGCTATAATCACTATACTCCCCAGGGTATGATCACTAAGTTCTGCTAAGAGCTTGTTCCTGCTCTCTGGGGAAAGAGAGGTTCACCCACTGGAAGCTGGATCCTGGCCTTGGGTCCAGGGTGGGTGGAGACAGCAGAGACCCGGCGCAGTTGCATCGCTGGAAGTGGGGTCTGCAGTGCTAATGGTGTCGGTTGGAGTCCTCAGCGAGCACTAGGAGCATCGATTGGCGGAGGTACTCAGTCGGAGTGCCAGCGGTCTGTCACAATCATATCTCCTTTGTAATTTATGACATTGCTGTATCTCTACAAGTGAAAAGTGTACAGAAGGATCAGCGCTTAAAACCTTTAATAAATACAATTAAATATAAGCAAGTAGTAATATAGAAATAAACAATGATATATAATACAGAGAGAGAACAATAAAAAAATAATAGGTGTGTGTATGTATGTAAAGAATGGTCCAAAAGGTGTCCAGTAAAGCCTTGGGATGAGAAAACAATCACTATGCCGTCTGAGGTAGAGATGTCTATGGAGCAGTGGGATCAAGGAGTTTGTGGGATTCGTATGGAAGAGAAAAGAAAATCTAATAGTGCAATAAAATCCAAATAGTAGCAGCCAATAAAAAAAAAAGTCTATATGGTTCTGCTCACGTTTTTGAGAGCTAAAAACTAGCTCTAGTATAAACAGCGTACAGTGATATAATTCCCACTTATGGGATACGTGAGGGAGAGTTGTAAGTAGATATCTCATCAGATGGGGACCATATGTAACATAAAAAACAAGAAGAGTGCTCACTGTGATAAAATCAGGAGAGTGAATAAAAATACCAAATGATTACTCACATTTAATTGGGCAGACACACTGCTCAATAATAGGGCGTGAGTGGTATAATCCCCACCAAGGATGCTTTGTAGTAGTATCTCTCTGGATGTAAAACTCAGATGCTAGGTAGTAAAATAATAAAAATGGTAAAAAAGATAAAATAGCTAACTCACAACAAAGAAAGTGGCCAAAATACCTTTATTAAAATACAGTTAGTTAAAATTTCCACAACGCGTTTCTCCCCCTTAGGACTTTCTCAAGTGGATCTTTTTATATTCCCCAGATTTTATTATAATTATTTTCTCTCTTATTTTATATTTCTCCAGTGTGAAAACAAACTTGGCCAAAGAGGAAGATATGGAAGTAAAAGAGTTCCTTAAAACGTGTCAGGACATGACAGGTGAATATTACTTCTTTATTCATGCAATACAGCAACATAAATGATCACCGAGTATGGAACATACTAATCCGTATATCTAGTCATTCTGATAAATTACTCAGCATGCCATTGAAGATCATTTTCATGAATTGTTCTGTGTGTTTTTAGGTACTAACCCTACCATTGTCCTGACTAATAAAACCAGTGGTAATTACAAGGATGTGGAAGGACGTTTGGGAACCAATCGAGTATTTCCAGTGGAGAATTACACTGAGGACAGACAGCTGGCAACACGAGAGAAACACACAGATATATTGAACATCATAAAAAGTGTCTTGGATGATGTCAAATTCAGCTTGGAACATGGAAGTGACCCAGAAGAAGAACGCACCAAGCACATTAAATTCCTAATGAGCATGGCACATCGTATTTTTTTGGCCAAGGAACTGGAAAAGAAGGAGGAAGAGGACAGGCAAAAAGAGAAAGAAAAGCCACCTCCTACTTTGTTTACAAGAATTGTGAATGTTATATTTTTTTGGAGAAATTAAGCACAAAAATATATTATTCATTTGAACATGATGTTCTTGTATGCACAACTGTTGACACAATTTGCTATGCATGTAATCAATTTAATCCGCAATAATTCCTGTAATTAGTGTGTCACATAAAATGAGAGGTTTCATGATCTGTTGATATAACGACATTGAGCTATGTATTGGTCAGTGTCACTTAGTGATAACTCTTCCAACAATTACAAATAATCTTTAGTGTTCTGTGCACAATTTGTACACAATAGGCACGATGAGCATTATCTAGACAATACATTAACATTTTACAAATGAAATAAAAATGCAGTAGGTTGATTGGTGACAATCTTGATTGCTTAGCAGAAGCTTTAATACTCCGCACTGTGATGTTTAAAATTGGACAGATTGAGCTCAGCTACGAGTAAATAAAAAAAAATAAAAAATAAGCTTGTGACTGAAATGTATCAAGATATCTCAGTTAATAAAAGATACAGTGTAATGGAGAGTGTGTGTGTCTCAGAAAGATTAAATGAGACCAGAAATAATAAATAAATATCATACGTTGGACTATAAGAAGTAGGGATCGACGATTGTCGTTTTTGCCGATATTATCGGCCTATATTCCTGATTTTGACAAATATGGGTATTGGACACTATTGTTACCGATATTGCCGATAATGTAAGAGGTGGCAGTGGCCTAGCACATGCAGTCTGTTGCCAATTGTGTTATTCTGGTCTGGGTGAAAAAGTCAGGTATTTTATTTGATTTACTTCTCATTCAGTCTCTCACATTTCTCTGTCACTCACACATATCACTTATACATGCTGTAATGCCTTGCAAAGGTCAAACCAAGCAGCGAATACATATAATATATTGCATAAATGGGGGTGCTGCTGGGGGCCAAATAATACAATACACAAGATCCAGCGCACTCACCTATCCACTAAACAGCAACTTCAATGTTGAAAGATTTTTTTTTTTTTTTTTTTTAAACACCTAATCTAGGCACCCCCATTTATGCATGTTAAGGTGAGTGCAGCCAACCCCCTCTTGTTTTATATATATATTTGGGAGTCTAGCCAACTCCTTGGTTTTGCAACCCTCCCTGTCACAGGTGCCTCATCCCAGGGCCCTATTTAGCCTTGTACTGCAGAGAGCCCCAGATGGAATTTCTTTCCCCAAGTAGGTTAATCTCATAAGAGCAGACATTAGGCTGTTAGTATAGGACCTGCCAAAGATGGGGTACATTGACGTTGTGGCAGGCTTATGCACTGTATGATCATATAATGTAACTAAACCTCCATTATTTTTGCCTAGATTAGGTGTTTAAAAAAAAATAAAAAATCTTTCAACATTGAAGTTGCTGTTTAGTGGATAGGTGAGTGCGCTGGATCTTGTGTAATATAATATATTGTGCCAAGTAAAAAATAAGGAGATTGTGTTGTTTAACTGTGAGCTGAGGTGGAATTACGGGGGGAGACGCTGCTGGGAGAAGTAAAAGCAAAATGAGGAGTGGTCTTCATCGTTCTCATGCAGAGGAGAGGGGACATGTGTTTTTCTGATTTATGGTAAATGGGTTAACTTGTTGATGTATTTTTTTATTTAATAAACAAAAAGAAAGATTTACAAAGAAAACCTAAACATTAACAATAAACATGTTCAGCTAACGGCAGATTTGTGTAGAAATTGTTTGTTTGCAAAACTGTAAATTCACAGAATATCGCTAAAAGTTATCGGCTATCGGCCTGAAAGTTCACAGATTATCGGTATCGGCTCTAAAAAAATCAATATCGGTCAATCCCTGATAAGAAGTTTCACTTAGATACAGCAACTCCATTAATCATCTTTTCACAGCTATCCCAGAGTTCCCAGTTTGATATGCAAATAAGCAGAGAGGTATCGTGTTTCAGACTTAATTATGCAGGGTCCAGTAGCAATGAACACTGTTTTAAAAACCTCTTTTTTTATAACCAAAGGTATGATGCAAAATGATCAGTTACCAGAAACCAGCCACAGACTGTATAGTTTTGACATAGTGGGTCTTGTCAGCATAGTGCCGGTTCTGATATGACATGCAATCTCTCGGAAAGTGTATTATAACCATGCTTTGATTTTAATTAAAGTGTGCATTGATAGAGTATCTGCAGAAATGCAGGGTAAAGTATGAAACACGATGTCTGTTTGTGCTCATTTGCATATCAAGCTGGGAACTCTGGGACGGTTATGGAATCATGATTATTTAGAATTTCTGTGTCCAAGGTCCAAAGTCCAACTTGAAAAATGCAGGTGCTGAATTACTGATATATATATATATATATATATATATATATATATATATATATATATCCAAGAAGATGGGGTGCACTAACGGGTCTTAGTGATACAATTTATTCAAATAAGTGAATTACATCCAAAATACACAAAACATGGTTTGACCAGTTCTGGCATTTTACAAGATCAATAATATCAAAAAGAGAAACACTTGATGTGCACAGTGTGTGTACCATAATAACCCATGGTTTGTGTACCATAATATCCCATGGTTTGTGTACCATAATATCCCATGGTTTGTGTACCATAATATCCCATGGTTTGTGTTCCATAATATCCCATGGTTTGGTAACACATTCTTTGACATAAAATCTAATTTTGATACATATTGAGTTTTTGTTGGAATTTTTGCAGATACAGTTGCAATAAAAAGTATGTGAACCCTTTGGAATGATATGATTTCTGCACAAATTGGTCATAAAATGTGATCTGATCATCATCTAAGTCACAACAATAGACAATCACAGTCTGCTTAAACTAATAACACACAAAGAATGAAATGTCGCCATGTTTTTATTGAACACACCATGTAAACATTCATAGTGCAGGTGGAAAAAGTATGTGAACCCCTAGACTAATGACATCTCCAAGAGCTAATTGGAGTGAGATGTCAGCCAACTGAAGTCCAATCAATGAGATGAGATTAGAGGTGTTGGTTACAGCTGCCCTGCCCTATAAAAAACACACACCAGTTCTGGGTTTGCTTTTCACAAGAAGCATTGCCTGATGTGAATGATGCCTCGCACAAAAATAGCTCTCAAGAAGACCTACGATTAAGAATTGTTGACTTGCATGAAGCTGGAAAGGGTTATAAAAGTATCTCCAAAAGCCTTGCTGTTCATCAGTCCACGGTAAGACAAATTTTCTATAAATGGAGAAAGTTCAGAACTGCTGCTACTCTCCCTAGGAGTGGCCGTCCTGTAAAGATGACTGCAAGAGCACAGCTCATTGAGGTGAAGAAGAATCCTAGAGTGTCAGCTAAAGACTTACAAAAGTCACTGGCAAATGCTAACATCCCTGTTAGCGAATCTACAATACGTAAAACACTAAACAAGAATGGATTTCATGGGAGGATACCACAGAGGAAGCCACTGCTGTCCAAACAAAACATTTCTACACGTTTACAGTTTGCACAAGAGCACCTGGATGTTCCACAGCAGTACTGGCAAAATATTCTGTGGACAGATGAAACCAAAGTTGAGTTGTTTGGAAGAAACACACAACACTATATGTGGCAAAAAGAGGCACAGCACACCAACATCAAAACCTCATCCCAACTGTGAAGTATGGTGGTGGGGGCATCATGGTTTGGGGCTACTTTGCTGCGTCAGGGCCTGGACGGATTGCTATCATCGAAGGAAAAATGAATTCCCAAATTCCCAAGACATTTTGCAGGAGAACTTAAGGCCATCTGTCTACCAGCTGAAGCTCAACAGAAGATGGGTGTTGCAACAGGACAATGACCCAAAGCATAGATGTAAATCAACAGCAGAATGGTTTAAACAGAAGAAAATACACCTTCTGAAGTGGCCCAGTCAGAGTCCTGACCTCAACCAGATTGAGATGCTGTGGCATGACCTCAAGAAAGCGATTCACACCAGACATCCCAAGAATATTGCTGAACTGAAACAGTTCTGTAAAGAGGAATGGTCAAGAATTACTCCTGACCGTTGTGCACGTCTGATCTGCAATTACAGGAAACGTTTGGTTGAAGGTATTGCTGCCAAAGGAGGTTCAACCAGTTATTAAATCCAATGGTTCACATACTTTTTCCACGTGCACTGTGAATGTTTACATGGTGTGTTCAATAAAAACATGGCAACATTTCATTCTGTGTGTATTAGTTTAAGCAGACTGTGATTGTCTATTGTTGTGACTTAGATGATGATCAGATCACATTTTATCACCAATTTGTGCAGAAATCCATATCATTCCAAAGGGTTCACATACTTTTTCTTGCAACTGTAGCTCTGACTTGCAATGATTTTAGGTTTGAAACATAATTTTCTCTACATCTAGCAGGAAATGTGAAGGGGTGGCTGTGGCACGCTCATACAAACATGCCTTTATATTTTGGCTCTAACAATACATCCTATTAAAATATGGAGATAGTGTTGTGAGCTGAATTTGTTTTGTGGACGATATCTTCCAGATTTGGAATAGTTTTTCAGAAGATCTATGCTCTCTCATTGAAGAATTTAATCAATCTCCTATTCCACTACAGTTTTCATTCAGTGTGTGAAATAATAAACCAGTGATTTCTTCTATACGTTTTTCTCCTCATTTCACCAATATCTACCTGGTGTGGGTGGGGATCTACGAGAGTCATCACTCTAGTGCTCCTTGGGTGTTTCTGGTTTGAAGAACGGATGACGATGTAGAAGGTCAGATCTCAATCCCAAGCCACAGATATATATTTCAATATTTCAATTTATGTGAGCATGGCTTAAGACAAGGACCCTTCATATAAATAATTAGAAGTAAGTGTGAAAATATCATTTTACATTTCAGATAAATATATAGCAAATATTTAGGGAAAAGATTCGTATAGATAAAGGTAAGCATGAAACTGTAATGTTACATTTCATATAAATAAGGTGAGATTAGTGTAAAAACATAGGGATACTGTGATAGAGCTCCCTGTACCCCTGCTGGCTACCTCCACCAAGGGTCCTCTTCATAGCTGTGGCTGGATAGGGGACATAGCTCTAGTTGCTCCCCGGGGATTGGATGGCACTCAGTCCTGGGAACGCCAGACCTTACAAGGACTTTTCCCGCTGCATGCTTCACGAGCTGCAACAAGCTGGCGCAGGGATTAACCCTTTTCTCCCCCCAGTAACTGGACGACACACAGTTCTGGTGTATAACTCTGGTAATCCTTTATTGGTACAGGGTCTCCACTCTTTTCAGTGCACTTCCCTTAGTCCCAGGTGGGAGTGGGATGGTTTACAGATAGCCATCGCCCGCCCCGGGAAATACTAACAGGACAACAGTTACATACATTGAAACATATTACATATAGGAAGGGGGAACTTAGGGGCTGCACACCCCAGGAAGGGAAGGGGTCACACATATAAAACATATATCACTGGATAGCCCCGGGTCCCAACTACGATCTCTGAAAATAGCAAGGCTATCGGATGTACATCCCCAAAATTAGTTCCACAGGGTTGCTTGGTTTAGGCCGGTTAACTTAAACTTCGCGCCCAAACCAAACAACAACCAATCAGGTGCTCAGGGAGGAGAGGGGTTTCGTCCAGGGGTCAAGTCCTGGGGAAAGAAATGTGTGAACTCACCCAAGATCCACCCCCACCCCAAACAGGGGATTTGATCAGTGGCCCTCATGTGTCCTGTTCCTGTTGTCGCTTCAGCTCATGTTTCAGCTGGATGTTAAACCTTGCCTTGTTTCCAGCACTAGGGGGCTGGACTTTACCTGTGGCTGCACTTGTCTAAGTCCACCTGAGGCAGATGGATCATTATCCCAGGTATATAACATGGCCTCTCCCTGAGGGCAGTGTCAGTTTGTTGTATCCTGTTTCTGAAGACTGACTTGGCTTGTGACCCTTTCTTCTTTGTTTATCCGTTATTGCCTGTTCGCTGCCTGCCCTGACCTTTGGAACCGTGTCTGACGACTCTTCTGGATTTGCCATTGTCTGTACTGCATATTGGAAATACCTTTCATGCACAGCCCCTGTGCACAGATTCACACAGAAAGCCCCTGTGCACAGATTCACACAGAAAGCCCCTGTGCACAGATTCACACAGAAAGCCCCTGTGCACAGATTCACAGTCCTGGTGATTTCTAACCTTGGGCTGTGTAAATCGGCAAGGGTGAGCAAAAATCTCTGCCTACCAGACACCCAACTAAGGTAATCCGTGACATTTAGCATGCCAAGGTTAGGGAGGTTAGCAGGGGAGGGCTGGCCGCCTTAGTCCTGTGGGCCACACTCAGTCAAGTGGCCCATTGCATCACCGAATCAGCTCACCATCCATGCCCACCTTTTCTTGCTTTTATAATGCAGCCAGTCACACTTAGGGAGGACCACTAAGCAGGGGGTGGGGAGGAGGAGGAGTGAGAGTACCACCAAGAGGGGGGGACTGGAGAGGGCCACTAAGGGCTTGGGGGGGGGACTGGAGAGGACCACTAAGGGGTTGGGGAAAGGGAGGACCACTGGCAGGGAACTGGGAGAGAACCACTAAGGGGTTAGGGGAGAGAGGGGGAGAGGGGAGGGATCATGTGGGGGAGTGGGAGGACCACTAAGGGGTGGGGGAGAGAGGGAGGACCACTAAGGGTGGGGAGAGGGAGGACCACTAAGGGGTGGGGGAGAGGGAGGACAACTAAGGGGTTAGGGGAGAGGGTACTGGCGAGGACCACTTAGAGGGTTGGAGAGAGAGGGGGGAGTGAGAGGACCACTAAGGGGGGAGTGAGAGGACAGAGGAGACAGCTCTAAGGGAGGTGAGAGCACTAAGGGACAGAGGGGTAGAGGAGATCACTTTGGACAGGACGGGTGGAGAGAGCACTAATGGACTGGAGGGAAAGGAATATCACTAAGGGACAGGGGGCCAAGTGAGAGCACTAAGGGACAGGAGGGGAGGGGAGATCACTAATTGAAAGTAGGGGAGAGTGCTATAAAATAAAATAAAGAGCTGCTCCCCTCTCAGCCCATATCCTACCACACAAATCCTCTCTTTTACACTACACACATACACAATGCATCCTTACACATACACAAACATACAATGCATCCCTACTCACACACAGACACACCCGAAATACACAATGCATCCCTTACACACACACTGCTTCTCTTACACATACAGAAACAAAACACATCTCTTACACACTCAATGCACCCCTTACAGGCACACACTGCATTCAATTACACACAGAAACACACCTTGCATCCCTTACACACACACACCCAGAAACACGCACTGCATTTCTTACACACAAACACACACTGCATCCCCTATACACACACTACATCCCTTACACAAATTGGTATCCCTATACACTACATTTAATGAGAACACACACACACATATTACATCCTCTACAATAACATATAACACATCCCCTACACACATACACTCCACTCCCTGTGAGCGAACTCATGGGTGACCCATGTAGGTGTAGCTCTTTGAATGTCTAAGAAGTCTATTTGTGTGCTGTTACTGCAAATCCTTCTTCATGCTCTTAAAAAAAACCTTGTGTTATATAATCTTGACTCTGTGACTCGCAGGTGTTTTTTTTTTTTTTATAAACTGTAATTCATAAAGAGCCAATAAAGTCACAGATAATCATTAAGAGACATTCCAAGAGCTACGTAAAACCAGAGATTGAAGTTCACAACTGAAAGATACTGCACACTGGTTGTTTTTCTTCTTATATCCCCTCTGGAGGAAACAATACCGTGAGAGTAGTGTGTTGCTGCCCTAAAACCAAAAAGGTTCATCCTACAGAGCCAATATTATATAAGCTCCAGAACATGTGAGTGGTTCTAGCGTTTTGTTTAATATCAGACCAGAACTGTTTTGTACCATCTGCATTATTATTTTGTCATATTATATACCTTTGAGTAAATGATCACACTGTATTTGCAGGGTAAGTTTAAAGCACCCCTACACAGACCAGATAGAATTATTTAGTGCTCCATTAAGGGGTATTTTATACCACATTTTTGTTGCTGTTTTATGTAGTGTGGATAAAAGGGTAGTTCACATTAAGTGTTGAGCTGCTGATCACCAAGACACGTTATTGTACCACATATTACCTCCCATCAGAGGTCATTTTCCAGTTCTAATCTCTGATTTACCTCACATTAAAGGGCCACTATACTCACCAGAACCATTACAGCTTAATGTAGTGGTTCTGGTGTCTATAGCCTGTGCCTGCAGGCTTTTTAATGTAAACACACTGCCTTTTCAGATGAAAGACACTTGACAGATCATATGGGTGGGGCATTGTGATGTCACATGGTGGGCAGAACATATGGGGGGCGGCAAATTTTTTGTTTGCCTAGGGCGACAAAAATCCTTGCACTGGCCCTGGGGTTAGGGGGTTGGAGAGACAGGGTTAGGGAGTAAGAGGGTTAGTGTGACAGAGTGAGGAGAAAACACACCGACAAAATACATTTAATTTATTTTGCTTTCCCCCTCATGCTTGCCTTCTGTGCAAAAATTTATTTCATGGTGGTCCAGTGTGCTGTTGGCTCACTCCCTGGTGGTCCAGTGTGCTGCTGGGGCTGCCGCACTCCCTCATGGTTCTGGCGCACTGTGATGATGTCAGAGCACATGCTGTGCACCTGGCGCCTGTGCTCTGACACTCACAGTGCGCCTGAACTGCGAGGGAGTGCGGCAGCCCCAGCAGCATACTGAACCACCAGGGAGTTTGTTTCAGCTGGCAGGGAGATCTTTTGATCTCCCTGCTGGCTCAAGGAAGGGGGCTCAATCAGAGTCTGCAGGACTACTAACGGGATCAGCGTTCCTGGTGTGGAATAAGTGCAGGAACATCAGCCCTGGTTTCACCACCCAATCAGAAGAGAGGGTGCAAAACCAGTTTGCACCAATCGGTGCTTGCAGCAGAGAGTTCTTCTGCTGCCCGATCAGAAGAGAGGGCGCAAAACCCATGTGCACCAATCTGCACTCGGGGCAGAGAGATCTTCCGCTGACCAATCAGAAGAAAGGGCGCAAAACCCGTTTGCACCAATCGGTGCTTGGGGCAGAGAGGTGTTTCACTGCTCAATCATGAGAAAGGGTGCGAAACCCCATTTGAATGGGTGTTCCTTCTACTATTGGTCGAAAAAAGTCTGATAAAACAGTTTCAAGACATTACTGCAGGTGTTTCAATATCTCTGTCTATCCCTCTGTTTGTGTTCACTGTCGTTGGTGCCAGCATACCTACCTTACCCACTCCAGTCTACTGGTGGAATCTCCTGTTCATGGGAAACATTTGTCCTTCAGGAGTTTTCAAGTGTTCTACTGGTAAAGTTGGGTTTCTTTTAGGGTCCATCTGATTAATATAGATTCATGTCTTCTTATATACTCCATATTTTTATCATCATGTAACCAACAGGATAGTTACAAATATACCAAATTATGCAAAATATATTATGTATATACTGGAGTGTGATCCTTAGCCACACTACAACTTTATAGTTAAATCGACAAAAGAATGCAAAGCCCTTTGAGTTACATTGGGGCTTAAAAGGAAACAACAATAGTATTATTAATGGAAATATGACGTATCTTTTATAAACAAAAACTTAGTTATAGTATCAAACATTTCCTGTTCTTTCCTGGTCGTTTACTGCTCATGTCCTCTTGTCTCTTCCTTTCTTCCTCTTGTCTCCTGATCTCTTCCTGTCTTCTGCCCTCTTCTTCCTGTCTTCTGCCCTCTTCCTCTTGTTTCCTTCTATCTTCCTTTCTCCTTCTCTCTTCTTCCTGTCTCCTGATATCTTCCTGTCTTTTTGCTTCTATCTTGTCCTGTTGCACACATTCATGTGCCATATTCAGTAGGAAGATCTTATGGTCTATCCGTTCTTGTTTGGGGTCCCTTATCTGCTCCATGTGGAATTTGACATCCTCTAACGCATTGTACATAATGTTTAATATATCTGTATCTGTTGTGTCGATTCTTTGATGTTCTTCTGTGGTGTAATTCTCCACATCGTACACCACCTCAGCTCCCAAATCCTTAAACTTCATTTCAAGCTCTCTGAAATCCCCCCTGGCTTTGTTGGTCAGAACAATGATCGGAACAATACCTAAGAAAGAAGAAGCAAATAAACAAATTCACTTTTCTTTTGACTGACATGATGAGAGGCATTGGTGAGTATGGAGTTATTGTTGAGTTCCTGGTTGTGTGAGATACTCCGTACTATTCTATTACATCACATGATAATCACCTGTCATCTGTGTGCACGCTAAAAGGAAGGTTTTCATTTCTAACTCCTCCTGCCGAAAGATGTCCTTCTGCATACTGACAATGAGAGAAATATACCATTAATTATTTCATAAAATACATTCCTTTTTATAGCTAAGATTAAGCATAGTGTTACATAGTGTGTACACAGTACATAAAGTAACGTATATAATATACAGTTAGCATCCTGTTCTTTGAGTGCTCATGTTCCATTTGGGAGAACCAGCCTAACCCTTCTGTCTGTCGAGACCTGCCCATATAGTGCTCTCTGTACTATCACCGAAACCCTTTATTTGTCCTCAGATAATAAATGATATTATCTTAACCTTCCATTCCTCTCAAGTCTGACCATAAAAAGCTAAATTAGTTCATTAAGTAACTCTGTGTCACCCCTTTAAGCAATAATCTTAAAGGGATTCTATAGTGTAAGGAATACAAATCTGTGTTCCTTACACTATAGTTCTGCACCGCCTTACCTTGTGCCCCCCTCAGCATGAAAAAAAAACAAAAAAAAACCTTTTAACACTTACCTGATTACTACGCCGATGTCTCTCGGAACTGGGTCGGTGCACCACCTCCTCCAACATCATCCAACCGGGGGGCTAATACGCATACACAGCAATCACTGCAAATGCATTAGGCCCTCACCATAGAAAAGCATAGCTTCAGTGCTTTCCTAAGGGGATTGTACTGATGCTGGATGTCCTCATGCAGAGTGTGAAGATATCCAGCGTCAGTAAGGTGACCAAAAGTCCCTTAACCACCAGGAAGGGTCTCTTGTGGCTGTCTGATTGACAGCTCAGCCACTAGAGCCACTTAGTCCTGTAATATAACCATTGCAGTTTCTCAAAAACTGCAATGATCTGCATTGCAGGACTAAGGGGGGCTGGCACACTACACCCATACCACTTCAATCAGATGAAGTGGTCTGGGTGCCTACATTGTCAATTTAACTCTCTGATTGAGGAAAGTATCACATAACTGTGATAGTACCTGCAGGAAGTGTGCTTGGACAAATGGAGGTCATTTAGTTACTCCAATGGCCGTTGGAGGGAATGCCCACCTGCCAACAACAGGGCAGACCCCCCTAAGCGTGTCCTACACTGACCCTTCACCTTGCTTCCTTGAGCTTCTGGCAAAGATATCTCCAATGAGTATTTTTTTATATACATCCTTATATACTTATTAACCATTGATAATACCCCTCTCTGTCTCATTGGAGATATCTTTGCCAGAAGCTCAAGGAAGCAAGGTGAAGGGTATAGAAAGAGACTACCTTGACATTGGGATAAATATACATAGGGATTAAGGAGAGAGTGTAGGTAACTTTTTTTTTTTTGCAGAGGGTTTTTTACTATATATTGGGGCTGATGTGTACTGTGGTCGCTGCTGCCGCCCAGGAGTGATGGGAGTGAGCCCAGGACTTATTTTTTTGTACCTGCTGGAAGTGACTGATTACTCAAGGTGCTGCCTGCAAGGAGGAGTCCTGTTCCATCCAGTGTCCCCTCTGGGGTGGTCTTTAAGAGATCAGAGCCAGCTGTCGTGTGGTTCCCCATAAGTCAGATGGTTGGACTAAGGGCACCCTAAATGTCACCTAACCCTTGAGCTAAGTTTCCTAAAACCATAATAATTGTTTTTTACTCACATCTTTATTGTCATCACATAATGAAAGTATATTATATATAATGTAATCTTCAGCACTTGGACATGAGCGTCACAAAAACGTTTTTTTCTTTCTGTTATTTTAAGTTGCATTGTCAATATTTAATGATTTTTTAACTTTGCGGGTAGATAGTCCACTTGCTGCAATATTTAACCCAACACTTGGCTCTCAGGAATGAAGTACTATGGCAGTACTCCCTATTTAGACAATCTCTAGATCTGGTGGTGAGGACAACTAGGCAGTGGGCAGTGTGGCTGTGCTTTATCTCTGATATTTAACTCCTCATCTACAGCACATGAATGAGAAACATAGAGAGGACCCTTTGGAAGGCATGCACCATTTTTAATGATCTCCCATCATAAACAGCTCAGGATATGGGAGGTAGAAGGTGAGAAGATCAACCCACTACAAATGACCTCTCATTTCCTGCCCATAGGTGCAAAGCATAGAAGTGATATTCCTCTATAGTTCATTTTTCTCCCCACAGTCAAAATAGGAAGGGTGGATAACCAACCACTCCAATATTTACAGTGCCTTGCAAAAGTATTCACCCCCTTGACTTTTTACCAATTGTGTTACATTACAGCCTTAAGTTCAATGTTTTATTAATCTGAATTTTATGTGATGGATCAAAACACAATAGTCTAGGTTGGTGAAGTGAAATGAGAAAAATATATACATAAAACAATTTTTTACAAATAGAAAACAAAAAATTGGCATGTGTGTATGTATTCACCCCCTTTGTTATGAAGCCCATAAAAAGCTCTGGTGCAACCAATTACCTTCAGAAGTCACATAATTCGTGAAATGATGTCCACCTGTGTGCAATCTAAGTGTCACATGATCTGTCATTACATATACACACCTTTTTTGAAAGGCCCAGAGGCTGCAACACCTAAGCAAGAGGCACCACTAACCAAACACTGCCATGAAGACCAAGGAACTCTCCAAACAAGTAAGGGACAATGTTGTTGAGAAGTACAAGTCAGGGTTAGGTTATAAAAAAATATCCAAATCTTTGATGATCCCCAGGAGCACCATCAAATCTATCATAACCAAATGGAAAGAACATGGCACAACAGCAAACCTTCCAAGAGACGGCCGCCCACCAAAACTCACGGACCCGGCCAGGAGGGCATTAATCAGAGAGGCAGCACAGAGACCTAAGGTAACCCTGGAGGAGCTGCAGAGTTCCACAGCAGAGACTGGAGTATCTGTACATAGGACGTCAATAAGTTGTACGCTCCATAGAGTTGGGCTTTATGGCAGAGTGGCCAGAAAAAAGCCATTACTTTCAGCAAAAAACAAAATGGCACATTTTGAGTTTGCGAAAAGATGTGGGAGACTCCCAAAATGTATGTAGGAAGGTGCTTTGGTCTGATGAGACCAAAATTTAACTTTTCGGCCATCAAAGAAAACGCTATGTCTGGCGCAAACAAAACACATCACATCACCCAAAGAACACCATCCCCACAGTAAAACATGGTGGTGGCAGCATCATGCTGTGGGAATGTTTTTCAGCAACCGGGACTGGAAAACTGGTCAGAGTTGAGGGAAAGGTGGATGGTGGATGGTGCTAAATACAGTGATATTCTTGAGCAAAACCTGTACCACTCTGTGCGTGATATGAGGCTAGGACAGAGGTTCACCTTCCAGCAGGACAATGACCCCAAACACACTGCTAAAGCAACACTTGAGTGGTTTAAGGGGAAACATGTAAATGTGTTGGAATGGCCTATCAAAGCCCAGACCTCAATCCAATAGAAAATCTGTGGTCAGACTTAAAGATTGCTGTTCACAAGCACAAACCATCCAACTTGAAGGAGCTGGAGCAGTTTTGCCAGGAGGAATGGGCAAAAATCACAGTGGTAAAATGATGCAAGCTCATAGAGACTTGTCCAAAGTGACTTGGAGCTGTGGTTGCCGCAAAAGGTGGCTCTTCAAAGTATTGACTTGGGGGGGGGGGGATGAATAGTTATGCACATTGACCTTTTCTGTTATTTTGTCCTATTTGTCGTTTGCTTCACAATAATAAAAATAATTTTTAAAAAAATCTGCAAAGTTTTGGGCAAGTTCTGTAAATTAAATTATGCAAATCCTCAATGATCCATGTTAATACCAGGTTGTGAGGCAGCAAAACACGAAAAATGCTAAGGGGGTGGGGGGGGATACTTTTGCAAGGTACTGTATATCCAATAGTGGGGACAATATCGCTACATGCTGATATTACTAGAGCTTGTACGTAAGCTCCAAAAATGTGAGTGGGCATCTCAGCACTAATAAAGTATATTAAATGCTACACTGTTAGTTTTCCTCTCTCTCTTCTATCCATACATACGCCCACTGAGGACGGAATAGACTGCAAATCAGCTCAAACAAATGCCTTGTTTTTTATTGTATTTTATTTTCTATATTCTGTAGTATCTCATTTTTGTTCTATTTTATTTTTATTTGAGTTATTTGTTTAATTGTCTATTTTCAAAAGCCAATAAATGACTGACATGTCCATAGAACGAATAAACTAATAGAAACTCTGTAACGTGTATTTAATTCTCCATTTACACAGCACTTCTTGGAATAGAACGTTCTCTCTTACCTGTAAATGAAAAGCGGAACAATTAAATCTGTATAGTTGGGGTCAAAATCTGAATTCTCTAGGTTTTCCATCAAACTGTTATAATCCCTTATCCACTCCACGTTCCTATTAAGAGGGAGGAAGTTACCTGGAATAATTAAAGTGGGAAATAACATATATAGGTATCTCTAACAAAAAAACTGAAAGGCATAAATAGACCCTTTAATTCTTGCTTTTCTCAATAAATTAAATAAATAAGATGCAAATATTAATAAGCGTCTTTCACTCAAGTGTTACCGTTTAACAAATTAACTTAAAAATTGTGCAGTGCTTCCGTTAAATAACATCTTTCAGGTGTATCAAAAATTCCCCTTGGAATAAAGTGCTTGTGAATAAACATTGGATTTGTATCAATAGAATAATGAGTGTAATCAATGTGCAAAAATACAACAAATGTTCACACATTCATTTGTTTTCGAGCGCCTCCAATAAAATGAAAATGCAGAAATAATCTCTATTTGCAGTTGTTTGGACCTCGAGGATATAAGCAGTTAGATACAGTGTATGGTGTAGTATGCTTGGGACACTATATTAATAAATAAATACTTTAAAAAAAATTATTATTCATTTATTTATTTGATTTAATAAATATATATTTTTGTCCTCCATTTGAGTGCTTCTCCCATCTGATTATCAGGGGTGGCATCTCCCAAATCAGATGTGGTGGTAAAAGAGCCTGACTAATAGCTCTTGAACACGTGAGGGTTTATTTATTTATTAATTATTATTTGCAAATCACCAATTTAAAACAAAATGTGGACTGAAGGTATTTAGTAGGATGCATACTCACAAATTATCTTTCACTTGCTTTTTGCTTGAAAATAATAATTGTAAGCACTATTTGCCCCTGGCAGGAACAGCAGACAGTGGGCAAATAGTTAACCATGTGGTGACTGACCAGAGCTTGCACCCCATCCCCTCTCCAAGCCCCTTGCCAACTCCCAATAAAGAAATACTACCTAACTCATTGTAATAACAGTGTGTGGGGACAGCAGTTATTGTTTCAATGGGCAGATATAATATTATAAATATAACATTCATTTCTTGCTTTGTGCAAAGTGAGAAACATTTTTAACAGGAAACAAAAACGTGTTTTCTCCCAATTAAATTTAAATAGTTTGAAGTGGTCTGGGTGCCAGGTCCCCCAGGTTTTAACTCTTCAGATGTTTACATAGCAGATACAGAGAAACTGCTATGTTTACATTGAGGGTTAATTCAGCCTCTAGTGGCTGTCTTCCTGACAGCCGCTAGAGGGGCTTCCCAATGCTCAATGCGAAAATCACATTGAGCACGCAGAATGTCCATAGGAAAGCATTGAGAAATGCTTTCCTATGGGCGGTTTGAATGCGCACGTGACTCTGGACACTCATATGCATTCGGCTCTACTCGGGAGCTGACGTCGGATGAGGGAGGAGAGGTCACCAGCGCAGAGGGAGCCCGGCGCTGGATTAAAGTAAGTAGCTGAAGGTGCCCTGAGAGTGGGGCGGGGAGTCCTAAGGGTTATATAGTGTCATGAAAATGAGTTTGTTTTCCTGACACTATAGTGATACTTTAAAAACTGCTTTTTGGCAGACTCATAAGTTTTTTTTTCCCAGAATTGCATTTTATGCATCATGTTGATACAATAATTGAAACTAAACATTTTGACTTTATAGGGTATTTATCAAGAACCCAAATAAAACAATAAGTGACAATGTATAGGTAGTCAGTGCCTTCACTCATTCCCATGGTTCTCTACTATTGTAACTTGTTAGATAATGACCTATACAAATACTAGCAGTCACAACGTTTCCTTACCCAGCTGACAGTAGATTTGTAACTTTTCATAGCTGTTCATGGTTCCAAACCCTCTGTTATCCACGATGGTGATGGTGTCTGTAAGTTCATAGGGTCTTCTCATGAAGGTAGTAGCACCACTCGCCCTCTCTCCAGCCTCTGCGATAGTTCTATACTCCCCAGTCAGGACAAACTTACAGGAGTTGATGAAGGAGGACTTTCCATGGCCTGTATACCCAAATAGCTGCAGGAGTACCCGGTTATAGCCCTGGTTACCCCGAGCACAGTCATCAAGGCTGTAGTTACGGATATCATCTCTGAGCTGGTGGTAATCCATTATGGAGAATGTAACTTCTCAGTGTGTGTGTTATTCCTTCTCTCTCTCTCTCTCTCTCTCTCTCTCTCTCTCTCTCTCTCTCACAAAAACTCTCCTTAAAACTATTTATTGTTCTTTCTCACGCTCACCAGTTTGGTTTCTAGTTCAGAGTACAACGAATATATAACATAATTACTTTCATTATCTTTTTCAGAAGTTCCATCAACTCAAAAGTGACAGCTAGTTAGAGTTTTTTTTAAAATTAATATAGTTAAATCACTCTCCAGAGATGATTATATGTGAGCTTCTCACGATTAGGAATGAACCAATGGCCAACTTCACAGCCCAGAGTTCAATTTAAGATCTCAAGAGTCCCCACAAACCACAGGGTATTGAAAATGGCATCACAATGGGAGACAAAATGATTGACTGAAGCTGGTGAGGTTATTTATATATATGTGATAGACACTGTGGACTCATGGAAGTGTGCCTGTTAGGATGTTCTGTTCAGCCAACTAGCCTTCCAGCCTCATATAAACTTACAATATGCACAGGCTGGCTGGGAGAGACGTTGTGGCACCCAGACACAAGGAGGGATGGGACTGTGGCGAGGCATTTTCACATTTACATCTCCACTCACATGAGATATCACTCTATATTATAATCAGCCATGGTATGAAAGGTCGACTACTATAACCTCATTTATTTATATATGCCCCTAAGGTCACATGTATTAAATTAGTGACTGTCAGTTTTACGTAGGACATTAAATAACTGATATATACAGGGCCGGACTGGGGATACAAAGCAGCCCTGGAAAAAAAATCTATGCCAGCCCCATAAGTCACTGCGCCATATATTGTCGCATGTAAAATGTAAGGCTATGTCTTGCCAGGACAGATGATTGAGTGATATATATATATATATATATATATATATATATATTGCTTTTTCTAATATAAAATATTGGTCCTTTCAGGGTAAAACGTTTAATTATACAGTAAGCATATTCACATACAGACACAGACAATCTCACTGACATCTCAATGACACACACAAGCTCATTGATACACAGCCTCATAGACAAACAATCTTACTGATATACATCAGCTCATTGACATAAAAACACAAGCTCACTCACTAGCAGGCACACGCATGCAAGCAAGCTCACTCACTAGCAGGCACACGCATGCAAGCAAGCTCACTCACTAGCAGACGCACACACACAGCTTAATGTGGTGGTACTGGTGTCTATAGCATGTCCCTACAGGCTTTTCAACGTAAACACTGACTTTTCAGACAAAAGGCAGTGTTTACATTGCTTCAAAGTGACACCGCTAGTGACAGTCACTCAGACGGTCACTAGAGGTGTTTCCTGTGTTAGTGCACCTACATTCAGGGCCTCCACACTCTGTAGGTGCTGAACGTTCCCCATAGAGATACATTGATTCAATGCATCTCTATGAGGAGATGCTGATTGGAGTGGCGTTTTGCAGCCAATCCTATGGCAAAGCATTGGATTGGCCGAGATCATCAAGCTTGATGATCTCAGCTATAGAGGCAGGGCCAGTCGAGGGGAGACAGCACGCTGCGTGGGGAAAAAAAAAAGTGAGCCAAAACACTATTTTTAAACACTCATTTACACCATGACAGACACAGAAACACACATATACCATGACAGATACACACCCCATGACAGACACACACACAGACACACACCATGACGGACAGACAGACACACACACACACCCCATGACAGACAGACAGACACACACACCCCATGACGGATAGACACACACACCCCATGACGGACAGACAGACACACACACACCCCATGACGGACAGACAGGCACACACACACCCCATGACGGACAGACAGACACATACACACCCCATGACGGACAGGCAGACACACACCATACAGACAGACACTATGACACAGACAGAGACACACACACACACACACACAATGACACAGACAGACAGACACACACAGACACCATGACACGGACAGACAGACACACACACCATACAGACAGACAGACAGACACTATAACATAGACAGACACATTACTAGTACCTGACACCAGGGGGAGGGCTGCTGTTGGCCGCTGGGGAGGCCTTCTGGCGGCCGCTGGGGGACTTGTCCTGGCGGCCGCTGGGGGGAGTTGCGCTGTCTGTGCTCTCCCGCCCTCGCGCGCTGCTGAATGAGACGTCATATTCCGGCGCCGGTCTCATTCAGCTGCGCGCTGGGGAGCAGAGCTGGCGCAGCTCCCCCCAGCGGCCGCCAGAAGACCTCCCCAGCGGCCGACAGAAGACCTCCCCAGCGGCTGACAGCAGACCCAGGTGTCTGCCCGGCCCCAGGAGCCGACGGCCCACCGGGAAATTTCCCGGTATCCCGGTGGGCCAGTCCGGCCCTGGATATATAGTTGCATATTTGGTACTGTACACACAAACAGGAGCGGATTTCTCTTAGAAATTGACACTTTTATGAAAACTGACAAGGGGGTGTTTATATAGCAACAACATATTCCGCAGCCTTTACAATATTATGAAAGTGATATATTATGAAATTTTATAATAATGAGACAATTACAAAATGTTACAGGAGCAATAGGTAGAGCCCATAGTCTAGAGAATTAGAGGATGAAGACACAATAGAAAGGGCATCAGGTGACACAGCAAACAATATGGTGGAAAAGTAGCAGAACTGAAGGTGAGATTGGCGTGTAACTCTTCAGGAGAGAGCAAGAGACCTTTACTCTGGGAGGCCATAGGCATTTCTGAACAGATGCAACAAGGAGAAAGAAAGGCTGCGCCGAGATAAGAAGTACTAAAAATATAAAAATACAGTAAAAGATATTTAATATAAAAAGTCCAATGGAATGTCGGAGGTTAGATAGACTTGGTCACTGTTTTTGCTGGTAGAGTGTCTTCTATGTTTCTAATAGTCCAAATTGTCTCGGGATATGGAAGACACAAGGAGAAAGGACCAATCGTGTAGAGTGTATAAGATGAATAATAAATAAATTAAAATATAAATGAAACACTCACATTTAAATGATGTATTTGATATTTATTATATATATACTTTTATTTTTTATTTGATACTGAATTGTAAATTTTAATTTTAAATGTTCAATGCATTGTTCTGATCGGCTAACGATGTTATTTTGGCGCCCTTTTTAAAGTTCCCATGTACCTATATATACCCTTTATTTGCCAGGCTCTAATACTATTCCATTTTGATAAAACCCTTGTGGTGAAACGCGTTAATGGTTTTAAATATTGTGTAATTTATATAATAAATGATTTTTGGCTAGATTTCTGCGCCATTACCTTTTTACACACTATTTTACTTTCCTGGCATTTTATTAATCTTTTAACACTTATCCTGAGGTGGGGATCATACCACCAACGCTACTATTAGAGTGCAGTGACGTCTGCACTCCATTTGTGCGTATATTTTATTTTATTTTATACAATATTACGTCACATCATCAGAGAGCATTATTTGCTGTTTTTATTCTCCCCTTCTCTTGAGAGTTGGACATCATTATTGTCTGGAGGACAAGCACCCACATATCCTATAAGCGGGGATCATTCCGCCGTATGCCTGTTACACCTGAGCTGGCCATAGCTCATTTAAATGTGAGTGTTTCATTTATATTTTAATTTATTTATTACTCATCCTATCCACTTTGCACGATTGGTCCTTTCTCCTTGTGTCTTCCATATCCCGAGACGATTTTGACTATTAGAAACATAGAAGACACTCTACCAGCAAAAACAGTGACCAAGTCTATCTAACCTCCGACATTCCATTGGACTTTTTATATTAAATATATTTTTATCTTTTACTGTATTTTTATATTTTTAGTACTTCTTATCTCAGCGCAGCCTTTCTTTCTCCTTGTTGCACGTTTTAAACAGAGAGGGTGAGAGGGCTACCCTCTGTAAGGTTGCTGCCTATCCACTGTATTATTAGCGCTAACCTACCCCTTTTTATATTTCTGAACAGATGTGTTTTGAGGGAATTCGTAAAGGATTGAAGACTAGGAAAGAGTCTGATGGGGGTAGGCAGGCTATTCCATAGAAAAGAGCTGACCACGAGAAGTTCTGCAAGTGCGAGCAGCGGATTGAAGAAGGTCACCGGCAAAGAGGAGAGACCGAGAGGGGGGGATATCTATGAATCAATGAAGAAATGTAAAAGGGGCTAGAGTTGGTTAGAGCTTTATAGGTAAGGGTTAGTATTTTGAATTGACACCTATAGGATACAAGAAGCCAGTTTAAGGGGCGAGGTATGGGAGGAACGACAGGAGAGTAAGATAAGCCTGGCGGTAGCATTCATTTCTGATTGCAGCGGGGCAGTTCGGCTTTTGGTGAGACCAACTAGGAAAGAATTACAGTAATCCATGTGAGAAATTACCAAAGCACTGCAGCATCTTGCATGAGAAAGGGGTGAATGCGCGGAGGGGGAGGTGCTTGACCGCCGAGCCGACCAGACGCATGGAAAGCGAGCTCCGGCACTTTGGGTTCTAAAACCAGAATACACCCAGGCAACAAGCTTGTAAACAGCTGCTTGTGCTCTTAGCAACTGGGGGACAACCCGTTGACTCAAAAGACACCTCACCCGGACTACTCCGAGCCCGAAACGACGAGCTGAGGCCCACTAGGAGGGGGCTAGGGGAGACGGCCACTCTCCCTGCTCCACAAGCTGAAGGCACTCACTCACGCTCTTACACCCCCCCCCTCGGACCGGTGGGCGTAATCCCGGTGCCCACTGACCTGCAACAAGGTGATCTCTGAAGCATGGCGGGAAACGCTAGACAACACAGTTACCCTGCCAGCTCCAAGATGGTGGAAACACTCACGCTTGCACCTCGATGTACACTGCATACGCCTACCAAGAAACCTGGCTACCTAAGAGGCTCAACATCCTCGCTGGAGGATATTTTTGCCAAATTTTGGGCCAAACTGAGGGCACACATTGCGACCCCCACCTCCTCATCCGCAATACAGACAAAGCAGAATCCAAATAAAGTGTGGGGAAGGCCTCCTCCGGGCAACCAAAACGAGCACGCTCCTGTCACCCCCAAAGAAAGCTCGCCAAAATTGAGGGCCACCAAGGGCTTGCCCAGGAAACACCATCCACATAAGCAGAGCCCTCCGCCACACCATCAGGTCCTCACGCAATCCCACTCCCAGGAAGTACTCGCACTCACAGAGCACCCAAGTCCATGGCACAGTGATGTTGGCTCCTTCAAGGATCCAGGGCTGGAGGGAAGCCACACCCGGACAGTATCTTACCGTACTCTTATCGGGTATGTGCCCCAACGTGACAAACTCTCCTCCAAAGCCACTATGCGGTGTGGGCTGAAAGCCTCTGCAGGGATACCACGCTGATTGGCACTACTATTACCTTACTCATTGCCTGCTCTGGCATTCCTGCTGAAGCAACCAGCGGAACATAAAGATAAATGTTGTTTAGCATAGAAATGTTATTTAGCACATAAGCCATGATGGGAATATGGTGCTTTGCTATTAACAATCTCCATCTTAACCTTGTGCAGTACAAATGATTGCTAGTTTACATGGAAACAGCGGTCACCCTCTAATAACTGTTACATAGTAAACTAAATTGCCTAGCTATCGAACCAAATCGTTTAGCTGAATGAAATGCTTATTTTGATTTTAACAGGTCTTATATGTTAACCATGTAGATGTTGCTGACCTGTGTGCTCCGTGGAGCCCTCTGCTATTTGCCTCCTGTCCCTCTTAAAGTGCCACAGGTTTCGTTATTCATGCTAAACCCCAAGTAACAATCGTTATGTACCTATAGCAAGCAGTATTTTGCAAGTTTGTAGCTCAGCATGTTTACTTATACTACCTAACCTAGCTCATCTCCTTTCCATATAACTTCTCATTATCTGTTTCCACCCAGCCTGTATCATGATTGTAAACTAGAATGACCTGACTAGAAACCTTCCTATCCTGTTATCTCGTGTTCATATTATAATATTGTGCACGCCTAATCTACTACTCCAACTTTATTGCAAAACGCTAAGACTGAGGATTGCCATTGGGGTACCTCAAGCCTGTCTGTACCACCCTTATGCACAGAAAAGAATTTTAAAAAAAAAGTGAGAAAGGGGTGAATGCAAACAATGTTTTTAAGGTGAAATCCACATGTTTTAGAAACAAACTAGACATGAAGGACAAATGTGAGGCCAGGATCAAAGACAGCGAGCTTGCAAGGATGGACTGATGCAGGTACCATCAACTTGCAGGGAAAAGCGAAAGAGGAGAATCAGTATTATGGAGAGTAAAAATAAGGAGCTCAGCTTTAGAGAGATTGAGTTTCAGAAAGCGGGAGGACATCCAGTCAGAGATTGAATAAAGGCAACTGGTGACACGTTGAAGGACAGCGGGGGAGAGATCAGGGGAGTAGAGATATATTTGGGTGTCATCGGCATACAGGTTGAAGCAGTATCCAAAAAAATTAATGAGTTTGCCAAGAGAGGCAGTAAAAAGAGAAAATAGAAGGTAACAAGAACCAGTGGCGTACTAAGGGGGGGGGCGGTGGGGGCGGTCGCCCCGGGTGCCACCAGGAT
>OW240918.1:155424861-155439680 GCA_933207985.1 Pelobates cultripes
CCTACAAACTAACAGACACCATTTTCATTGTGGATAACAGAGGGTTTAAAAAAATGGATAACTTTGAGAAAATACAGATAAACAGCCAATTGGGTAAGTTACAATTGATACATTTAATGTGTTATTCATTCAAACAGGAAATCAGGACAACAATGTAGATGTTGAATATTTAGACATGGGAGCTAGAGGTATACTTAGGTCACTTGGCATTTGGGGCAGATATGTACATTGGAACCTCCTGTTAGACATAATTTAGCACATGCCATCCACCATCTTAAGATGTAAGCCAGCTTTATTTAACTTGTGGCAGAGAAAAGAATTAGAAAATGTGTCACCGTCATATGATTTATGCTGAGTCAAATTTAACCTACTTTGCCCTGCCATTGTACCCCAAATAATTATCCTCTTTAGCTTGTACCCAATATTGCCATCTGCTACAGGATTTGACTAGTGTCACATAATAGGGAGCTTTGAGTTTAGCTAAACAAGTCTTAATCGTGATATAATAAAGTAAGTGATATTTTATAGACATCATTAACATGTTTAAAGATAGAACAGAGTGCAGTGTGATAATATATATTCATGCAGGATTAATGTATGATTAATTAAGAGTACAGCAATGTCAGGGTCATCATTCTGCACGATGTAAGATAAGCTATTAACCAATGAATTGTGCTTATTCTAACACTGTGCCATCCAGGTATATCCTACTAGTTTGTGATTTTTATTTTTTTTACCATGTGGGCACTGCAGTGCTCCTTTAAATAAAGAATTGTAAGATATAGGGTACCATTTTACCCCATAGTTTCCTTTAAACAGGTCTTCTGCATCTCCTAAGTAATTACGTCAAAACTACTATCCCACATCCTGTTGTTCACCCTCACATTGCTGCTTATGGTCTAAGAGAAAATACCCCTCATAGTAAATTGGGGGTCCAGGAACCAGTGGCAACTCTATGAACAATATATGGGGGGGCACATTAGACATCATACTAAAAACTGTGGGTGGGTGGTGGGCACAAATAATTTACACTGGGGAGTGGGGTAATGTTCTGCCATTGGTGTCAGCATGCTGGAGTCACACAACAAATGTCGGCATCATTCACATTAGCCACCTGGCATATCTGTTCTGGTATTGGCTTATGATATCTTTAGCAGATAACTCCCTATTTGCTATCTTTATGTGGGATTGCAATACTTACACACCAAATAAGGGAACTATCTGTTAAACATCACCCTAATTTGTTATCATCAAGTATGAAAATCCCACACAAGGGTACCAATTTAGGGAGTTATCTACTAAACAGCTGAAAGATCAAAATTAAAGGGACACTATAGTCACCTGAACAACTACAGAAACATAGAAACATAGAAACATAGAATGTGACGGCAGATAAGAACCATTCGGCCCATCTAGTCTGCCCAATTTTCTAAAAACTTTCATTAGTCCCTAGCCTTATCTTATAGTTAGGATACCCTTATGCCTATCCCATGCATGCTTAAACTCCTTTACTGTGTTAACCTCTACCACTTCATAGCTGGAAGGGGCTATTCCATGCATCCACTACCCTCTCAGTAAAGTAATACTTCCTGATATTATTTTTAAACCTTTGTCCCTCTAATGTAAGACTATGTCCTCTTGTTGTGGTAGTTTTTCTCTTCTTTTAAATATAGTCTCCTCCTTTACTGTGTTGATTCCCTTTATGTATTTAAATGTTTCTATCATATCCCCCCTGTCTCGTCTTTCCTCCAAGCTATACATGTTAAGATCCTTTAACCTTCCTGGTAAGTTTTATCCCGCAATCCATGAACCAGTTTAGTAGCCCTTCTCTGAACCCTCTCTAAGGTATCAATATCCTTCTGAAGATACGGTCTCCAGTACCGTGTACAATACTCCAAGTGAGGTCTCACCAGTGTTCTGTACAATGGCATGAGCACTTCCCTCTTTCTACTGCTAATACCTCTCCCTATACACCCAAGCATTCTGCTAGCATTTCCTGCTGCTCTATTACATTGTCTGCCTACCTTTAAGTCATCAGAAATAATCACCCCTAAATCCCTTCCTCATATGTTGAGGTTAGGACTCTATCAAATATTCTGCACCTTCGCTTCATTCCATACCATCCTACCATCCACACAAAACACAAATTTGCAATCATTTTCAAAGCCACCAAATCATTTGTCATTTGGCTTATCCCTCCTGGAACATCATCAACCCTGTTACATATCTTAGTATCATCAAAGCAAAAAAGACATACCTTACCATCAAGACCTTCTGCACACACCACAAAAATATTAAAGAGAATGGGTCCAAGTACAGATCCCTGAGGTACCCCACTGGTGACAAGTCCAAGCTTCAATATATTCCATTAACTACAACCCTCTGTTGCCTGTTACCCAGCCACTGCCTTACCCATTCAACAATATTTGAATCCAAACTTAAAGATTGCAGTTTATTGATAGTTTCTATGTGCAAATAAAGTGTCAAAAGCCTTACTGAAATCTAGGTAAGCAAATGTCTACTGCACTACCCTAACGGCAATGAAGTTACCTAATCAAAAAATCAATAAGATTAGTTTGGCATGATCTCCCTGAAGTAAACCCATGTTGTCTCTGATCTTGAAATCCATGTGTTTTTAGACGTTCATCAATCCTATCCTTTAACATGGTTTCCATCACTTTCCCCACTACTGAAGTAAGGCTTACTGGCCTATAGTTGCCCCACTCCTCCCTATTACCTTTCTTGTAAATGGGCACAACATTCGCTAACTTCCAATCTTCTGGGACTACTCCTGTTAACAATGATTGGTTAAATAAATCTGTTAATGGTTTTGCTAGTACACCACTAAGCTCTTTTAATAGCTTTGGGTGTATTCCATCAGGTCCCATTGACTTATTTGTCTTTACTTTTGACAGTTGAAATAGAACCTCTTCCTCTGTAAACTCACGTGTAATAAATGACTCATTTATCCTTTTTCTCAACTGAGGTCCCTTTCCTTCATTTTCATCTGTAAATACAGAACAAAAATATTAATTGAGGCAGTCAGCTAGACCTTTATCCTCTTCTACATACCTTCCTTCTTTTGTTTTTAATCTAACTAATCCTTGTTTTACTTTTCTTTTCTCATTTATGTATCTAAAAAATGTTTTATCCCCTTTTTTTACTGACTGTGCTATTTTCTCTTCTGTGTGTGATTTGGAAGCTCTTATAACTTGCTTAGCCTCTTTCTGCCTAATCTTATAGATCATTTTGTCTTCCTCACTCTGGGTTTTTTTATAATTTAAATGCTAACTTTTTGTTTTTAACTATTTTGGCCACATCTGCGGAGTACCACAGTGGTTTCTTGAATTTTTGCTTTTACTGACAAGCCTAATGCAATTTTCTGTTGCCTTCAATAGTGCAACTTTTAAATAATCCCATTTCTCTTGGACTCCATTTAAATTGCTCCAGTCTGATAATGACTCCTCTACCCATATTCTAATTTTAGAAAAGTCTGTTTTTCTAAAGTCTAAAACTTTTGTTTTTGTGTGGTGTGACTCAGTCACTGTTCTTATATTAAACCACACTGACTGATGATCACTGGATCCTAAACTTTCACCTACAGTAATATCTGATACCAAATCTCCATTTGTTAACACTAAATCTAGTATGGCCTCTTTACGAGTTGGCTCCTCAACAACTTGTTTTAGAGACAATCCCAGTAGGGAGTTTAGAATATGTGTGCTCCTGGCACAAGTAGCTAATTTTGTTTTCCAATTTACATCAGGAAGATTAAAGTCACCCATGATGATAACTTCCCCCTTCATTGTCATTTTAGCTATTTCCTCAACTAGTAGATTATCTAACTCTTCAATTTGTCCTGGGGGCCTATAAATCACACCTACACGAGTTACTGTGTGATTACCAAATTCTAACGTAGCCCAAACGGACTCTATGTTTGCCTCACTAACTTTTATTAGGCTAGATTTTATGCTATCCTTCACATACAGGCCACCCCTCCCCTTTCTTGCCTTCCCTATCTTTTCTATATAAAGAGTACCCTGGTATTGCTATGTCCCAGTCATTTTTCTCATTATACCATGTCTCAGTAACAGCGACTAAATCTACACTATCAGTTGCCATTATTGCCACAAGTTCATGGATCTTATTCCCTAAACTGCGAGCATTTGTAGACATGACTCTAAGCTTATCATTTTTTAACACACTTGCTACAGGCACCTTCTGTCCTTGTTTTGGGGGACAATTGGATTGATGTTTTATCACCCTTTTGCCCCCCCCTCCTAGTTTAAATACATCCTAGCAAAACCTCTGAACTGCTCACTGAGAACATTTGTTCCCTTTTGAGAAAGATGCAAACCATCTTTTTTGTACAGCTTATTCCATTCCAAACAGAGCTACCATGAGAAATAAAGCCAAATCCTTGCTCCCACACCATTCACCAAGCCACAAATTAAAGTCCCTAATACGCATCCGCCTGTCGTTCTGAGTGTTATGCACAGGCAGAACTTCAGAGAATGACAGTGTGGAAGCAACCTGCCGTATATCATTGGCAAAAACACTAAAAACTTCCTTAACCTCTGAAACCTCATTGCAAGCCAAGTCATTTGTCCCTAGATGGACAAGTACATCCAATTCCCCTTCCTGCTTTGCTTGCTTAACAATATTACAGATACGTCTCCTGTCTCTGTGAGCAGTAGCTCCGGGAAGACACCTCACAAGACCACCATTGTCCATCTCCACACCTCTTATAATGGAATCCCCCAACAACTGCTTTCTATTAGGCCTCACCATAGTCTCCAAGCTCAATGATAAGAGAAAATGCAGTGTTTACATTGCCCCTAGGGACACCTCCAAGTGGCCACTCCTCAGATGACCACTGGAGGTGCTTCCTGGCTCATGAGATGCATTGATTGAAGAGGTGCTGATTGGCCAAAACGACATTTGGCCCCTCCTCCTTGCCGATTTTAGCCAATCCAATGTTTTCCCCATTGGCTCAAAATCGGCAATTTTGATGATGCCACCAAGCGGGCCGAGCTAGCACCGGAAGAGCGCGGCACTGGAAATAAGGTGATTTTTACTAACTTTTAAGGGAGCTGAGGGGTGGAAAGCCACCTAAATGGTGGGTTTAGCACTATAGGGTCAGGAACACATGGTTGTGTTCCTGACCCTATAGTGGTCCTTTAAGAAAAGCCCCTTTTGTAATTTTTATCTTTCACTTGTTTAGTAGATGTCACAATACAGCCCTGGATTCTCTGGCCCTGAAGGTGGACCCGTTCAGGCCTAGAATTTCCCATGGGATTCTTTGCATTAGCCTGTACTTTTCCCGTTAGCAAAAGCAGTGCTTCTCCTAGCTGTTCCTGATTATTATTATTATTATTATTATTATTATTATTATTATTATTATTATGTGCTTTAGATCTGTTTGTGAAATATAGGTCCCCTTTCTTTCGGTGTTTATTTGCTGAATGTTATATTTTACAAATTACAATTTTTTAAATTAAAGTTCGAATTATTTTACATCTTCCTGTTTTGATTTCTTGCAGCAAATTTACTCCCTCTTAATCAGGAGGTGAAGTGGGCTGAAGAACATGATGACATTTTATGTATTATAAATAGAAAATCAGACTCCGACTACACCGATTTTATTGTTCCTATATTTGTTTACAGGTGAGAAGTGTTTATGTATTCTTGTAATATAAGTAAGTATAATAGCAAAAATAACTGCAAGTTAAGACGGAGGAGTCTACTCTTGGGGTTACTATAAGTTGCCTTGCTCCTTCAGTGGGAAAGCTTTGCGTGTCAAACTAATAGCACATATCATACATAAAGGGGCAGACCACCCTGTCACTGGATTTTTAAAGTTCTTTCCCATTCTCCTGTTAGTTCTGTATATCGCGATCGCCTACATTTTTTTTCTTGTTTTGTTCAAATACCGAAAAAAAACAAACCACGAACTACCAGACAACTCGTATGCTGCATGTGCTGCTTGTTAACCTTCATCACCCCTATAAACACCTATTTAACACTAGTAACCGCAGTGTTCTAGGCTGTCGGCTGGGTGGTCGACATTCATATGTATGAACACGTGGTGGCGGCCATCTTGAGCCGCGAACACAAGCAGCAGTCTTTGGTTGTTGCGTGCATGGACACTCCACCGCACGAACACCGCAGAACTTCCATCTCCACCTATGTTCGGTTATATTTACCTGAAAGGAACAGTGTTCGGTGGGAGCTTACTCCCAAATGAGGGACACATACTCAGCATACGGACTAATTTCTATGTTCCTTTTCTGTGTGAGTTTGTACCCCAGAAAAGAGACAAATCTTTACCCCTCTGGTGTTTTGGCTGCGTTCATGGGATCTGAGTGCTTTCTGGGTATGTTGGATGCTCAGATCCAGGATACCCGGCGATATAGGTCTTGAGGGGGTACCTGTTTGTATTGTGTGTATTTTGAGGTGTAACAATTGTACATATTCTATACCTGAGAGATAATTTTTGTGACAAAAGCAACTTCGCCACTGGTTTTTGGAGGGTCCTGTTTGCCAGTCTCCTACCCTGTGACTATGGCCCGTGTGATAAACCTGGCTATAATACTTTAAACAGGCTCTGTTCATCTGAGTTATGTACTTTTGTACTCCAGGCAGAGAGACCGACCGATAGCTCTGATTCTATGGAACTGTTTTGCGCATGGGGCCATGCTTGCGGTCGGTCAAAAGAGACTTCCAGGAATTTCCTAAACCCCTGCTCTGATCTGGGTGATTTTTGGATATGTTGTTCAGCCAGATCAGGGCTATCCAGGGAAATGTGATGTTTTGGGGTGTTTTCTGGACTTTGTAAAAATGTATTGTGATCCTTGTCTGCAGGTGGCACGGTGCTCTAGGGTAAACAACAGGCACAGTCCTTTGGTTTGCATATAATTCAGGCAGTTTTATTGTCAAACTCCACCACAGCTACAGCAGCAAATAAAAACAAAAATGTAACAAAATCCTATAAACAAAAACCTAGCTCGGTCTGAGCACTAACTGACATCAAGTTCCCTCTCTCTCTCAAGGGTTTAATCTATAAAAAAACAAGAAGTGGTTTCACCAACCTAGCGTCTTTTTCAGCTCTCAGCATTCCAGTGTTTTGGACAGCCTGCTGCTTCCTGCCCTTCCAGAGAGAAATAAACATTCTCCCCTTTATCTGCCTGGCAGGGAGGGCTTTATTCCCACTGCTGCAGCTAATTACCTGCAGCTGAGCAGTGGGTTGGAGACAGTCCAAAGCCTGGTCTTGAACCTAGTCTCCGAAGAGAAAACAATAAACAGTGGAGTGGAGCACTGGCCCACCCTTCTCTCCAAATGCTCCACCCCAGGGGCCCATAACTAAATATGCATTTAAGTTACATACATACATACATTCCCCCTGGGGTTAAAGATCATATGCCTCTCTGAACAATGCGGATGAAATATAAACTCCCTCACAGACCAGCCCATTCACCTTATCACAGTATGTTTTTCTACTAAAGGTAATTGAGTTAGTCCATTGTCTTTGTTAATTGTATCACAGGCAGAGGGGAGGGATTGTGTACAGTATGTGGGAGTGTTATTCATTATCGCACTGTTTTGTATTGGCTTGTCGATTTTATGTCCTGTGCCCCACATGATCCACCTGGGCGGTAACCTTGTGGGGAAACTTGTATAAAAGACCAGATGCTCCATTAAACTTGCAGTTCTACTTCACCCTCAATCTAGAGTCCTGTCTCTTATTGGGGGAAACTGCTACAAGGGATTGTTATGCTCTTCGTACTCCCTCGTAAGAGCTTGTTCCTGCTTTGCTCTCTGGAGGAAGAGAGGTTCACCCACTGGAATCTGGTGCCTTGTCGTAGGTCCAGGGTTGGTAGGAGACGGCGAGACTCCAACCAATCTGCGGCGGTTCGTGGGGTCTGCAGTACTTATGGTGTCTGGAGAAGTGCTTGAAACTCTCGGTAAGCACTAGGAGCATCCATCAAAGAATGTTTTCTTTCAAATAGTTTTAGGTGTAAGAGGGATCAAGGATCAATAAGCTGTGAGATTCTGACCGCCCTGGGTCTGTGTATGATGATGTTATGACTTACACAGCACAATGAAGTGCAAGACTATATTTAAATGTAACTATCCAATTCATTGACGGGAGCAGAGAGGGCATGTTGTAAATGTCATATTGAATGAATTGAAAGATTTGGCACACACCGAGGTCCCTCTTGTGCACATAACCTATCCCCTTAGTAAAAATGTTGCTATTGTGAAAATAAAAAATCCTTGTTATTAGTTATTTTGTGCACATTTGAATACATTCAATGTCTGAGTGTCAGTTAGCTGTGTTTACTTTTTAATCATTGTGACGAAGTGCCCTTCTCCACAAGCGCCTGGAGGGGACTACTGGCTAGCCTCCTGCCTTCCGACTATGGCCCCTGTGCTGATAGCTGTATTTTCCCCTGCAGAAAAGTTTATTTGTGTATTTCTGCCGGGGCGTTCTGGACTTTCAGTGTGGTAGTAGTGCTACTCCAGATAGCTATGCCATGGAGCCTATTTGTGTAACAAAAGACTATGGAAAAGACTTTGGCTTCATGGCAATTGAATTGTATGTATGTGATCTGAGCGCCATTCAATAATAATGTGCACTCAGATCTAAGCTATCTGGGTATATGTTGCAGGTATCTGTTTTATGTAGTAATTGTAACATTGTGTAATTTTATGTATTTTTGTAACCATGTGGTTAATGGAGTCTTGCCTCTGTCCAGGGAGATAAGTTGATTACTTCCCAATTATCTCCAGGATAGAGAGGAGAGATTGTGATGTCACTGTGGGAGTGTTTTGTTTGTATTGTCTGTGATTGGTTATACTGTGTCCCACCCTGTGGGATGTCCCCTTGCATGGGGACTTGCATAAAAGCCAGTGTGTGCTCATTAAAACCAGATCATCTTGTACCTTTCTTGAAGCCATGTCTCATGTTTGGGGGATTGGAGAAACTACACTCTGGGGATTGCTATAATCACTATACTCCCCAGGGTATGATCACTAAGTTCTGCTAAGAGCTTGTTCCTGTTCCTGCTCTCTGGGGAAAGAGAGGTTCACACCCTGGAAGCTGGATCCTGGCCTTGGGTCCAGGGTGGGTGGAGACAGCGAGACCCCGGTGCAGCTGCATCGCTGGAAGTGGGGTCTGCAGTGCTGATGGTGTCGGTTGGAGTGCTTGGAGTACTCAGCGAGCACTAGGAGCATCGATTGGCGGAGGTACTCAGTCGGAGTGCCAGCGGTCTGTCACAATCATATCTCCTTTGTAATTTACGACATTGATGTATCTCTCTAAGTGAAAAGTGTACAGTAGGATCAGCGCTTAAAACCTTTAATAAATACAATTAAATATAAGCAAGTAGTAATATAGAAATAAACAATGATATATAATACAGAGAGAGAACAATAAAAAAATAATAGGTGTGTGTATGTATGTAAAGAATGGTCCAAAAGGTGTCCAGTAAAGCCTTGGGATGAGAAAACAATCACTATGCCATCTGAGGTAGAGATGTCTATGGAGCAGTGGGATCAAGGAGTTTGTGGGATTTGTATGGAAGAGAAAAGAAAATCTAATACTGCAATAAAATCCAAATAGTAGCAGCCAATAAAAAAAAAAAGTCTATATGGTTCTGCTCACGTTTTTGAGAGCTAAAAACTAGCTCTAGTATAAACAGCATACAGTGATATAATTCCCACTTATGGGATACGTGAGGAAGAGTTGTAAGTAGATATCTCATCAGATGGGGACCATATGTAACATAAAAAACAAGAGTGCTCACTGTGATAAAATCAGGAGAGTGAATAAAAATACCAAATGATTACTCACATTTAATTGGGCAGACACACTGCTCAATAATAGGGCGTGAGTGGTATAATCCCCACCAAGGATGCTTTGTAGTAGTATCTCTCTGGAAGTAAAACTCAGATGCTAGGTAGTAAAATAATAAAAATGGTAAAAAAGATAAAATAGCTAACTCACAACAAAGAAAGTGGCCAAAATACCTTTATTAAAATACAGTTAGTTAAAATTTCCACAACGCGTTTCTCCCCCTTAGGACTTTCTCAAGTGGATCTTTTTATATTCCCCAGATTTTATTATAATTATTTTCTCTCTTATTTTATATTTCTCCAGTGTGAAAACAAACTTGGCCAAAGAGGAAGATATGGAAGTAAAAGAGTTCCTTAAAACGTGTCAGGACATGACAGGTGAATATTACTTCTTTATTCATGCAATACAGCAACATAAATGATCACCGAGTATGGAACATACTAATCCGTATATCTAGTCATTCTGATAAATTACTCAGCATGCCATTGAAGATCATTTTCATGAATTGTTTTGTGTGTTTTTAGGTATTAACCCTACCATTGTCCTGACTAATAAAACCAGTGGTAATTACAAGGATGTGGAAGGACGTTTGGGAACCAATCGAGTATTTCCAGTGGAGAATTACACTGAGGACAGACAGCTGGCAACACGAGAGAAACACACAGATATATTGAACATCATAAAAAGTGTCTTGGATGATGTCAAATTCAGCTTGGAACATGGAAGTGACCCAGAAGAAGAACGCACCAAGCACATTAAATTCCTAATGAGCATGGCACATCGTATTTTTTTGGCCAAGGGACTGGAAAAGAAGGAGGAAGAGGACAGGCAAAAAGAGAAAGAAAAGCCACCTCCTACTTTGTTTACAAGAATTGTGAATGTTATATTTTTTTGGAGAAATTAAGCACAGAAATATAATATTCATTTGAACATGATGTTCTTGTATGCACAACTGTTGACACAATTTGCTATGCATGTAATCAATTTAATCCGCAATAATTCCTGTAATTAGTGTGTCACATAAAATGAGAGGTTTCATGATCTGTTGATATAACGACATTGAGCTATGTATTGGTCAGTGTCACTTAGTGATAACTCTTCCAACAATTACAAATAATCTTTAGTGTTCTGTGCACAATTTGTACACAATAGGCACGATGAGCATTATCTAGACAATACATTAACATTTTACAAATGAAATAAAAATGCAGTAGGTTGATTGGTGACAATCTTGATTGCTTAGCAGAAGCTTTAATACTCCGCACTGTGATGTTTAATATTGGACATATTGAGCTCAGCTACGAGTAAATAAAAAAAATAAAAAATAAGCTTGTGACTGAAATGTATCAAGATATCTCAGTTAATAAAAGATACAGTGTAATGGAGAGTGTGTGTGTCTCGGAAAGATTAAATGAGACCAAAAATAATAAATAAATATCATACGTTGGACTTTAAGAAGTAGGGATCGACGATTGTCGTTTTTGCCGATATTATCGGCCTATATTCCTGATTTTGACAAATATGGGTATTGGACACTATTGTTACCGATATTGCCGATAATGTAAGAGGTGGCGGTGGCCTAGCGCATGCAGTCTGTTGCCAATTGTGTTATTCTGGTCTGGGTGAAAAAGTCAGGTATTTTATTTGATTTACTTCTCATTCAGTCTCTCACATTTCTCTGTCTCTCACACATATCACTTATACATGCTGTAATGCCTTGCAAAGGTCAAACCAAGCAGCGAATACATATAATATAAAAATAAAATATAAAGGAGATTGTGTTGTTTAACTGTGAGCTGAGGTGGAATTACGGGGGGAGACGCTGCTGGGAGAAGTAAAAGCAAAATGAGGAGTGGTCTTCATCGCTCTCATGCAGAGGAGAGGGGACACGTGTTTTTCTGATTTATGGTAAATGGGTTAACTTGTTGATGTATTTTTTATTTAATAAACAAAAAGAAAGATTTACAAAGAAAACCTAAACATTAACAATAAATATGTTCAGCTAACGGCAGATTTGTGTAGAAATTGTTTGTTTGCAAAACTGTAAATTCACAGAATATCGCTAAAAGTTATCGGCTATCAGCGTGAAAGTTCACAGATTATCGGTATCGGCTCTAAAAAAAATCAATATCGGTCAATCCCTGATAAGAAGTTTCACTTAGATACAGCAACTCCATTAATCATCTTTTCACAGCTATCCCAGAGTTCCCAGTTTGATATGCAAATAAGCAGAGAGGTATCGTGTTTCAGACTTAATTATGCAGGGTCCAGTAGCAATGAACACTGTTTTAAAAACCTATTTTTTTATAACCAAAGGTATGATGCAAAATGATCAGTTACCAGAAACCAGCCACAGACTGTATAGTTTTGACATAGTGGGTCTTGTCAGCATGGTGCCGGTTCTGATATGACATGCAATCTCTCGGAAAGTGTATTATAACCATGCTTTGATTTTAATTAAAGTGTGCATTGATAGAGTATCTGCAGAAATGCAGGGTAAAGTATGAAACACGATGTCTGTCTGTGCTCATTTGCATATCAAGCTGGGAACTCTGGGACGGTTATGGAATCATGATTATTTAGAATTTCTGTGTCCAAGGTCCAAAGTCCAACTTGAAAAATGCAGGTGCTGAATTACTGATATATATCTATCCAATGAAGTTGGGGTGCACTAACGGGTCTTAGTGATACAATTTATTCAAATAAGTGAATTACATCCAAAATACACAAAACATGGTTTGACCAGTTCTGGCATTTTACAAGATCAATAATATCAAAAAGAGAAACACTTGATGTGCACAGTGTGTGTACCATAATAACCCATGGTTTGTGTACCATAATATCCCATGGTTTGTGTTCCATAATATCCCATGGTTTGGTAACACATTCTTTGACATAAAATCTAATTTTGATACATATTGAGTTTTTCTTGGAATTTTTGCAGATACAGTTGCAATAAAAAGTATATGAACCCTTTGGAATGATATGGATTTCTGCACAAATTGGTCATAAAATGTGATCTGATCATCATAATCTAAGTCACAACAATAGATAATCACAGTCTGCTTAAACTAATAACACACAAAGAATGAAATATTGCCATGTTTTTATTGAACACACCATGTAAACATTCACAGTGCAGGTGGAAAAAGTATGTGAACCCCTAGACTAATGACATCTCCAAGAGCTAATTGGAGTGAGATGTCAGCCAACTGGAGTCCAATCAGTGACATGAGATTGGAGGTGTTGGTTACAGCTGCCCTGCCCTATAAAAAACACACAGCAGTTCTGGGTTTGCTTTTCACAAGAAGCACTGCCTGATGTGAATGATGTCTCGCACAAAAGAGCTCTCAGAAGACCTACGATTAAGAATTGTTGACTTGCATAAAGCTGAAAAGGGTTATAAAAGTATCTCCAAAAGCCTTGCTGTTCATCAGTCCACGGTAAGGCAATTTTTCTATAAATGGAGAAAGTTCAGAACTGCTGCTACTCTCCCTAGAAGTGGCCGTCCTGTAAAGATGACTGCAAGAGCACAGCGCAGACTGCTCAATGAGGGGAAGAAGAATCCTAGAGTGTCAGCTAAAGACTTACAAAAGTCACTGGCAAATGCTAACATCCCTGTTAGCAAATCTACAATACGTAAAACACTAAACAAGAATGGATTTCATGGGAGGATACCACAGAGGAAACCACTGCTGTCCAAACAAAACATTGCTGCACGTTTACAGTTTGCACAAGAGCACCTGGATGTTCCACGGCAGTACTGGCAAAATATTCTGTGGACAGATGAAACCAAAGTTGAGTTGTTTGGAAGAAACACACAACACTATGTGTGGCAAAAAAAGGCACCGCACACCAACATCAAAGCCTCATTCCAACTGTGAAGTATGGTGGTGGGGGCATCATGGATTGGGGCTGCTTTGCTGTGTCAGGGTCTGGACGGATTGCTATCATCGAAGGAAAAATGAATTCCCAAGTTTATCAAGACATTTTGCAGGAGAACTAAAGGCCATCTGTCTACCAGCTGAAGCTCAACAGAAGATGGATGTTGCAACAGGACAATGACACAAAGCATAGAAGTAAATCAACAACAGAATGGCTTAAACAGAAGAAAATACGTCTTCTGAAGTGGCCCAGTCAGAGTCCTGACCTCAACCCGATTGAGATGCTGTGGCATGACCTCAAGAAAGCGATTCACACCAGACATCCCAAGAATATTGCTGAACTGAAACAGTTCTGTAAAGAGGAATGGTCAAGAATTACTCCTGACCTTTGTGCATATCTGATCTGCAACTACAGGAAATGTTTGGTTGACGGTATTGCTGCCAAAGGAGGTTCAACCAGTTATTAAATCCAAGGGTTCACATACTTTTTCCACGTGCACTGTGAATGTTTACATGGTGTGTTCAATAAAAACATGGCAACATTTCATTCTGTGTGTATTAGTTTAAGCAGACTGTGATTGTCTATTGTTGTGACTTAGATGATGATCAGATCACATTTTATCACCAATTTGTGCAGAAATCCATATCATTCCAAAGGGTTCACATACTTTTTCTTGCAACTGTAGCTCTGACTTGCAATGATTTTAGGTTTGAAACATAATTTTCTCTACATCTAGCAGGAAATGTGAAGGGGTGGCTGTGGCACGCTCATACAAACATGCCTTTATATTTTGGCTCTAACAATACATCCTATTAAAATATGGAGATAGTGTTGTGAGCTGAATTTGTTTTGTGGCCAATATCTTCCAGATTTTGAATAGTTTTTCAGAAGATCTATGCTCTCTCATTGAAGAATTTAATCAATCTCCTATTCCACTACAGTTTTCATTCAGTGTGTGAAAGCAGAACTATTCAGTACTTTGATATTGCAATTTTCTAGAGCCACAATAAAATGGAAACAGCTAAAGGGCATTCAGTGCTAAGCAATAACAGGAACAGTCCCAACGGCAGCTAAA
>OW240918.1:155445148-155457781 GCA_933207985.1 Pelobates cultripes
ATATTACCTCCCATCAGAGGTAATTTTCCAGTTCTAATCTCTGATTTACCTCACATTAAAGAGCCACTATAGTCACCAGAACCATTACAGCTTAATGTGTCTGCAGGCTTTTTAATGTAAACACACTGCCTTTTCAGATAAAAGACACTTGACAGATCATATGGGTGGGGCATTGTGATGTCACATGGTGGGCAGAACATAAGGGGGGGCGGCAAATTTTTTGTTTGCCTAGGGCGACAAAAATCCTTGCACTGGCCCTGGGGTTAGGGGGTTGGAGAGACAGGGTTAGGGAGTTAGAGGGTTAGTGTGATAGAGTGAGGAGAAAACACACCGACAAAATACATTTAATTTATTTTGCTTCCCCCCCCTCATGCTTGCCTTCTGTGCAGGCAGGGGAGGCAAACATTTATTTCATGGTGGTCCAGTGTGCTGCTGGCTCGCTCCCTGGTGGTCCAGTGTGCTGCTGGGGCTGCCGCACTCCCTCATGGTTCTGGCGCACTGTGATGATGTCAGAGCACATGCTGGGCACCTGGCGCCTGTGCTCTGACACTCACAGTGCGCCTGAACTGCGAGGGAGTGCGGCAGCCCCAGCAGCACACTGAACCACCAGGGAGTTTGTTTCAGCTGGCAGGGAGATCTTTTGATCTCCCTGCTGGCTCAAGGAAGGGGGCTCGATCAGAGTCTGCAGGACTACTAACGGGATCGGCGTTCCTGGTGTGGAATAAGTGCAGGAACATCGTTCCTGCAGGACTCATCCCTGGTTTCACCACCCAATCAGAAGAGAGGGTGCAAAACCAGTTTGCACCAATCGGTGCTTGCAGCAGAGAGCTCTTCTGCTGCCCGATCAGAAGAGAGGGCGCAAAACCCATGTGCACCAATCTGCACTCGGGGCGGAGAGATCTTCCGCTGCCCAATCAGAAGAAAGGGCGCAAAACCCGTTTGCACCAATCGGTGCTTGGGGCAGAGAGGTGTTTCACTGCTCAATCATGAGAAAGGGCGCGAAACCCCATTTGAATGGGTGTTCCTTCTACTATTGGTCGATAAAAGTCTGATAAAAACAGTTTCAAGATATTACTGCAGGTGTTTCAATATCTCTGTCTATCCCTCTGTTTGTGTTCACTGTTGTTGGTGCCAGCATACCTACCTTACCCACTCCAGTGTACTGGTGGAATCTCCTGTTCATGGGAAACATTTGTCCTTCAGGAGTTTTCAAGTGTTCTACTGGTAAAGTAGGGTTTCTTTTAGGGTACATCTGATTAATATATATTCATGTCTTCTTATATACTCCATATTTTTATCATCATGTAACCAACAGGATAGTTACAAATATACCAAATTATGCAAAATATATTATGTATATACTGGAGTGTGATCCTTAGCCACACTACAATTTTATAGTTAAATCGACAAAAGAATGCAAAGCCTTTTGAGTTACATTGGGGCTTAAAAGGAAACAACAATTGTATTATTAATGGAAATATGACGTATCTTTTATAAACAAAACTTAGTTATAGTATCAAACATTTCCTGTTCTTTCCTGGTCGTTTACTGCTCATGTCCTCTTGTCTCCTCATTTCATCCTCTTGTCTCCTCATTTCTTCCTGTCTCCTGATCTCTTCCTGTTTTCTGCTCTCTTCTTCCTGTCTTCTGCCCTCTTCCTCTTGTTTCCTTCTATCTTCCTGTCTCCTTCTCTCTTCTTCCTGTCTCCTGATATCTTCCTGTCTTTTTGCTTCTATCTTGTCCTGTTGCACACATTCATGTGCCATATTCAGTAGGAAGATCTTATGGTCTATCCGTTCTTGTTTGGGGTCCCTTATCTGCTCCATGTGGAATTTTACATCCTCTAACGCATTGTACATAATGTTTAATATATCTGTATCTGTTGTGTCGATTCTCTGATGTTCTTCTGTGGTATAATTCTCCACATTGTACACCACCTCAGCTCCCAAATCCTTAAACTTTATTTCAAGCTCTCTGAAATCCCCCCTGGCTTTGTTGGTCAGAACAATGATCGGAACAATACCTAAGAAAGAAGAAGCAAATAAACAAATTCACTTTTCTTTTGACTGACATGATGAGAGGCATTGGTGAGTATGGAGTTATTGTTGAGTTCCTGGTTGTGTGAGATACTCTGTACTATTCTATTACATGACATGATAATCACCTGTCATCTGTGTGCACGCTAAAAGGAAGGTTTTCATTTCTAACTCCTCCTGCCGAAAGATGTCCTTCTGCATACTGACAATGAGAGAAATATACCATTAATTATTTCATAAAATACATTCCTTTTTATAGCTAAGATTAAGCATAGTGTTACATAGTGTGTACACAGTACATAAAGTAACGTATATAATATACAGTTAGCATCCTGTTCTTTGAGTGCTCATGTTCCATTTGGGAGAACCAGCCTAACCCTTCTGTCTGTCCAGACCTGCCCATATAGTGCTCTCTGTACTATCACTGAAACCCTTTATTTGTCCTCAAATAATAAATGATATTATCTTAACCTTCCATTCCTCTCAAGTCTGACCATAAAAAGCTAAATTAGTTAATTGAGTAATTCTGTGCCACCCCTTTAAGCAATAATCTTAAAGGGATTCTATAGTGTAAGGAATACAAATCTGTGTTCCTTACACTATAGTTCCCTCTGCACGGCCTTACCTTGTGCCCCCCTCAGCATGAAAAAACAAACAAAAAAAAAACCTTTTAACACTTACCTGATTACTGCGCCGATGTCTCTCGGAACTGGGTCGGTGCACCACCTCCTCCAACATCATCCAACCGGGGGGGCTAATACGCATACACAGCAATCACTGCAAATGCATTAGGCCCTCACCATAGAAAAGCATAGCTTCAGTGCTTTCCTAAGGAGACTGTACTGATGCTGGATGTCCTCATGCAGAGCGTGAAGATATCCAGCGTCAGTAAGGTGACCAAAAGTCCCTTAACCACCAGGAAGGGTCTCTTGTGGCTGTCTGATTGACAGCTCAGCCACTAGAGCCACTTAGCCCTGTAATATAACCATTGCAGTTTCTCAAAAACTGCAATGATCTGCATTGCAGGACTAAGGGGGGCTGGCACACTACACCCATACCACTTCAATCAGATGAAGTGGTTTGAGTGCCTACAATGTCAATTTAACTCTCTGATTGAGGAAAGTATCACATAACTGTGATAGTGCCTGCTGGAAGTGTGTTTGGACAAATGGTTCTGGCGCACTGTGATGATGTCAGAGCACATGCTGGGCACCTGGCGCCTGTGCTCTGACACTCACAGTGCGCCTGAACTGCGAGGGAGTGCGGCAGCCCCAGCAGCACACTGAACCACCAGGGAGTTTGTTTCAGCTGGCAGGGTTATATTACAGGACTAAGTGGCTCTAGTGGCTGACATCCAGCATTAGTTACTCCAATGGCCGTTGGAGGGAATGCCCACCTGCCAACAACAGGGCAGACCCCCTAAGCGTGTCCTACACTGACCCTTCACCTTGCTTCCTTGAGCTTCTGGGAAAGATATCTCCAATGAGTATTTTTTTTATATACATCCTTATATACTTATTAACCCTTGATAATACCCCTCTCTGTCTCATTGGAGATATCTTTGCCAGAAGCTCAAGGAAGCAAGGTGAAGGGTCAGTGTAAGGGGAGGGTCTGCCTTGACGTTGGCAGGCAGGCATTCCCTCCAATGGCCATTGGAGTAACTAAATGACCTCCATTTGTCTAAATATACATAGGGATTAAGGAGAGAGTGTAGGTAACTTTTTTTTTTTTTTTGCAGAGGGTTTTTTACTATATATTGGGGCTGATGTGTACGGTGGTCGCTGCTGCCGCCCAGGAGTGATGGGAGTGAGCCCAGGACTTATTTTTTTGTACCTGCTGGAAGTGACTGATTACTCAAGGTGCTGCCTGCAAGGAGGAGTCCTGTTCCATCCAGTGTCCCCTCTGGGGTGGTCTTTAAGAGATCAGAGCCAGCTGTCGTGTGGTTCCCCATAAGTCAGATGGTTGGACTAAGGGTGCCCTAAATGTCACCTAACCCTTGAGCTAAGTCTCCTAAAACCATAATAATTGTTTTTTACTCACATCTTTATTGTCATCACACAATGAAAGTATATTATATATAATGTAATCTTCAGCACTTGGACATGAGCGTCACAAAAACGTTTTTTTCTTTCTGTTATTTTAAGTTGCATTGTCAATATTTAATGATTTTTTAACTTTGGGGGTAGATAGTCCACTTGCTGCAATATTTAACCCCACACTTGGCTCTCAGGAATGAAGTACTATGGCAGTACTCCCTATTTAGAAAATCTCTAGATCTGGTGGTGAGGACAACTAGGCAGTGGGCAGTGTGGCTGTGCTTTATCTCTGATATTTAACTCCTCATCTACAGCACATGAATGAGAAACATAGAGAGGACCCTTTGGAAGGCATGCACCATTTTTAATGATCTCCCATCATAAACAGCTCAGGACATGGGAGGTAGAAGGTGAGAAGATCAACCCACTACAAATGACCTCTCATTTCCTGCCCATAGGTGCAAAGCATAGAAGTGATATTCCTCTATAGTTTATTTTTCTCCCCACAGTCCAAAATAGGAAGGTAGGGCAGGGTGGATAACCAACCACTCCAATATTTGGCCTACACCTACAGTGCCCTGCAAAAGTATTCACCCCCTTGAATTTTTACCAATTGTGTTACATTACAGCCTTAAGTTCAATGTTTTATTAATCTGAATTTTATGTGATGGATCAGAACACAATAGTCTAAGTTGGTGAAGTGAAATGAGAAAAATATAGACATAAAACAATTTTTTACAAATAGAAAACAGAAAATTGGCATGTGCGTATGTATTCAACCCCTTTATTATGAAGCCCATAAAAAGCTCTGGTGCAACCAATTACCTTCAGAAGTCACACAATTCGTGAAATGATGTCCACCTGTGTGCAATCTAAGTGTCACATGATCTGTCGTTACATATGCACACCTTTTTTGAAAGGCCCCAGAGGCTGCAACACCTAAGCAAGAGGCACCACTAACACTGCCATGAAGACCACAGAATTCTCCAAACAAGTAAGGGACAATGTTGTTGAGAAGTACAAGTCAGGGTTAGGTTATAAAAAATATCCAAATCTTTGATGATCCCCAGGAGCACCATCAAATCTATCATAACCAAATGGAAAGAACATGGCACAACAGCAAACCTGCCAAGAGACATCCACCCACCAAAACTCATGGACTGGGCCAGGAAGGCATTAATCAGAGAGGCAGCACAGAGACCTATGGTAACCCTGGAGGAGCTGCAGAGTTCCACAGCAGAGACTGGAGTATCTGTACATAGGACGTCAATAAGTTGTACGCTCCATAGAGTTGGGCTTTATGGCAGAGTGGCCAGAAGAAAGCCATTACTTTCAGCAAAAAACAAAACGGCACATTTTGAGTTTGCGAAAAGACGTGGGAGACTCCCAAAATGTATGTAGGAAGGTGCTCTGGTCTGATGAGACCAAAATTTAACTTTTCGGCCATCAAAGAAAACGCTATGTCTGGCGCAAACAAAACACATCACATCACCCAAAGAACACCATCCCCACAGTGAAACATGGTGGTGGCAGCATCATGCTGTGGGGATGTTTTTCAGCAGCCGGGACTGGAAAACTGGTCAGAGTTGAGGGAAAGGTGGATGGTGCTAAATACAGGGATATTCTTGAGCAAAACCTGTACCACTCTGTGCGTGATATGAGGCTAGGACAGAGGTTCACCTTCCAGCAGGACAATGACCCCAAACACACTGCTAAAGCAACACTTGAGTGGTTTAAGGGGAAACATGTAAATGTGTTGGAATGGCCTAGTCAAAGCCCAGACCTCAATCCAATAGAAAATCTGTGGTCAGACTTAAAGATTGCTGTTCACAAGCACAAACCATCCAACTTGAAGGAGCTGGAGCAGTTTTGCCAGGAGGAATGGGCAAAAATCACAGTGGTAAAATGATGCAAGCTCATAGAGACTTGTCCAAAGTGACTTGGAGCTGTGGTTGCCGCAAAAGGTGGCTCTTCAAAGTATTGACTTGGGGGGGGGGGGATGAATAGTTATGCACATTGACCTTTTCTGTTATTTTGTCCTATTTGTCGTTTGCTTCACAATAATAAAAATAATTTTTAAAAAAATCTGCAAAGTTTTGGGCAAGTTCTGTAAATTAAATTATGCAAATCCTCAATGATCCATGTTAATACCAGGTTGTGAGGCAGCAAAACACGAAAAATGCTAAGGGGGTGGGGGGGGATACTTTTGCAAGGTACTGTATATCCAATAGTGGGGACAATATCGCTACATGCTGATATTACTAGAGCTTGTACGTAAGCTCCAAAAATGTGAGTGGGCATCTCAGCACTAATAAAGTATATTAAATGCTACACTGTTAGTTTTCCTCTCTCTCTTCTATCCATACATACGCCCACTGAGGACGGAATAGACTGCAAATCAGCTCAAACAAATGCCTTGTTTTTTATTGTATTTTATTTTCTATATTCTGTAGTATCTCATTTTTGTTCTATTTTATTTTTATTTGAGTTATTTGTTTAATTGTCTATTTTCAAAAGCCAATAAATGACTGACATGTCCATAGAACGAATAAACTAATAGAAACTCTGTAACGTGTATTTAATTCTCCATTTACACAGCACTTCTTGGAATAGAACGTTCTCTCTTACCTGTAAATGAAAAGCGGAACAATTAAATCTGTATAGTTGGGGTCAAAATCTGAATTCTCTAGGTTTTCCATCAAACTGTTATAATCCCTTATCCACTCCACGTTCCTATTAAGAGGGAGGAAGTTACCTGGAATAATTAAAGTGGGAAATAACATATATAGGTATCTCTAACTAAAAAACTGAAAGGCATAAATAGACCCTTTAATTCTTGCTTTTCTCAATAAATTAAATAAATAAGATGCAAATATTAATAAGCGGCTTTCACTCAAGTGTTACCGTTTAACAAATTAACTTAAAAATTGTGCAGTGCTTCCGTTAAATAACATCTTTCAGGTGTATCAAAAATTCCCCTTGGAATAAAGTGCTTGTGAATAAACATTGGATTTGTATCAATAGAATAATGAGTGTAATCAATGTGCAAAAATACAACAAATGTTCACACATTCATTTGTTTTCGAGCGCCTCCAATAAAATGAAAATGCAGAAATAATCTCTATTTGCAGTTGTTTGGACCTCGAGGATATAAGCAGTTAGAAACAGTGTATGGTGTAGTATGCTTGGGACACTATATTAATAAATAAATACTTTAAAAAAAATTATTATTCATTTATTTATTTGATTTAATAAATATATATTTTTGTCCTCCATTTGAGTGCTTCTCCCATCTGATTATCAGGGGTGGCATCTCCCAAATCAGATGTGGTGGTAAAAGAGCCTGACTAATAGCTCTTGAACACGTGAGGGTTTATTTATTTATTAATTATTATTTGCAAATCACCAATTTAAAACAAAATGTGGACTGAAGGTATTTAGTAGGATGCATACTCACAAATTATCTTTCACTTGCTTTTTGCTTGAAAATAATAATTGTAAGCACTATTTGCCCCTGGCAGGAACAGCAGACAGTGGGCAAATAGTTAACCATGTGGTGACTGACCAGAGCTTGCACCCCCATCCCCTCTCCAAGCCCCTTGCCAACTCCCAATAAAGAAATACTACCTAACTCATTGTAATAACAGTGTGTGGGGACAATATAGCTAACAGCAGTTATTGTTTCAATGGGCAGATATAATATTATAAATATAACATTCATTTCTTGCTTTGTGCAAAGTGAGAAACATTTTTAACAGGAAACAAAAACGTGTTTTCTCCCAATTAAATTTAAATTGTTTGAAGTGGTCTGGGTGCCAGGTCCCCCAGGTTTTAACTTTTCAGATGTTTACATAGCAGATACAGAGAAACTGCTATGTTTACATTGAGGGTTAATCCAGCCTCTAGCGGCTGTCTTCCTGACAGCCGCTAGAGGGGCTTCCCAATGCTCAATGCGAAAATCACATTGAGCACGCAGAATGTCCATAGGAAAGCATTGAGAAATGCTTTCCTATGGGCGGTTTGAATGCGCACGTGACTCTGGACACTCATATGCATTCGGCTCCACTCGGGAGCTGACGTCGGATGAGGGAGGAGAGGTCACCAGCGCAGAGGGAGCCCGGCGCTGGATTAAAGTAAGTAGCTGAAGGGGCCCTGAGAGTGGGGCGGGGAGTCCTAAGGGTTATATAGTGTCACAAAAATGAGTTTGTTTTCCTGACACTATAGTGATCCTTTAAAAACTGCTTTTTGGCAGACTCATAAGTTTTTTTTCCCAGAATTGCATTTTATGCATCATGTTGATACAATAATTGAAACTAAACATTTTGACTTTATAGGGTATTTATCAAGAACCCAAATAAAACAATAAGTGACAATGTATAGGTAGTCAGTGCCTTCACTCATTCCCATGGTTCTCTACTATTGTAACTTGTTAGATAATGACCTATACAAATACTAGCAGTCACAACGTTTCCTTACCCAGCTGACAGTAGATTTGTAACTTTTCATAGCTGTTCATGGTTCCAAACCCTCTGTTATCCACGATGGTGATGGTGTCTGTAAGTTCATAGGGTCTTCTCATGAAGGTAGTAGCACCACTTGCCCTCTCTCCAGCCTCTGCGATCGTTCTATACTCCCCAGTCAGGACAAACTTACAGGAGTTTATGAAGGAGGACTTTCCATGGCCGGTATACCCAAATAGCTGCAGGAGTACCCGGTTATAGCCCTGGTTACCCCGAGCACAGTCATCAAGGCTGAAGTTACGGATATCATCTCTGAGCTGGTGGTAATCCATTATGGAGAATGTAACTTCTCAGTGTGTGTGTTTTTCCTTCTCTCTCTCTCTCTCTCTCTCTCTCTCACAAAAACTCTCCTTAAAACTATTTATTGTTCTTTCTCACGCTCACCAGTTTGGTTTCTAGTTCAGAGTACAACGAATATATAACATAATTACTTTCATTATCTTTTTCAGAAGTTCCATCAACTCAAAAGTGACAGCTAGTTAGAGTTTTTTTTAAATTAATATAGTTAAATCACTCTCCAGAGATGATTATATGTGAGCTTCTCACGATTAGGAATCAACCAATGGCCAACTTCACAGCCCAGAGTTTAATTTAAGAGCTCAAGAGTCCCCACAAACCACAGGGTATTGAAAATGGCATCACAATGGGAGACAAAATGATAGAATGAAGCAGGTGAGGGTACCACTGTTATTTATATATATGTGATAGACACTGTGGACTCATGGAAGTGTGCCTGTTAGGATGTTCTGTTCAGCCAACTAGCCTTCCAGCCTCATATGAACTTACAATATGCACAGGCTGGCTGGGAGAGACGTTGTGGCACCCAGACACAAGGAGGGATGGGACTGTGGCGAGGCATTTTCACATTTACATCTCCACTCAGATGAGATATCACTCTATATTATAATCAGCCATGGAATGAAAGGTCGACTACTATAACCTCATCTATTTATATATGCCCCTAAGGTCACATGTATTAAATTAGCGACTGTCAGTTTTACGTAGGACATTAAATAACTGATATATACAGGGCCGGACTGGGGATACAAAGCAGCCCTGGAAAAAAAATCTATGCCAGCCCCATAAGTCACTGCGCCATATATTGTCGCGTGTAATATGTAAGGCTATGTCTTGCCAGGACAGATGATTGAGTAATATATATATATATATATATATATATATATATATATATATATAGCTTTTTCTAATATAAAATATTGGTCCTTTCAGGGTAAAACGTTTAATTATACAGTAAGCATACGCACATGCAGACACAGGCAATTTCACTGACATTTCAGTGACACACACAAGCTCATTGATACACAGCCTCATAGACAAACAATCTTACTGATATACATCAGCTCATTGACATAAAAACACAAGCTCACTCACTAGCAGGCACACGCATGCAAGCAAGCTCACTCACTAGCAGACGCACACACACAGCTTAATGTGGTGGTACTGGTGTCTATAGCATGTCCCTACAGGCTTTTCAACGTAAACACTGACTTTTCAGACAAAAGGCAGTGTTTACATTGCTTCAAAGTGACACTGCTAGTGACAGTCACTCAGACGGTCACTAGAGGTGCTTCCTGTGTTAGTGCACCTACATTCAGGGCCTCCACACTCTGTAGGTGCTGAACGTTCCCCATAGAGATACATTGATTCAATGCATCTCTATGAGGAGATGCTGATTGGAGTGGCGTTTTGCAGCCAATCCTATGGCAAAGCATTGGATTGGCCGAGATCATCAAGCTTGATGATCTCAGCTATAGAGGCAGGGCCAGTCGAGGGGAGACAGCACGCTGCGTGGGGAAAAAAAAAAGTGAGCCAAAACACTATTTTTAAACACTCATTTACACCATGACAGACACAGAAACACACATATACCATGACAGATACACACCCCATGACAGACACACACACAGACACACACCATGACGGACAGACAGACACACACACACACCCCATGACAGACAGACAGACACACACACCCCATGACGGATAGACACACACACCCCATGACGGACAGACAGACACACACACACCCCATGACGGACAGACAGGCACACACACACCCCATGACGGACAGACAGACACATACACACCCCATGACGGACAGGCAGACACACACCATACAGACAGACACTATGACACAGACAGAGACACACACACACACACACAATGACACAGACAGACACACACACACAGACACCATGACACGGACAGACAGACACACACCATACAGACAGACAGACAGACACTATAACATAGACAGACACATTACTAGTACCTGACACCAGGGGGAGGGCTGCTGTTGGCCGCTGGGGAGGCCTTCTGGCGGCCGCTGGGGGACTTGTCCTGGCGGCCGCTGGGGGGAGTTGCGCTGTCTGTGCTCTCCCGCCCTCGCGCGCTGCTGAATGAGACGTCATATTCCGGCGCCGGTCTCATTCAGCTGCGCGCTGGGGAGCAGAGCTGGCGCAGCTCCCCCCAGCGGCCGCCAGAAGACCTCCCCAGCGGCCGACAGAAGACCTCCCCAGCGGCCGACAGCAGACCCAGGTGTCTGCCCGGCCCCAGGAGCCGACGGCCCACCGGGAAATTTCCCGGTATCCCAGTGGGCCAGTCCGGCCCTGGATATATAGTTGCATATTTGGTACTGTACACACAAACAGGAGTGGATTTCTCTTAAAATTGACACTTTTATGAAAACTGACAACGGGGTATTTATATAGCAACAACATATTCCGCAGCCTTTACAATATTATGAAAGTGGAAAATTTTATAATAATGAGACAATTACAAAATGTTACAGGAGCAATCGGTAGAGCCCATAGTCTAGAGAAGTAGAGGATGAAGACACAATAGAAAGGGCATCAGGTGACACAGCAAACAATATGGTGGAAAAGTAGCAGAACTGAAGGTGAGATTGGCGTGTAACTCTTCAGGAGAGAGCAAGAGACCTTTACTCTGGGAGGCCATAGGCATTTCTGAACAGATGCAACAAGGAGAAAGAAAGGCTGCGCCGAGATAAGAAGTACTAAAAATATAAAAATACAGTTAAAGATAAAAATATATTTAATATAAAAAGTCCAATGGAATGTCGGAGGTTAGATAGACTTGGTCACTGTTTTTGCTGGTAGAGTGTCTTCTATGTTTCTAATAGTCAAAATCGTCTCGTGATATGGAAGACACAAGGAGAAAGGACCAATCGTGTAGAGTGTATAAGATGAATAATAAATAAATTAAAATATAAATGAAACACTCACATTTAAATGATGTATTTGATATTTATTATATATATACTTTTATTTTTTATTTGATACTGAATTGTAAATTTAAATTTTAAATGTTCAATGCATTGTTCTGATCGGCTAACGATGTTATTTTGGCGCCATTTTTAAAGTTCCCATGTACCTATATATACCCTTTATTTGCCAGGCTCTAATACTATTCCATTTTGATAAAAACCCTTGTGGTGAAACGCGTTAATGGTTTTAAATATTGTGTAATTTATATAATAAATGATTTTTGGCTAGATTTCTGCGCCGTTACCTTTTTACACACTATTTTACTTTCCTGGCATTTTATTAATCTTTTAACACTTATCCTGAAGTGGGGATCATACCACCAACGCTACTATTAGAGAGCAGTGACGTCTGCACTCCATTTGTGCGTATATTTTATTTTATTTTATACAATATTACGTCACATCATCAGAGAGCATTATTTGCTGTTTTTATTCTCCCCTTCTCCTGAGAGTTGGACATCATTATTGTCTGGAGGACAAGCACCCACATATCCTATAAGCGGGAATCATTCCGCCATATGCCTGTTACACCTGAGCTGGCCATAGCTCATTTAAATGTGAGTGTTTCATATATATTTTAATTTATTTATTACTCATCCTATCCACTTTGCACGATTGGTCCTTTCTTCTTGTGTCTTCCATATCCCGAGACGATTTTGACTATTAGAAACATAGAAGACACTCTACCAGCAAAAACAGTGGCCAAGTCTATCTAACCTCCGACATTCCATTGG
>OW240918.1:155464107-155530520 GCA_933207985.1 Pelobates cultripes
CAAAGGCTAAATACCACACCGAGACAGCTGTCTGAGAAAGGACAATGTAAACGTATTCTGACTATTTTCCCCATTCTTAAATACCTCTCACTCTCCACCAAATATTAATGACATCTCCCAGCAATGCAGACACAGTTCTTGAGTGATATATATATTACAATGGTGCAGGAATGGCTTCGGTACATTTCATAACGGGATGACGGCAGTTGAAGAGCAATTTTGCGCTCACATTATAGCGGTAACGTTTTACTGTTAGTAATATCACAATGGATACAGTGACCACTTAACAACAAGTGAAGTGATTTCAGATATTCCTGTTTATTAGTCAGAGAGAAATGTGTGACTCGGGGGAGGAAGCACTGAATGTGAGCAGCGCTTTATTGGATCTATAAAACACATAAGATATAGGATATAAATGGGAGTCACAGGTTAAAGATCAGGTTAGTATTTTTGCTGAAGCATCATGTTTAACAGCCTAGAATACGGGCTAGTTTGGGATTTACTAAGAATTATGTGTTTAAGACAATAAAACACCATCAATCATTTGATAGAGTGAAGAAAATGAACACGTTGTTTCTTTCTAGTTAAAATGTCTCGATACTGCCAATTTATACTGCCAGCTTTTTATGGTTTAACTGTTACAATAATTCCCACACAGCAGATATTATATATTTGTTATTTTGTTCCTGGTTTATCTTATCAGAATCTCAGTCATTCTAGTTAGACAATGTTTATTAAATATAACCCTTGGGGAATTTGCTTACGTTATATAATGCAAATGTTGTTTTTCCTGGCATTTTAATGAATTTAGTGCGTGCAATCCTTCTAGATGTTTCACGTTTAGACACAGCTGCCCTGAAAGTGGTTTGATGTCTTTATTTATAGGGTCACCTATGGGTTTATTTAATAAACTCTGAAATGCAGTGAAATGAAATCCTAAAGACAAAGATCGGGCTAAAAAAGCTGAACTGGAAAAATGGTTTAACTCTATATTCACCGTGTGACCATTGTAGCTCCAGTTTTCACATTTCGAATAATTAGAATTTGGAGTTTAGTGAATTATTCGCTCAGGCTTTCAGTACGCTTCTCGCTAGAACGGCGCATCTGCAGCCGGCAGCGTCTCCTCCTATAGCACCTCTACCCTGTGTACCTCCACCCACTGTTAATAGGACTCCTAGCATCTCCTTATCACCATCCCTACAGTTTGATGGCAATATCCAGGAATGCAGGGGTTTTCTTAATCAGGTGGAGTACCATTTTGAGGCCTCACCAGGGTCATTCCCCACGGACAGAGCAAAAATTGGTTATCTAATAAATCAATTAAAGGGCAAGGCCCTTGCCTGGGCTAATCCGTTGTGGGAGAGTAATCGGAGCATAGCTCAAAATTACCAGGAATTCCTTGCCGAATTCAAGCTCACGTTTGAGCCATTGTGTAGAGAGGATGACGACTCCAAATGCACATCAGACAAGGGATTATGCTATTGAATTCCGTACCTTGGCTTCCGAGGAAGACTGGACTAACAATGGGTTAACTATTCAAAAAGGGTCTCTCAGAGACTATACTAGATGAGATAGCCGCTAAAGAATTACCTAAGAGTCTTAACAAATTTATTACGTTTGTTATGCATATTGATAATAGGTTAAGACTCAGAGAAGTCACCAGAAGCAAGACCAGACGTACGGCTATGTCCCTAGCACCTGAATTCTCTAAACCTGTTTTGTCTAACCTCCCTGTATAGTCCAAACCGGAACCTATGCAGTTGGGGGTCACTAGACTGTCGGAGGCCAAAAAACAGTATAGGAGAAGGGAGGGGTTATGCCTATATTGCGGTAGAAAGGGACATATGATAACTAATTGCCCAGTGCGTCCGGAAAACTTCCGCACCTAAGAACCTTAAAGGGACAGGTCTTAGGTGTGATGGAGTTGTCCTCTAACAAAAACAAAAGTAGATTCCTCCTTGAGGTATCTATTTCCCTTGATAACAAGAAGTTTTCTTGCAGTGCCCTAATGGACTTTATTGATGCCCAGTTTATTAGGGGTAATGAGATACCGGTCAGGGAGAGACCTACGCTGCTAGCTGTAGGAGCTATTGATGGTAGACCACTCACACAACCGCTTATAACCCACAAAGCTTTCCCTATTACGATCTCTATTGGGGCCTCCCATAGGGAGGAGATGACGTTTCAGGTTATTACTTCTCCATCATGTCCTATCATATTAGGGTTTCCGTGGCTGAGTAAGCACAGTCCCTATATTGACAGGGCTAATGGGGAGATATTAGAATGGGGTAAAGAGTGTATGGGGAGATGTATAAAACCAGTACTAAAGAGATTGGATACTATTGACCTTCTCACTACCACTCCCCAAACTCCTGGAGTTCCCATACAATACCGAGAACTTCAGGAGGTGTTTAACAAGGCTCAATCCGATGTATTACCTCCCCACAGAGCATATGACTGTGCCATTAACCTGTTTCCAGGCGCTATGCCACCTAAGGGGGCAGTTTATGCCTTATCTCCACAGGAGAGTAAAATAATGGAGGAATACATCAAAGAATCCTTGAGCAAAGGGCACATAAGAAAGTCATCCTCACCAGCCTGTGCAAGATTCTTTTTTGTTGAGAAAAAGGGTGGTGAGTTACGCCCTTGCATAGACTACAGGGCACTTAATAAAATCACTGTAAAAAATGCATACCCTATTCCACTCATTTCCGAATTGTTCAATAGACTTCAGGGAGCTAAAGTATTTACTAAGCTTGACCTTAGGAGCGATTACAATTTGGTTAGAATTAAAGAGAATCATGAATGGAAGACGGCATTTAATACCTGTAGTGGACACTATGAATATCTGGTAATGCCATTTGGGTTATGCAACGCCCCGGCCGTATTCCAAGACTTTATAAATGATGTACTCACGGAATTCATTTACTCATGTGAAACAGGTTCTGCAGACGTTGTTGAAAAATAAACTTTATTGTAAATTAGAAAAGTGCATATTTGACCAGCCTGAAGTCCACTTTTTGGGTTACAACATCTCTGCATTGGGATTTCAAATGGATCCTAAAAAAACTAGAGGCTGTACTACACTGGCCATTACCCTCTGGTTTAAAAGCCATTCAAAGGTTTATTGGTTTTGCCAACTATTACAGAAGATTCATCAAGGGATTTTCTTCAATAATAGCCCCCATCACTAATATGACTCGCAAAGGGGTTAGTAGCACGGTATGTTCCAAAGAGGCTGTGAATGCTTTTGAGACTCTTAAACAAAGATTTGCCTCTGCAGACATACTAAAACATCCCGACACCAGTAAACCTTTTATATTGGAGGTTGATGCATCCGAGACGGGGTAGGAGCTGTTCTCTCTCAGAGAGAAAGCCACGGAACACCATTGCATCCTTGTGGCTACTTCTCCATGTAAATGTAAGAATGTAAGAATGTAAATTCTGACAAATTTTGGAAATTCTAAAATTTGGATGCTTCCAAATGTCCGAATTGCCAAATTTCCGAAGTGACGAATTTCGGAAGTGCTGGAGTGCTTCGGAATTCTGTGACAAAACAGGAGAGGGAGAGAAAATTACGGAAGTGATGACAGGAATCTAACCCTAATCCTACCCCTAACCCTACCCCTAACCCAAGATGTCTAAGTGGTTGTGGTGGTTAGGGGTAAGTGTTAGGATTAGGGTTAGGGGTAGAGGTAGAGTAGGGTTAAGGGTTAGAGTTAAGAGTTGGGTTAGAGGTTGGTGTAGGGTTAGGGGTAGGGTAACCCTAACCCTACTCCTAACTCTACCCAAACCCTACCCTAACCCAAACCCTACTCCTAATCCAACCCTACCCTTAACCCTACCCTAACCCTTCCCTAACTCTATTCTTAACCCTAACCCTACCCTAACCCTACTCCTAACCTTACCCTAACCCTACCCTAATCCTACATTACCCTTAATCCTAACCCTACCCCTAACCCTACCCCTAACCCTATTCCTAACCCTAACCCTACTCCTAACCCTACCGCTACCCTTACCCTACCCTAACACTAACACTACCCTAACCCTACTCCTAACCTTAACCCCAACCCTAACTCTACCCGAAGTCCCAAAGTGCGCAGTCCCGAAGTCCCGAATGGTGAAGTCATAAATTTCCAAAGTGCCGAACCGAAGTGCCAATGTCCCGAAGTTCCAAAGTCACGAATTGCCGATGCCCCGAATTTCGGAAGTGCCGAACCGAACCAAATTTTTTGTCCATGCACATCCCTATTCAATTGTGTAAATTCCAGAGAAGTGACAGGTCCAATCTCAAGCTGGTTCTACTAAGTGTACATTCTGTTAATTTCATTTACAATAACATTATTTTTCTGGGTCAAACGTGAATTTAATATTTTTTTCTTATATTGTGACTGGTTATTTCTCCTTTGTTCAGTGTCTCTGATGCTATAGTGATTTAAAAGACACTTTATATTGTCAGATATGGTGAAAGCATTGCTTATCAGTCTTTATTATATTTGACATATTTTAGGTGTAATACCAAAGTTATTACCTTTATTTACTGGTTATGAATCCAATATTTATTCATATAACTAAAAGTTAAAAAAGATCCATACATTGTATAAAACGTATTCTGGTGCCTTTCGAATCACATCTTAATAACGTTGCACAATTTGGAGCAATTAGTAGATCTGTCCATGTTTAATTTGATGTCAACACTTTTCAGGTAAAATTGTATCTTTTAAAATGTAATTGTGTTATAATGCACTTAGCACTTTGATTGGGGTGCATGAATGTATTTACCTACTTTTCTAGTGACAATCCCTTAAAGTGATAGTATCATTTATTTCTAATACATATAATATTGTACTATTATAATATCTGCATTTAGAGAATGCACAATATGTGTTTTCATTTTGTAATTACGTTTTGGGGCTATATTCAAGTAAGAAGTATACAATCTCTTCAGATAATAGAAGTTGTCTATTGCCTTCTCTCCTCAAATTTAGTGCTTCTCATTTTTTATTTTTTATTTTCACTTGGCTCTTCCTGGTCTATTTTAAAGCACAGATAAAGGAGTTGGTGCAGTTTATCAAAAAGTAGTAAGGGAGCCCCTTCTCAATATTCCAATGAAGTTGTTATGGTTCGTGGAGTGTATTAATATAAACATTACAGGATTTTTATAACTTTATATCATACATGATAGGTCTTTGTTCAGGTCTCCATTCCTGTTCCTTCTCCCTGGAGTACCTATCAAGGTTTTTGTGGACAACACTTTCATGTAAAGTTCGAAGAAGAAATTTCCTGCGTTCGATGCGTTCTTGTAGTCTGTTTCTCTCGTTTTCCATGTAGGCGTTAACATCCTCCAAGGCTTTTTGTATGATGGTTAATATAGCCGTGTGTCTGCCTCGTGTTGGAAGATGATTGTCCTCAGTGTAATTCTCCACAGCGACCACCACCCTGGCTCCCCAACCCCGGAACTTCTCTTCAATCTCACGGTAGTTTCCTCTTGTTTTATGGGTGAGGACGATGGTCGGGAACATTCCTAATACAGAGAAAAACAAAGGAGATTTGCACATGGCTAAGATATATTCTAGAATTAGATGGTACATTCTCATTTGTTGCACCTGACTCCCCTGTGTGTGAGATACTCTGCACTGCTCTATAACGAGCACAATGTAAATATAGAGAGGACGGTTACCTGTCACTTCTTCGCACATGTTAAGGAAGGTTCTCAATTCTGCCTCATTCTGTTCACAGATTGTCATACGTGCACTAGACAAGGAAGGAACATCTAGTTATTAAATCTATTCTAAGCATGTTTTTTTTTTTTATACACAAGTTATATTTAGTTCCCCCTCCCCATCAAACACCCCATCAATCCATCATAATGTCAGATTGAAAATTTCAAGTTGATCACCGGTAGTGACATTGAGTTTGGAAATAAATCACTTCTTCCTGTGACTGTGGTAGTTAGGATTATGGAAACTGTACCCGCTAGATTCTTAAATGAACACTATAGGGTCAGGAACACAAACATATATTCCTGATACTATACAGTGTTAAAACTACCATTTAGCCAGCCCCCCCCCCACCACCCGCCACCTCCCTTGCCTCCCTAAATATAGTATAATATTACTGTGACAGATTCATCTGTATTGTTGGTTCGTCTGTTTCCCTTTGTTCGCTGAATTGCCTGTTCATATACCCCCGTTCGTGTAATTTGCAAACTACCGATTGAAACTACCGAACGAACGACCACCCAGGAGAGGAGTGTGCTGCTGGTTAACCTCTTGGCCCCAATTAGAACGTTGTGGTTAACCGCTGACACCTCTCCATTCCATTCGTACGGGTGGTCGTTGTTCGCATGTCGACCACGAGGCAGCGGCCATTTTGGGATATACGAACACATAGCGGTGTTCGGTACAAACTGTATGGAACTAAAAACGGACACCTAAACTACCGAACACCGCTGGAAGCTGCTGCCTACCTTCCATTTCGACAAGGCATGCGAACGTCGGTCGTTCGGGAGTTTTTATTCATTCGTATGGATTTCCACCCAGACAGCCATCCCATGGAGTCATTCGTATACCGAAGGACTGGTGAAAGACTTTGACTCCATGGCAATTCGACTAGATACAACAGATCTGAGCGCTATTCGGTGAAAACATGCACTCAGATCCAGGCTGTCTGGGGATACGTTACACGAACTATATGTATTCGGTATTTCTGCAATTATGTATTTTTTTTTTTTAATTCTTTATTTTTGTAGTGCATATAGTTGGTACAGACAGGCATGTGGTTCCCCAACGGCAACCCGCATGCTTATTTCAACAACAATAGATACAGTAGTGAATGGTCAAACAATGCACTTTTTTGAATATGGTATAAAATGATGCGATGATCAAATAAGGTAACAAGTATAGAGAGAGCAACGTGTAATAAAATAACATAAGATTAAATCTGGAGGTTTGAGTATTACTATGCCCGCGTATAACAGTAACATTGCTTGGGTGACCAGTTATTCTAGCGTGGCCTCACGTTTGGAACTTTTGAAATAAAGCTGCACCTGTGTGCACCTGAATTAATATTGCTTTTCGCGCACCTTCTCCCCGTTGTCTGGGCAAGAGGGGCATGTGCTTAGAGAGGACAAAGGTGCTATAAACCAACATTCGATCTGCGCTGCTAGTTATGGTCTTCAATACAGTGGTGTCAGGGGTATAGGGACATTTTTGCCTAGGGGTACGTGCTAGGAAAGTGAGCGTTAGTTTGCTACTCGTCACCTAATACACAACATATGAGGTTCAGTGTAAATTCTCGCTTTAGGTAAACAAAGGCTGCAGAGCATATAACATTGCCTTTCATGCTCAAGAGGATATCGTTATACTCGGTTTAGCAATACCTTGCTTCAGACAAAGGAAAAAGAAGTGAGTCTTCAGTGTTATGCCATTTTATAGGCAGATTTGGGTTGCCGCCTTAAGTTATGTTGTCAGGTGGCCTAATGCAGTGCTAGGTTATATTACAAGCTATTGAACGTTGTTTGCATGGCATGCCCTGCTAATCTAGACAGGCGTGGAACAGTTCTAGTTGCACTGGTTATATGAAATGTGCTATTCGTTTAGATGTATGCCTCTGCAGCGTGGTAAAAATAATTAAACAACGAAATAAGCAAACAGGGACGTGAGTGCAGCTATACCATTTGCTTGTGACAAGTGATTTGCTAGCATGAACGGTTCAGCTGTGCTGGATATCTCAGGGAGAAACCGGGCACTAAAAGATTAGATAGAACGTAGGGTGCATGTGCTGAGATACGGCCGTGCATCTGCTGGGTGGTCAGTTAAGGTAGGAGTATACTAGCCACCTTGTGCCGGAACAGGCGGTGGGTAAGTAACAGGGGGTATTATAGTTAGTGCTCACTGTGTATTGAGCGACAGGTGGTACGTGTCTCGGCAAGGCCGTGGCCGCCGTCAACTGGGAGTTAAACCTTAAAAGGATGCATGCAAGATAAACATAAACATTAAAAGGAGAAAAACAAAATAAAATGCGTGTAGACAATAATACGGCCTGTGTTAGGTGGGTCGCTTAGCCTTGTGGTGGCGGTCATTGAGTCCCGAGTTGGGTGCGATGTCGCCATAGTTCGTTCATGTGGTGACTGTAGCATAGGGGTCGGGTGTTAGTCCCTGCGGTACAAATAGGGTTATTCGGGACAGGTCCCAGGTGAGATTTGGAGATGGTGTGCTCTGGCAGTTAGGCGGCGTAAGAGAGTCCAGTGGTAGGCCCAAAGCCTGCAGTAGCTGTGCTGCTTCGCTCATGTCGCGGATCCGATGGGAGTCTGTTCCCTGGTGGATGGTCAGTGTGTGGGCAGGCTGCCATCGATATTGGAGGTCTCGTTGTCATAGGAGCGTGGTGAGTGGTCTGAAGGAGCGCCGCCACGCCAGGGTGTCGCTCGATAGGTCCGCAAAGAAAGTCAGTGTCATGCCCTCAAATTGGAGTGGTGACTTTCCTCGTAGGGCGGTGAGGATTGCCGTCTTGTCTTGTCTTGTGCGGAAGGCCAGGATTACATCTCTGGAGGCTGGAGTTGGTGCTTTGGGTGAGATGGGTATCCTGAAGAGGTGTTCGGGGCCTATTTTGTCCGCTTGGGTAGGCGGCAGTATGCTTGTGATCAGGCGTTTGATGAGTTGTGGTAATGCCGCTGTGGGTATTGCCTCAGAGATCCCCCTCAGTTTAATGTTATTGCGCCTTCTGACATCCTCCTGTTCCGCCACTCGGCGCTCCGTGTTCCATTGCTGCAGTTGCAGGTCGCTCACGGTTCTTTGGAGCTTCCCGATATCTCGGGTGTTCTTTGTGGAAGTATTTTCGAGGGTGTCCATACGGGTTGTCAGGCCTCTCAGATCTCCCCTCAGCGCCAATATATCCTTTTGCAGGTTAGTTTGAAGGTCTGCGAGCAGTTGCTGCAGGATCAGCTTAGTTAACGGAGTGGAGTCCGGTGCGGGTCTATTGGGCTGTGGAGGTATTCCTGGTGCTGGGGCCGGTGAGTGTTCTTCATCCGACAGGTCATCGGAGAAGTCTGAGCAGCCTCCGTGGAGCGCCGCCATGTTGGGCCTGCCGGCGCCACGCGCTTGTCTCCACATATCCCCTATTGTGAGCCCGGGGGTGGCTTTGTCTGCGCTGAATTTCTTCGATTTGCGTCCCATGTCGTTGGGGATGCGTAGGGGGTCTTGGTTTCGTTTTGTGGGGTATGCCGTTTGGGTATTAGGTCTCGTTTTCCCCGTTTGGGCCTAGGAGCTCCGGATTAGTGCGACTGCTGTCTTCTGCGGCTAGGCTCCGCCCCTCCTGCAATTATGTATTTTAATGTATTTTTATTACTGTATTCCAAAATGGCGATTGTCTCTACCTTGGGAGATAATTAGGTTTCTTCCTAATTATCTCCGAGGTAGAGAAGACGGAATTATGGGCAAGATGGGAAGGGCTATTATTGAAGCTACTGCGATTGGCTACTGTCCAATATGTCTTACAGTCTTCCACAAGGTCCCCTCGGGGAGTGTCCACCTTGTGGAGACCTGCATAAATACCGGGCAGGTAGCCCCCATTAAACAGATCTTCATTTGACCCTCAAGACGGAGCTTGGTCTCGTTTGTGGGGGAATTATTACTGGGACAGCGCTTTCGTTATTTTTAGCTGTGGAAGGCGTTCGACTGTTTTGCTGATCGGGAGTTGCCGTGTTCGTGGACTTCGTTCGGGAGTTTGGCGGTCGGCTGGATTTAAACTGCATTTCTGGAGAAGGGGATTATTGACTAAACGGCGGCTTCATCTACCCGACGGTACGTGTCGTAACAATTACCTTTATTCCAGTCTGCAGCTGCAGGCTCTGCCCCTGATCTGCCTGCTTGGTTGAAATCATCAAAATGATTCTCTGAGCCAATCACAATACTTTCACAAATCATTGGCTGAGACTGTCAAGGAGGCAGATCAGGGGCAGAGCCAGCATGATTCAAACACAGCCCTGGCCAATCAGCATCTCCTCATAGAGATGAATTGAATCAATGAATCTCTACGATGAAAGCTCAGTGTCTGCATGCAGAGGGTGGAGACACTGAATGTCAATCACACTGTCAGCACTGCCCCAGGAAGCACCTCTAGGAGCCATCTGAGGAGTGGCCAGTGGAGGTATCCCTATGGTGTAAACACTGCTTTTTCTCTGATAAGACAGTGATTACTGGAAAAAGTCAGAACAAATACAATGAGCTGTATACTATACAATAAGCTGTAGTGGTTTTGACAATAATGGTTTCCCTTTAAATTCTCAATCTGTCATTAACATATGTCATGGCTCTTTAACTCATTTGCACATGACTTTCATCCATCAACCTGCTCAAATAATTGCTATATAAAAATCCCATGCTTCTGCTGTGAAACAAAGATACAAAGTCAAAGAAATACGGCACCCCAACAATCAGTACCATGGACATTATACATATTGGCACCCCAACAATCAGTACCATGGACATTATACATATTGGCACCCCAACAATCATTACCGTGGACATTATACATATTGGCACCCCAACAATCAGTACCATGGACATTATACATATTGGCACCCCAACAATCAGTACCATAGACATTATACATATTGGCACCCCAACAATCAGTACCATGGACATTATACATATTGGCACTCCAAATATCAGTACCATGGACATTATACATATTGGCACCCCAACAATCACTACCATGGACATTATACATATTGGCACCCCAACAATCATTACCATGGACATTATACATATTGGCACCTCAACAATCATTACCATGGACATTATACAAATTGGCACCCCAACAATCAGTACCATGGACATTATACATATTGGCACCCCAACAATCAGTACCATGGACATTATACATATTGGCACCCCAACAATCAGTACCATGGACATTATACATATTGGCACTCCAAATATCAGTGCCATGGACATTATACATATTGGCACCCCAACAATCACTACCATGGACATTATACATATTGGCACCTAAACAATCATTACCATGGACATTATACATATTGGCACCTCAATAATCATTACCATGGACATTATACAAATTGGCACCCCAACAATCAGTACCATGGACATTATACATATTGGCACCCCAATAATCATTACCATGGACATTATACAAATTGGCACCCCAACAATCAGTACCATGGACATTATACATATTGGCACCCCAACAATCATTACCGTGGACATTATACATATTGGCACCCCAACAATCATTAATATGGGGCAATACTGTAATGTTTAATGTAATGTGTGTGGTCCGCCATGTGTTCCCCCAGACATCGGCCTCCCTTTCCCTGGGACACAGGCCTCCCTTCCCCCAGACATCGGCCTCCCTTCCATGGACACAGGCCTCCCTTCCCCCAGACATCGGCCTCCCTTCCCCCAGACACAGGCCTCCCTTCCCTCAGACATCGGCCTCCCTTCCCCGAGACATCGGCCTCCCTTCCATGGACACAGGCCTCCCTTCCCCCAGACACAGGACTCCTTTCCCTCAGACATCGGCCTCTCTTCCCCCAGACATCGGCCTCCCTTCCCCCCCAGACATTGACCTCCCTTCCCCCTAGACACAGGCCACTTTTCTACCAGACATTGGCCTCCCTTTAATCTTCACTTTTATTTTCCATTTATTGCACTTTTGGGAATAGAACTTTCTTTCTTACTTGAAAATGAAAATTGGAACAATTAAATCTGAGTAATTTGGGTCCATGTCCGCCTTCTCCAGATGTTCCATTACAATAGAATAATTCTCACTCCACTCCACATCATTATTGAGGGGTTGAAAATTACCTAAGGAATAAAAATACAATGAGATTATAACGATTTGTTTTTCTTTAAGACATCTGATGTTTAAAAAACACCTTAATCATCATTTCATAGCTTCAATGCTACATATCAAAGATCTCCGCATCTACAGTTACATCATAGCCGGCTTTCCAAATATAAACACAGCGAGGGCTTGGAGACGGAAGTGGTGATGGAATGGGGCTGTTCGGGATCCGTTTCCAGGAATCATACGGTCACACCATGGTTCGCAGTAAAAATTAATACAATCTGGCAGAAAAATAATCTAAAATAATTTAATTAAGAGATTTACATGTTCACCGAATGATTAGGAGAATCCACAAACTTTTGCTACAGTATTTGTACAGCGTGTGTGAGTGTATCACGGAGCTCCACAGCAATATAACTAATATTAATATACAGAGTGTGTGACTGTATCACGGAGCTCCACAGCAATATAACTAATATTAATATACAGCGTGTGTGAGTGTATCACGGAGCTCCACAGCAATATAACTAATATTAATATACAGAGTGTGTGAGTGTATCACAGAGCTCCACGGCAATATAACTAATAGTAATATACAGCGTGTGTGAGTGTATCACGGAGCTCCACGGCAATATAACTAATATTAATATACAGAGTGTGTGAGTGTATCACGGAGCTCCACAGCAATATAACTAATATTAATATACAGAGTGTGTGAGTGTATCACGGAGCTCCACAGCAATATAACTAATATTAATATACAGCGTGTGTGAGTGTATCACGGAGCTCCACAGCAATATAACTAATAGTAATATACAGAGTGTGTGACTGTATCACGGAGCTCCACAGCAATATAACTAATATTAATATACAGCGTGTGTGAGTGTATCACGGAGCTCCACAGCAATATAACTAATAGTAATATACAGAGTGTGTGAGTGTATCACGGAGCTCCACAGCAATATAACTAATATTAATATACAGCGTGTGTGAGTGTATCACGGAGCTCCACAGCAATATAACTAATATTAATATACAGAGTGTGTGAGTGTATCACGGAGCTCCACAGCAATATAACTAATAGTAATATACAGAGTGTGTGAGTGTATCACGGAGCTCCACAGCAATATAACTAATATTAATATACAGCGTGTGTGAGTGTATCACGGAGCTCCACAGCAATATAACTAATATTAATATACAGAGTGTGTGAGTGTATCACGGAGCTCCACAGCAATATAACTAATATTAATATACAGCGTGTGTGAGTGTATCACGGAGCTCCACAGCAATATAACTAATATTAATATACAGAGTGTGTGAGTGTATCACGGAGCTCCACAGCAATATAACTAATATTAATATACAGCGTGTGTGAGTGTATCACGGAGCTCCACAGCAATATAACTAATATTAATATACAGAGTGTGTGAGTGTATCACGAGCTCCAGCAATGCAATATAACTAGAGTGTGTGAGTGTATCACGGAGCTCCACAGCAATATAACTAATATTAATATACAGAGTGTGTGAGTGTATCACGGAGCTCCACAGCAATATAACTAATATTAATATACAGCGTGTGTGAGTGTATCACGGAGCTCCACAGCAATATAACTAATATAATATACAGAGTGTGTGAGTGTATCACGGAGCTCCACAGCAATATAACTAATATTAATATACAGCGTGTGTGAGTGTATCACGGAGCTCCACAGCAATATAACTAATATTAATATACAGAGTGTGTGAGTGTATCACGGAGCTCCACAGCAATATAACTAATATTAATATACAGAGTGTGTGAGTGTATCACGGAGCTCCACAGCAATATAACTAATAGTAATATACAGCGTGTGTGAGTGTATCACGGAGCTCCACAGCAATATAACTAATATTAATATACAGAGTGTGTGAGTGTATCACGGAGCTCCACAGCAATATAACTAATATTAATATACAGAGTGTGTGAGTGTATCACGGAGCTCCACAGCAATATAACTAATATTAATATACAGCGTGTGTGAGTGTATCACGGAGCTCCACAGCAATATAACTTAATATTGAGTGCACGGAGCTCCACAGCAATATAACAGCGTGTGTGAGTGTATCACGGAGCTCCACAGCGGTGTGAGTGTATCAAGCTCCAAGCAATATTAATATATACAGCGTGTGTGAGTGTATCACGAGCTCCACAGCAATATAACTAATAGTAATATACAGCGTGTGTGAGTGTATCACGGAGCTCCACGGCAATATAACTAATATTAATATACAGAGTGTGTGAGTGTATCACGGAGCTCCACAGCAATATAACTAATATTAATATACAGCGTGTGTGAGTGTATCACGGAGCTCCACAGCAATATAACTAATATTAATATACAGCGTGTGTGAGTGTATCACGGAGCTCCACAGCAATATAACTAATATTAATATACAGCGTGTGTGAGTGTATCACGGAGCTCCACAGCAATATAACTAATATTAATATACAGAGTGTGTGAGTGTATCACGGAGCTCCACAGCAATATAACTAATATTAATATACAGCGTGTGTGAGTGTATCACGGAGCTCCACAGCAATATAACTAATAGTAATATACAGAGTGTGTGACTGTATCACGGAGCTCCACAGCAATATAACTAATATTAATATACAGCGTGTGTGAGTGTATCACGGAGCTCCACAGCAATATAACTAATATAATATACAGAGTGTGTGAGTGTATCACGGAGCTCCACAGCAATATAACTAATATTAATATACAGCGTGTGTGAGTGTATCACGGAGCTCCACAGCAATATAACTAATATTAATATACAGCGTGTGTGAGTGTATCACGGAGCTCCACAGCAATATAACTAATATTAATATACAGCGTGTGTGAGTGTATCACGGAGCTCCACAGCAATATAACTAATATTAATATACAGCGTGTGTGAGTGTATCACGGAGCTCCACAGCAATATAACTAATATTAATATACAGCGTGTGTGAGTGTATCACGGAGCTCCACAGCAATATAACTAATATTAATATACAGCGTGTGTGAGTGTATCACGGAGCTCCACAGCAATATAACTAATATTAATATACAGCGTGTGTGAGTGTATCACGGAGCTCCACAGCAATATAACTAATATTAATATACAGAGTGTGTGAGTGTATCACGGAGCTCCACAGCAATATAACTAATATTAATATACAGAGTGTGTGAGTGTATCACGGAGCTCCACAGCAATATAACTAATATTAATATACAGAGTGTGTGAGTGTATCACGGAGCTCCACAGCAATATAACTAATATTAATATACAGAGTGTGTGAGTGTATCACGGAGCTCCACAGCAATATAACTAATATTAATATACAGAGTGTGTGAGTGTATCACGGAGCTCCACAGCAATATAACTAATATTAATATACAGAGTGTGTGAGTGTATCACGGAGCTCCACAGCAATATAACTAATAGTAATATACAGAGTGTGTGAGTGTATCACGGAGCTCCACAGCAATATAACTACTATTAATATACAGAGTGTGTGAGTGTATCACGGAGCTCCACAGCAATATAACTAATAGTAATATACAGAGTGTGTGAGTGTATCACGGAGCTCCACAGCAATATAACTACTATTAATATACAGAGTGTGTGAGTGTATCACGGAGCTCCACAGCAATATAACTAATATTAATATACAGAGTGTACTTAATACTTAATTGGTCACTCGTTATTTTGTAATTAAAATAATATTTTGCCATTTTCTATTTCTGTGTTCAGTCCAAAATGGTAAATCGATAATTCTCCCTAAAACTCAAATTATTAAAGGACCACTATAGTGACAGGAAAACATACTCAGGGACCCCCTCCCGCCCGGCTCTGGAAGGGGGAAAGGGGTTTAAACTTACCTTTTTCCAGCGCTGGGCGGAGAGCTCTCCTCCCCCGATCCTCCTCCGTTCCTTCTCCTGGGCTGAATGCGCACGCGCGGCAAGAGCTGCGTGCGCATTCAGCCGGTTACATAGGAAAGCATTCATAATGCTTTCCTATGGACGCTGGCGTGCTCTCACTGTGAAAATCAAAGTGAGAAGCACGCAAGCGCCTCTAGTGGCTGTCAATGAGACAGCCACTAGAGGATTAGGGGGAAGGCTTAACCCATTCATAAATATAGCAGTTTCTCTGAAACTGCTATGTTTATGAAAAAATGGGTTAACCCTAGCTGGACCTGGCACCCACACCACTTCATTAAGCTTCATTGCCTAGAGTGGTCCTTTAACTGTCAAAAACACAGCGACTGGATTTTATATTAACTTTAATAATCCGTAGTTATATTATCTGAAAAAGTGTTCTGAGCTTAGAGGGAACACTCTGTTCAGAAACATACCATGTAATGCATGGAGTGATTCACACAGCTCACATCATTGTAGGTATTGCAAATAATAATAATAATAATAATAATAATAATAATAATAATATAATAATATAATAAACCCTAAATGATTTGCAACATTTTACCATAAAACTGTCACATTGTCCCCATTCTACCAAACTAGTTTCACTCCAGTGTATATCTGCTGGGAGTGAGCTGAGCTGCAGGAATTAAAGCAGCCTTCATTAGACATGGACAGCAAGACATACAGTAAGTATATCACTACGTCTCTCTGTTTTTTCTCTGTCGGCAGCTTGTTTGTGGATTTAATGAAACATGAACCATCTTACTTCACACGTTAACAGAGGAAAGCAGCCATGTGGGCTAAACGTTACACACTATTGATGGTTAAATGCGTGGGGCACAGGGTGAGATATTGTTGGGGATGCTGCTGTTGGTCCTGCTGAGCACAGCAAAGCTTGACATTGCCTGGACTGGCTACAATAATGCTGTTTTAAAAGAAGAAATATCTAAAGTAAAAGTTTAGTCGTTCTTCATGCACGGTTTTATTAACCGAATTACACAAGGTATGGGGAATATATCCTGGAGTGCCCCTTTAAGAGGTGACACAATGACTTACATTGACACTCACAGCAGTCACTTACCTAGGTGATTGCAGACTGTTAATGTCTTAAACACGTCAGTTTTTGCAAACCCTCGGTTATCCACGATGGTGATGGTGTCTGTTAGCTCATAGGATCTTCTCACCATGGTTATACCACCTTGTTCTGCCCCAGACTCAGCGACCATTTTATACTCCCCATCCAGGACAAACTTACAGGAGTTGATGAAGGAGGACATCCCATGGCCTGTATACCCAAATAGCTGCAGGAGTACCCGGTTATAGCCCTGGTTACCCCGAGCACAGTCGTCAAGGCTGAAGTTACAGATATAATCTCGGAGCTGGTAGTGATCCATTATGAGGCTGTGTGTACAGGGTTCTCTCACTGGGTTTATCTTATTACCTTTCACTCACTGCCTCTTGGCTTTCTTAACTTGCCTTTCCTCTCTCTGCATCATAGTTCATAGTTCACAGAATATAGGACATATTTAGTTTCACTTACTCTCACCTTGGGTTTGTTCAGGATCTAATGTAACACTTCCCAGTACTTTCCTCGTTATGATGTTTGCTCTGTTAATAAGTCTGTTTATAACTACGAGTTCAATGACAATAGACAGAATGTGGCAAACAAACACTAAACCCATTGGGTAAATTCAGGCAATCCACGTTAGAATATCTTTACTTGTATAAAGAATGACGGATCCCTGCAGACTCATTGTACCAGGAGAACACTGACACTCACTGCACAGCACCATCACAATGTCAGATAGTGTCTGTCTGTCTGTAGAGTGAAACCTGTCTGTCTTTCTAGAGCAATGCCATTGATTGGTTATGAAGTCTCACTGGCTCCTCCAGTTGTTACTGACCCATTCCTTGCATTTTCATTGTATTAGTAAAGATTGGGAAAGGCTGCGTTAAACAGCACACATTTATAGCAGGTGTCCACCAACATCAATCATCGCTAATACCATCTCAGGATTAGATACATTCCACAGGATAGCAAAAAACAAGGAGCAAGAGAGTAGTGAGAATGGACAACAGCTCAAATAGATTCATTCCACAGGATTGGACATTGTTTATATATAGCCACACTTAACATGAAATATGATATCATCTGGTATTTTGAGTCACTTTGTATTTTGGCTCCTTGTTTGTCTGACAAATAATCTCAACATCTGAGAATAACTTTTTCTGCAGTTCCTCGTCCTTAAAACAAGACTTCAACCGGCACTTCAATACATTTATTGAGATCTCAGAGTTCCAATAAGGAAGAAAAACATTCAGTGTTGGCGTGTTAGGAATGAGTTCAGCTGATGTTTATCTCCTGTAAATTAGTTAATGGCCACATTATAAAAAATGCAGAATTGGATGTAAAGCCCTCACTGTCTCTCCAGGAATGACAGTCAAATATTTACCAACTCACACATTAAAATAACCGGAAATGATGGAATCATTAAATGTTATTAATAAATATACATAATATTAGTAATTCCATATAATTACTGAACATTTCCCAGCTTTAAATAAACATTTAGATTTATTGTGTTAAAAAGTAACATTTTCTATTAAAATATATAGAAAACCTCTAATTCATTTGAACAGAAACTCATTTTGGACCCACTAGCCCAAGACGAACTGAAATAATGAACAATCTCCATTTCGATTTGTTGGCTGGTATTCACAAGAAATTCTCAGCGGTGTCAACCAAGTCTGTGAGATTTAAGATTTGGTATTAACAGAGAAAAATTATGAAGAGTGTGGCAGAACCAACCTCGCCACTGTCCACTGGAGAGGCCTGGTTGCTCACCTGCTCCCTTTAGACTATGGTCCTGCATTTTAAACTTTTATTTTACCGGCAGAAAGGTTTATTCGTGACTTTCTGTGGACTGTTAAAGCCATGCTACCCCAGATAGCTATGCCATGGAGCCCAGCCGTATACTGAAAGACTGTATGAAAGACTTTGGCTCCATGGCGATTGAACTGTATGTATGTGATCTGAGCACCATCCTGTAATAATGTGTGCTCAGATCTAAGCTATCTGGGGATAGGTAGAATGTGTATGTTCTATGTGATAAATGTAACCGTATGTATTTTTATGTCTTTTATTGTCCTTTGTCTGCCATGTGTTCAATGGAGTTTTGCCTCTGTCCTGGAGATAATTGGATTACTTCCCAATTATCTCCAGGATAGAAGACTCTGTGGAACTGGTTTTGGGCAGAAAAGCTATGCTGCATTTGGTCAAATAGGACTTTTCCTTAACTTTTTAACCCCTGGATGGAATTGGCTGAATTTTGGTTATGTTTATATTTAAAGTATGCTGATTCTGAATATGTATGTTTTATGTAAATATGATGCATATTTTTAAAGTTACAGTGTATGTATAAAAAGTGTATTTTTCCTGCTTGTGATAAATTACATTAACCCATTGTGTTCAGTAATTATATCACAGGCAGAGGGGAGGGATGTATGTTTGTGCTGAGTGTGTTTTATGGTTCTCCTGTAACGATTGGTTGTACTGTTTCCCACCCTGTGGGATGTCTCCTTGCATGGGGACTTGCATAAAAGCCAGTGTGTGGCCATTACAGGGAGTTCATGCTTAACTCTCAAAGTGAAGTGTTGTCTCATTATTGGGGGAGGATTTATTGTATGCTGTTCCAGTTTGACTGCTAGGAGTGTAAACCTATTCGCATGGTTTTTCCTATTCGGCTGTATACAAAATTCAAATGCTTGAGAGCATCCACATGCTCCTACGGTTCGGTGGTTTTGGTGTCTGCTGCAGTGCTTGGAGTCCTCAGGAAGCGCTAGGAGCATCCTTCAATGGAGGTACCCAGTCAGGGTGCCAGGTGATCCGTTACAAAGAGATAAGACAAGCAATATTCCTATCCTTTGAAGCACTGACTGGCACGCAAAAAGGTTTAATTGGTTTGCGTAGGTTGAGGGGACGGGGCTTATAGGAACATTAATAACGGACATTTTAGTGTAGGAGCCATTTTAACTAATCCTGACTTACTTGTTGTTGTCCCACCCTCACTGCCTTTTTCATGGGTTTTGTGTGGGTTTGTCACTTTTGTTCTCGGCTAGTTTTTATTGGGGGTAGGTAGAACTGGGAGCTTGGAAGTTCGGTACCAATATTCACTTGGTTGGATTTGGTATTTGGTAGGTTGGAACTCATTGGTGGTTCTTAACCTGGGGGTGTATGGGGTATCTCGGTATACCCCTATAATGTTAAAACTGTTATATTATGATGCCTGTTATGGCTGTGTGTGTTGTATTATGTCATTATAATATTGTCATTGATTTTGTATGCTAAGTTATGTTATGGGTATGTCTTTTTGCTGATGATACTAAGATATGTAACAGGAGGGATAAGCCAAATGGCAAATGATTTAAGTAAACTAAAAAAATGGTCAGAGTTGTGGCAACTGACATTTAATGTGGATAAGTGCAAGATAATGCATCTTGGACGTAAAAACCCAAGGGCAGAGTACAGAATATTTGATAGAGTTCTAACCTCAACATATGAGGAAAGGGATTTAGGGGTGATTATTTCTGATGACTTAAAGGTAGGCAGACAATGTAATAGAGCAGCAGGAAATGCTAGCAGAATGCTTGGTTGTATAGGGAGAGGTATTAGCAGTAGAAAGAGGGAAGTGCTCATGCCATTGTGCAGAACACTGGTGAGACCTCACTTGGAGTATTGTACACAGTACTGGAGACCGTATCTTCAGAAGGATATTGATAGGGATATTGATAGGTTTCAGAGAAGGGCTACTAAACTGGTTCATGGATTGCGAGATAAAACTTACCAGGAAAGGTTAAAGGATCTTAACATGTATAGCTTGGAGGAAAGACGAGACAGGGGGGATATGATAGAAACATTTAAATACATAAAGGGAATCAACACAGTAAAGGAGGAGACTATATTTAAAAGAAGAAAAACTACCACAACAAGAGGACATAGTCTTAAATTAGAGGGACAAAGGTTTAAAAATAATATCAGGAAGTATTACTTTACTGAGATGGTAGTGGATGCATGGAATAGCCTTCCAGCTGAAGTGGTAGAGGTTAACACAATAAAGGAGTTTAAGCATGCGTGGGATAGTCATAAGGCTATCCTAACTATAAGATAAGACTAGGGACTAATTATTATTATTATTATTATTATTATTATTATTATTATTTATATAGCGCCAACAAATTCCGTAGCGCTGTACAATGGGGTACTAATACTAATGAAAGTATTTAGAAAATTGGGCAGACTAGATGGGCCGAATGGTTCTTATCTGCCGTCACATTCTATGTTTCTATGTTATGTCTCTATTTTTCCTACACTTGGTAGAATTGACAAACGCTGGCACTCAAGGCAAACTTCACCCTGTTAGTGAAACCCACCTTAAGGTACACCTTTCGTCACAATTGTCATATGTTTTAAAGAGACCTAGATCAGAAATGAAGAAAAGAAGAAGCGATTTTGAAAAAGGAAGAGAGGATGAAACTATAGGAGAATGGTAAGTTTGAGGCGACAAAGACACTCTAATAGTACATGGTTTTATATTACAAAAGATCAGACAACAAATCACGTCAAATAAACAGCATGAAATCACCCAAAAAGTGCCCATCAATGAATTTAAGCAAGAGTTACTGATCGGCTAAGGAAGGGAACTAACGGGAAATAACCGGTCGCGTTACCCAGGCTCCCGTTACATATGGTAACAGTTAGGAGCTAATATATGACTCCACTTGAGCAATGGGATAGAAGTGGGGTGATACAATGTGGCTGAACCTTGCAACAAAGTAAACTTAGCTGATTATCAGCCTGTGTATACAAAGTTTAATTTTGTGTAAAGTGGTACCAAGTGCTGCAAAGTCAGTGTGAAATAAGGGCAGATAAGGAGCAGATTCTGTTAAGTTTCCCGACTGCACCCTCGTCAAACAATTCCACATAGAGGTTAGAAAGAAATTTGTGCAGAGAGTAATCATTTCTGGTAGTTAAAAGAACTACAATAGCCATCACAAATATGTATGTTACATATCAGGGAGGCAAAAACGTGTCATTCCTCCTCAAAGATATATGAGGTTCCGGATAACTTAGGGTGAAGTGACCATGTACTGGAGCATGTCAAAGCAACTGATAACTTTTTTTGCCACTTCGGCTCTAGGGAAGGTGAGAGGCCATTATACTGATTCATTGTTAACCATTTACATGTGGATTTACTACACTATAATTGTCTACTTGTGTCTCTGCTTACTTTGAGAACAAACATTGTTTTGAAGAAATTGGGGTGCTGCTCTAACAAATGTGAGTTCATTACCAAATCACTTTGCATGCTGCACTTTTTAAATACCATTCTTTGTTTATTTTGAATATATTTCTGAGACTTCTAATATATCCCAGAAGGAGTAAGAATAAACATTGCCTTCGAAGGCACCCCTTACAAAAATTGTTTAGCGCTCGACTACTTGTTCATAAGTTAAAGGGACACAGTAGGCACCCAGACCACTTCAGCTTATTGAAGTGGTCTGGGTGCAATGTCCCATGTCACTTAACCCCTACAGTGATAATTATTGAATATACTTTCACCACTCATACAATATTATATAATGGTGATAACAGAAATTATACTCATCTAAAAGTAAAGTTAAAGTAAGGTTTTGAGAAACTGCAATAAATTAAAAATGTTACCTGCGCTCTCTCCTTAATCCCTATGTATATTTAGACAAATGGAGGTCATTTAGTTGCTCCAATGGCCATTGGAGGGAATGCCCGCCTGCCAATGCCGTCCCCCCCCTAAGCGGGTCCTACACTTCAGCCTGCTTCCTTGAGCTTCTGGCAAAGGATATCTCTAACGAGACAGAGAGGGGTATTTTCTATATACACCCCTATATACTTATTAACCCTTAATAGGGAACACATGGGATGGGCGGCTGCATTGTAACCAGGCTGTGTGATACAAAGTAAATACAAATACAAAAAGAGAAGTCCTGCGCTCACTCCCATCACTACTGGGCCTCCATTTGTCTAAATATACATAGGGATTAAGGAGAGAGCGCAGGTAACTTTTTTTCTTTTCTTTGTTTTTTACTATATATTGGGGCTGATGTGTACTGTAGTCATTGCTGCCGCCCAGTAGTGATGGGAGTGAGCGTAGGACTTATCTTTTTGTATTTGTATTTACTTTGTATCACACAGCCTTGTTACAATGCTGCCGCCCATCCCATGTGTTCCCTATTAAGGTTTAATAAGTATATAGGGGTGTATATAAAAAATACCCCTCTCTGTCTCATTAGAGATATCTTTACCTGAAGCTCAAGGAAGCAGGCTGAAGGGTCAGTGTTAGGACCCGCTTAGGAGGGGGGTCTGCCTTGACGTTGGCAGGCGGGCATTCCCTCCAATGGCCATTGGAGAAACTAAATGACCTCCATTTGTCTAAATATACATAGGGATTAAGGAGAGAGCGCAGGTAACTTTTTCTTTTCTTTGGTTTTTACTATATATTGGGGCTGATGTGTACTGTAGTCATTGCTGCCGCCCAGTAGTGATGGGAGTGAGCACAGGACTTCTTTTTTTGTAAACTGCAACAAATGCCTTGCAGGGTTAAGTCCTCCTCTGGTTGCTGTCTACAAGACAGCCATTAGAGGGACTTCCGGGTGCTTAGGCAACTTTGCATGAGTACTTCCAGCATCACCGGAATCCACATAGGAAAGCATTGAATAATGCTTCCCTATGTAGAAATCCTAATGCGAGTGCGGCCATTGCCGCAGCGTGGCCGGAGCCTGACCCAGTGCCGAGGGAGATCCGTGCTGGAGTCAGGTGAGTGACTGAATGAGTTTTAACCCCTTGTGCAACGTGGGGTGGGAGGTTAGAGGGAGGGGTATGTTTTTTAGCACTAGAGAATTCCTTGAAATACTTGTAAACACTTGTTTTATAGCTGTTAGAAACTAACAATGTCAGATTGGATAGATTCTTTAATGCATTTAAATAAGATGTATAATAATTTTATATATGAATGATGAAAAGCTCTGCAGAAAATCAATAAAAACTGAAATTCACCTTTATATTAAGAATACTTAAGAGCATGTAGCCATTACTTGGTTTACTATGTAAAAAAAAAAATAATTAATTAAAAACAAAAATAGATTCACCAAGTTCAAGTTTTGCTTGGAATCCATGAAAGTTTAGATTGATGGATTGTAGGGAGATACTCCAGTTACAAGATTTGAATTCAGCTGTAGAAAGTCTCCCAGTTGTAAATCTAGATAGGACAGATTTGCATTTATCCAAAACCAGTCCAATAAGAGACACTGACAGTCCGGCCAGGATGAGGGACTAATCTTGTTTGTGTAGAGGAATCACAGATTGACTTCATCCTTTTTATTGTTACATTCAGATTCCACAAACATTAGTAAATGACACAGAGGAGAATGAAGGGGTATTTTACCCATTGCTGAGACCTGTGGAAAGGACATAAATATTTTCTAAAAAGGGTTCTGGATCAGAAACAAACCACTGGATCAAGACTGGACCATTATCAGAGAGAGAGATTTCATTATGGATAATAATTACAAAATAATAATCTCTGTCTTGGTGCTCGAGACTAGTATTGCGATTTCTCTAAATGGTTTTATCTGGTTTGTCAATTTCATGGATTTTATGAAAAATAAAAATATAAGCAGTAACATGAAGATACTCCTTGCTCTGAGTGTTGCCAACATGGTCAATGTTATATTTTTGATTAGCGAAATATTTCTACAAGATTCTAACTTAGTTTTCTGTGACTTTATTTTTAGTTATGTGTTAATGTTCAGTTTTACATCTTCTTCTTGGCTGACCGCCTGCCTGTGTTTCCTCTATTTTATTAAGATAATAAACTTCAGGGTGGGATTTCTGGCTCGGATTAAATTGCAGATAGATGTTAAGGTGCCCTGGCTTATCATGGTGGTAGAAGTCGTGTCTTTTTGTACCAGTTTCCTTTTCCTGTTAGCCTTTAATCATGAAGAAGATCAAGAATTATTCAACCACACATCAAAAATCTTTTCAGCCAACCCAACATCTGGAAGAATTATTTACAGTTCATTATTCTTAATCATTCTATTTGTTAATAACTGTACACCATTCCTCATTATAACTATCACTACAATCTGTACCATTGGGTTCCTCAGGCTGCATGTTCGTACTATGAAGAAGTCCGATGGGAAATTTGGCAACACCAACCTGGAATCTCACCAAACTGCTGCAGATACAATGATGAGATTTCTATGGTTTTATTGGATGTTTTATTTGGACATGTTTATCTATACTTTTGGAAATACCACCCACAATGCTCTTTGGGATCAGATACAAATTGTCCTGGGGTTTTTATTTGTCCCTGTTCAATCCGTTCTTCTGATTCTTGCCAACGTCAGGCTGAAGGAGGCTTGGCACCAGTTATACCTAGTAATAATATCACCTACAAACCTACTGGACATGTTAATGGTTTGTAACTATAACACTAACACGTAACTGAGATAGATCTCTCCAATTAGTCAATTCTCTGTAAGACTGTGTTTCTTTTGTGAGGTTCTTTTCCAATTGTATAATTTGTTATCATGTTCTTTATCTGCAGCTAATTTTACGAGTGAATATAAATGATCTCTTTAGTTATACACTGGTGTGTAATATTGATAAATTAATAATTCTATCCTTGATACACAATTTATAATTTAAAAACCTACATTACATCGAGGCCCAAGTTGTAACATTAAAGTAATTCATCTCTCCTAATTCTCTGTATTTTCTATATTTTGATATTTAACTTACTAGCTCCATCCAAGCAACGATGGGGTCTCAATCCTTGGACAGGATGTTTGCCCTATGGCAGGTATCTCTAATTTCCATTATGGTAAAATCGTACATTTAATCCTATATTGAGGTTCTTTCCAATATCTCAGTTCCAGGGGGTTCCCATTTTCTGCATTATTTTCCTGGCAATATTCCATAATATTCTATGTTTATTCAGATGGGTTTAGCTGCTGCTTGGAATATCATCCTTCACAAATGGACCTGAATATCACACTGCGTCAGTCGAAATGAATCCAATTTGACTGGAGCGAGGGCTCCCAACATCGGCATAAACTTAAATTCCCACTGTGTTACTGTGAGGACCCTTACACCCACTCTTTTGTCTCCCAATATAAGACCATCAGCAATTCTACTTCCAATTCACAAACTGGTTTTCTTTACAAAGTCGGAGAGGAAGACCTCCACTGTCATTAATATGTTTTCCTTTTCTGTTTAGTTTTCTACTGTAGATTTTATTCAGAAGCCGCTATAACATGTATCGTATACGTACTGTTTGATTACTTTGCTACGAGCAGTACCACACTGTTTTAGTTATTTGTCATTAAATTGTGTTTTGTTTTGTCACTTGGAACATTCTGCAGGGTGTTTGAAATTCTAACCCCGTCATGTCTTTTTATATTATTTAAAACAATCAAATGTTTGCTAGAAAAAAAAGCAAACTAAAACCCTTCTGTATGTTTTATAAATTCAATGTGTACTACAATAAAAAATAACAATTAGCTGCAGTGATATATTGAGGATTAGCACATTAAGATGAACCTTGACAAACTCACACAACCGGTGAAATTAAATAACAAAATGAATTAGAGAATATATCACAGAGACCAGCTTTGCACAAGCTAATGGAAGTACCATGTGACAACAAACATGATGTGGGGTGAAAGCCCTTATCGCATGTAATAAAGTATTTTAGCCGTGTAAAAGGTTCATTAAAGAGACGATAAGTCACAACTCCAGCCGTTTTATAACTTATTGCTTCTAATCGCAAACAGTCCTTAACCCTTAAAGAAAATATTCAGAGAGTGCTTCAGTCTGAGCAATAATCCTCTCCCCAAGGCTGTTATTACAGAATCAGATTGGACATTCCCAGCCACACCTTGCATGCCAATAACTCGGTAACCCCTAGTGTTTCTATGATCATTCTCAATATACCATAGCAGCTAATTGGTATTTTTATTGTATTTATAAAACATACATTATAAAGTTACATAGAGACTTGTGTCCATCAAGTTTAGCATTTCTCACACATGTTTTTGCTGTTGATCCGCTGTTTGAAGAGCTTTCAATTTTGCAACATGCTAGAACCAAGAATCCTTTTTGACCCCAAAATAGCAGTCAGATGTCTCCTTGGATCAAGCAGCTATTACCCCATTAATTAGAAATTATATCCCTGTATGTTATGTTTTTGCAAGTATTTATCCAATTGCAGTTTAAACCTCTGTATGGACTCTGATGAAACCACCTCTTCAGGCAGAGAATTCCATATCCTTATTGTTCTTACTGTAAAAAAACAAAACATGTAGACATACATGTATCAAAAACATAAATTAAATAAACTAAATAAAACACCTGCAACACTAGAATACTCACAATAAAACGTACTAGAGCGATTTTAACCTCTTTCGTAAATTTTTCATTTATTGATACATTTCCCAGGTTATAATATTGTCAAGCGCTTCAGAATAGGTTTGCCGTATACAACTGCAATCCAAATGCTTCAACCCCATTGAAAATCATGTTTATTGTCACAATGTACAGACTTTAAGCTCTTTGCAATACAGAAATCAAACAAAAGCAATTGAAATAGCTCAACACAACTAATGCTTCAAGTGGTTTCACCAAATTCATCTGAACATGCAAGTTCTTCAGGCTCGAAATTATTCAACCTCCTGAATAGAATATTTCACAACAGCACAAATATGCAAAACAGGTGAGGATTGAGAGGAATCCTTTGTTATACCAAATCAAAACGGAAGTAATTATCTTTTTTATATATTCATTGTTTAGATACAGCACCTGGGTGGTGTAAACTTGTCAGTTGTCTCAAGCACATCTGATACAACGAATCAAGAGCTTCATTAGTTGCACCATGTGTGCAGGAGCTGGAACACCTGTAATACCCGAAAATAATGGTCCACAAAGTTGATAGAAGAGATCATCGTCCTTCACAAACAAGGAACAAGATACAAAAAGATAGCGAAGGCACTGAATGCCTCTGGAGACACCACTGCAAGCATAGTTCGCAGGTTCAAAGTTCAAGGAACAATGGTAACACTACCTGGATGGGTAGAAAACTCCTCCTCTGGATTAGGTCCATTTTTTTTCACGGAGGGCCTCTCTACAACCTTGGAGACACGTACCTTGGAGACACCTCTCTACAACCGTTCACACTGATTTCAGTTGGGGATTACTTATATATGCTGCTTGTCCTATTTGCACTTGTGTTCATAATTTTTTTTAGTGCCATTTTAGGGATTTTCATTTTATTTAAGTTTCTTTTTTATTTTTCTTTGTTTAGGAGTAGACTCCTCTCCAACCTTCACCACAGCTTGAACTTCTATATGCTACTTGATACTATAGCTCAAGGGTCGAGTCCTGGGGAAAAAAAAGTGTGGGAACTCACCCAAGATCCACCCCACAACATTTGTTTTTACAAAAATTATACACTCATATCCATATATAAATGCGTGCACACATACACACTCACAGATACAATCACACAGACACACACATACACTCACAGACACAATCACAGAGACACTCACAGACACACACACTCAGGCACACACATACACTCAAAGACATACACACTCAGACACACTCATACACTCACAGGGCTTCAGTGAGGCGGGCGTCTCTCTACTGGTCAGACGCAGCGAGGGAGCTATGTTCTCCCAGCTCTGCTCCCTCATGCTGCGCGTACTGTCTACAAAGATACACATACATACAGACACAAACAAACACACACAGACAGACATACACACAGACAGAGAGACACATACATACAGACACACAGAAAGACATACATGCACACACATAAAGAGAGTCATACAGACACACATACCTTTCCCTGGGGGCCAGTGGCTCAGCCTGATGGGTGTCAGAGTTCCCACTCTGACTCCCTCCTTTCTTTCTTCCTGTGTGGCTCCCGGTGGTTGCTGGGAGTAAGTTACCAGGGCAGTCACTTCCTCCCAGCGCAGTCTGTCATCATCAGAGGGGCCACGATCCCGCTGTTAAAGCGCTGACCGGGCCCCCTGGAAATACATAGCATCTGGTGGCCCTAACAGCATGGGCCACCCAATGGGCCCCTTCAATGTGGCCCCGGTGGTTACAACGTGCGGGCCAGGCCAAATTACTTAGCCGGAGGGTCCGCTGTGACCCCTGTGACCGCGTTAGTTCCTACACTGTCTACATACCTTCCTTCTTTTGTATTTAGTCTAACTAATCCTTGTTTCACTTTCCTATTCTCATTCATATTTCTAAAAATGTTTTATCCCCCTTTTTTACTAATTGGGCTATTTTCTCTTTTGTGTGTACTTTCAGTTTTTTAGTATTTTGGCCAATTCTGTGGAGTACCACAGTGGTTTCTTAATTTTTTGCTCTTACTGACAAGCTTCATTTTCTGTTGCCTTCAGTAGTGCAACTTTTAAATAAGCTAATTTCTAGTCCAATCAATAATTTAAACTACTCCAGTCTGATAAAGACTCCTTTACGCATATTCTAATTTTAGTTAGATTGTTTGACAATTTTTATTTCCATTTATTTTGCTTGATAAAACACAGATTTTCACGGTACAGCGTTGAGCATATAACAAGAATGTAAACAGTAAGGTTGGCCGGTATGTGACATTTAGGGAAAATGACTCATGCCCGAAGGGGGAATGCAATAAGTCAACAGACATCTGCATCACGTGCTAAGGAGAAGTGCAAGTAGTGAATTACTACATATGGAACCAGAGATTTTATAAGCAATAGACGGTGGGCTATTAATGGCTCCACTAGAGTTACAATAGGGTAAAATTTCTATACATAGAGGCCGTAGGTTTCAAACTCAGGCGATGCAGGCGACAGTCGAGTGGTAACTGCCTACCCTCATCTATCTCTCTGCTCATTGGTCAGCGGGGGAGGGTAAGTCCAAGGTCGGTCGTCTGTCGGGAGTGAGCTGAGAGGGGGACTCAGCAGAGGCGAGAGAAGGGGAGAAAAGCATAAGCCCAGGGTTTGTTCACATGCGAGAGAGAGAGGAGAGAATGGAAGAAAAAAAATTAAATAAATACATTTTAAAAAGGGGAGGGGGGAGAGAGGGTGGGGGGGCATAGGGGAAGTTTAAGTGCCTATTCCATATCTGGCTCTGTACATCAACCATCTAGTTCTAGTACAGGCATCCGAGCGGCCGTGTAGGGCTGTGGTCTGTGATTCCAGCCTCTGATGAAGTGAGAGATTACTCACGAAACGCGTAAGGACAGGACACTTTCCGGCACTTACCTCAAACTGCTACACTACCGAGTTATACTGGAACTCAGAAGAAGAGAACTGTGACACGCACGCAGCACCTTATAGTTTTTTCATCTACTGGTGGAACTGTGGACCGTGATAACCACCCCCAAAGACAAGCCTTTCCATGAACACTTGGTAGAGATCTGCAAAGTGTAAGTGCATTTTAATTCAGCTATTTTATTAAAGTATTCAACACAGTAAGTGTAACAGATCACCTGGCACCCCGACTGGGTACCTCCGTTGAAGGATGCTCCTAGCGGTTCCTGAGGACTCCAAGCACAGCAGCAGACACCAAAACCACCAAACTGTAGGAGCATATGAATGCTCTCAAGCATATGAATGTTGTACACAGCCAAATAGGAAAAACCATGCGAATAGGCTTACACTACAAACTGGAACAGCATACAATGAATCCTCCCCCAATAATGAGACGACACTTCACTTTGAGGGTTAAGCAGGAACTGCTGAGCTGTGGGTTTATTGTTCTTATGTACACATTCTTACACATTAGTACCACCCACAGGGTTTTGTAAAACAACCAATAAACATGTACAATACACTCAGACACTCCCACACAAAATCCTCCCCTCTGCCTGTGATACAATTACCTTACACAATGGGTAATTCAATTATCACAGCCAGAGAAATACAGTTTTTCCACATTATTCATAACTTGAAAAGTATGCATCACATTCACATTTTCAGAATCAGCATACTCCAAATATGTCAAAATCATACATATTGGTCCAGTGGTTCAAAAGATAGATCGTAGTCCTTTGTGACCAAAGGAAGCATGGCTTTTCTGCCCAAAACCAGTTCCACAGAGTCTTCTATCCTGGAGATAATTGGGAAGTAATCCAATTATCTCCAAGGACAGAGGCAAAACTCCATTGAACACATGGCAGCAAAAGACAATAAAACACATAAAAACATACAGGGAGTGCAGAATTATTAGGCAAGTTGTATTTTTGAGGATTAATTTTATTATTGAACAACAACCATGTTCTCAATGAACCCAAAAAACTCATTAATATCAAAGCTGAATATTTTTGGAAGTAGTTTTTAGTTTGTTTTTAGTTATAGCTATGTTAGGGGGATATCTGTGTGTGCAGGTGACTATTACTGTGCATAATTATTAGGCAACTTAACAAAAAACAAATATATACCCATTTCAATTATTTATTATTACCAGTGAAACCAATATAACATCTCAACATTCACAAATATACATTTCTGACATTCAAAAACAAAACAAAAACAAATCAGTGACCAATATAGCCACCTTTCTTTGCAAGGACACTCAAAAGCCTGCCATCCATGGATTCTGTCAGTGTTTTGATCTGTTCACCATCAACATTGGTGCAGCAGCAACCACAGCCTCCCAGACACTGTTCAGAGAGGTGTACTGTTTTCCCTCCTTGTAAATCTCACATTTGATGATGGACTACAGGTTCTCAATGGGGTTCAGATCAGGTGAACAAGGAGGCCATGTCATTAGATTTTCTTCTTTTATACCCTTTCTTGCCAGCCAAGCTGTGGAGTACTTGGACGCGTGTGATGGAGCATTGTCCTGCATGAAAATCATGTTTTTCTTGAAGGATGCAGACTTCTTCCTGTACCACTGCTTGAAGAAGGTGTCTTCCAGGAACTGGCAGTAGGACTGGGAGTTGAGCTTGACTCCATCCTCAACCCGAAAAGGCCCCACAAGCTCATCTTTGATGATACCAGCCCAAACCAGTACTCCACCTCCACCTTGCTGGCGTCTGAGTCGGACTGGAGCTCTCTGCCCTTTACCAATCCAGCCACGGGCCCATCCATCTGGCCCATCAAGACTCACTCATTTCATCAGTCCATAAAACCTTAGAAAAATCAGTCTTGAGATATTTCTTGGCCCAGTCTTGACGTTTCAGCTTGTGTGTCTTGTTCAGTGGTGGTCGTCTTTCAGCCTTTCTTACCTTGGCCATGTCTCTGAGTATTGCACACCTTGTGCTTTTGGGCACTCCAGTGATGTTGCAGCTCTGAAATATGGCCAAACTGGTGGCAAGTGGCATCGTGGCAGCTGCACGCTTGACTTTTCTCAGTTCATGGGCAGTTATTTTGCGCCTTGGTTTTTCCACACGCTTCTTGCGACCCTGTTGACTATTTTGAATGAAACGCTTGATTGTTCGATGATCACGCTTCAGAAGCTTTGCAATTTTAAGAGTGCTGCATCCCTCTGCAAGATATCTCACTATTTTTGACTTTTCTGAGCCTGTCAAGTCCTTCTTTTGACCCATTTTGCCAAAGGAAAGGAAGTTGCCTAATAATTATGCACACCTGATATAGGGTGTTGATGTCATTAGACCACACCCCTTATCATTACAGAGATGCACATCACCTAATATGCTTAATTGGTAGTAGGCTTTCAAGCCTATACAGCTTGGAGTAAGACAACATGCATAAAGAGGATGATGTGGTCAAAATACTCATTTGCCTAATAATTCTGCACTCCCTGTATAACTTTGCAGCCATTGCACAAAACAGGTACATTCAACATATCCCCAGATAGCTCAGATCTGAGCGCACATTATTACTGAATGGCGCTCAGAGCACACACATACAGTTCAATTGCCATGGAGCCAAAGTCTTTCCCATAGTCTTTCATTATACGAATGGGCTCCATGGCATAGCTATCTGGGTAACACTGCTCACGTAGGGAAAGTACTGAAGACCCAGCTTTTGGGTCTTTGCAGGGGAAAATCCATCCTTTCAACATGGGGCCATAGTCACAGGGTAGGAGGCCGGCAATCAGTCTTCTCCAATGCCCAGTGGCGAGGCTGGTTCCGCCACAGTAAGCACTATGGATCTCCATTTTACTTATTTCTAGAACAGAGAAAAATATCTGTAACTTAAGACCATTATATATGATCTTAAAGTATTATTACTTATATGCAGTGTACATATTATTGATACCACAACATTTGAAGAAGACATCACTGGTATGGTACTATATACAAATAGCTCATTCAATAGATAAACCCCAGCTGGTTCAATAGCTGGAGCTATTGCATAAACGGTATCAACATATTGCTTTGATACCTCTACCAGACTGAGACTGAACATATTGGAATCATTGGGACTTATTCACTAATACATTGGTATTTTAAGTGAATTGTAAGTTTTATTCAGTTTTATACATTTATGAAACACTGCTCCTATTGTAAAGGTATATTTAATTAATTCACTATAACTACTCCTGGTCCTGGATACTCATTAGATTATATCTAATATCTTACTCTCATCCTAACATTGGGAGTAGGACATATCCCCACACCTGCTGGCCTTGGAAACCTTAGTAACAAACAGTGAAAGATCTGTTACAAAAATATTACACAGCTAAGCTATTATACTGCTAAGTGTACACTTTGCTATTAACCTTCTATTGCAAGATAACAAACTATCAGTTGGATTACACTGGTTTGCATTTTAGCATTATATAACTATATTGGTATATATAGATTTATATTATTTAAGGCTCTTAACATGATAATCGTCACAATGTAAATGTCAGAATATTAGATATAGTTTTGCTGCTCCATGAAAAACAAATATATTTACATTTTGTGATTCAATCTGTGCCTGGATTTTGACTTTGCATGTATTTGATGTCTGCCCAAACAGAGAGAGGAATGGTAGTATCATGTGTGGGGGGAGTGTGGAGGGCGATGTTGACTTGATTTGTTAGTCTAAAACAGCCACCTTGTTATAGATCCAACACCGGACAGAAGAAACTTAGCAGTTTCACAAGTGCTGCAGAACAAGCCACATCTCCAAAACAACTGGACCTCACGTTATCGGAGAAGCATTGTAGGAAGAATCTCAGGACTTTCTGTGTTATCCTACACTCAAGCAGACATCATGGATCATAATGCCACCGCTTGTCTGGTTATCATCCTGCTAGAAGTCTTCATTGGGATCGTCACCAGTCTGTTTATTGTGTTGGTCACGTTCCTTGATTGGGTAAAAGGAGAAATTGTGACTAGCGTAAATAAAATCCTGTTTGCCCTTAGCATTTCCAATGTCAGTTTTGCTTTGGTATCTCTGTTCAATATATTAAGCTCTTTATTCTGGACACAAATTTACCAGTCAAGTTTTTTCTTGTTTCTTGTGAACATGTTCTGCATGACGTCCTGCTCCTGGCTGACTACCTGCTTGTGCTTCTATTATTTTATTAAAATCATCAGTTTCAGGTCTGATTTCCTGACGTGGGTTAAAATGAAGATTGACTCTCTTGTACCAAGGCTGATAATGGTGGGAGAATTTCTGACTCTCTGCGGTATCACCTTCCATATAATTATCTATGTTGAGTCCAGAGATTCTGTAACGAGCAGATCTGTGAATGATTCAGACAGTATTAACCCAGGCACATGGTATACTCCGTCACACACATATGTGGCCATTGTCATTAACTTTATCCCTTTTCTTATAGCATTTGGCACAATGCTGAGTACTGTCTCTTCCCTCAAACTGCATAGTCTGCGGATGGAGGAAAGACTTGGATCGGTTCCTACCAACTCTTGGAAAACCCATAAAAATGTAGTGATAGTGATGATTTTTCAGCTACTATTTTATGTCATTTTTTATGTTGAAGTATTTATATTTTATCTTTTCCAATGTCCCGAATTCTCTATTCAGTACTGGTTGTTCATTGTACTATTATGCTCATTCACTCCGGCCCAATCTGTTCTTCTCATCTGTAACAGCACCAAAATGAGGAGAACATTCAGGAAATGTTTGGTTTTTGTTGCAAACAAAATCAGCATTTTACCATAAGCATATTGTAAGCTCGATCGACTCATTGTTCCTGTCAGAATGTGTGATAGTTTTCTTGTTAATTTTGCCCTTTATACTATTGTTAACATATTGTGCAAAATAAATCCCAATGATAATAATAACATAACATAACAGTGTAAAGCAAATAGCAACTTAAACTTGGCCAAGGGTAAGTAATGACAGAAGATAGTATATGATAGGATAAGATAGGATACGATAGGATAAGATTGGATACGATATGATATGATAGGATACGATAGGATAAGATAGGATAATATAGGATACGATAGGATAATATAGGATACGATAGGATAAGATAGGATAGGATACGATAGGATAAGATTGGATAGGATACAATAGGATAAGATAGGATAAGATAAGATAGGATAAGATAAGATAGGATAGGATAGGATAAGATAGGATATGATACGATAGGATAGGATAAGATAGGATAAGATAAGATATGATATGATACGATAGGATATGATACGATAGGATATGATACGATAGGATAAGATAGGATAAGATAGGATATGATATGATAGAATAAGATAGGATAGGATACGATAGGATACGATAGGATATGATAAGATAGGATAAGATAAGATAGGATAGGATAAGATAGGATATGATACGATAGGATAAGATAGGATAACATAGGATATGATACGATAGGATAAGATAGGATAGGATACGATAGGATAAGATTGGATAGGATACAATAGGATAAGATAGGATAAGATAAGATAGGATAGGATAAGATAGGTTATGATACGATAGGATAGGATAAGATAGGATAAGATAGGATAGGATAAGATAGGATATGATACGATAGGATAAGATAGGATATGATACGATAGGATAAGATTGGATAAGATATGATACGATAGGATATGATAGGATATGATGCGATAGGATAAGATAGGATACGATAGGATATGATAGGATATGATACGATAGGATACGATAGGATACGATAGGATAAGATAGGATAAGATAGGATGAAATTGAATAAGATAGGATAAGATAGGATAATATAGGATACAATAGGATAATATAGGATAGGATAATATATGATAATATAGGATAAGATAGGATAAGATAAGACAGGATACGATAGGGTACGATAGGATACGATAGGGTAGGATAGGATAAGATAGGACAAGATAAGATACAATAGGATAATATAGGATAAGATAGGATACGATAGGATAAGATAGGAAAATATAGAACAAGATAGGATATTATAGTATATGATAGGATAATATAGGATACAATATGATAAGATAGGATAAGGTAGGATAATATAGGATACAATAAGATACGATAGGATAAGATAGGATAATAAAGGATACAACAGACAGACAGGGTAGGGGGGTGGTCATTGTATTCACTTTAAAAGGCAATTTGATAATATCCCTCTAGCTCTAATATAAAGGTATTTAGTTATTTGCATACGACAATCATCACTACTGTTTTAACACAAAATACAAATAACAGAGCAGATGATAAGTGTAAATCATGGAGAGTAGGCACGTGGATGTTCTTCTGGCTCGTCTTAAAATGCAGATAGATGGTATGGTGCCCTGGCTGATAATGGTGGCAGAAGTGGTGACTCTTGGTAGTAGTCTATTTGTCCTAATATGGTATACTGCTGAAGAAGATCAAGGGCCCCTCAACAACCAATCCATAACTATTACCATCAACACAACATTCGGAGGAAATTCATCCAATTTCTCAATGTACACTCTTGTGTTTGTTAACAACTTCCCCCTTCCTGATTGTTACAGTCACTGCATTCTGTACTGTTGGGTTCCTCAGGTTTCATGTTCACAGAATGAAGAGAACCATCGGGGCATCTGACAACACCAACATGGAACCTCACCAATCGGCTTCAACTACCATGACAAGTCTTCTTCTCTTTTACTTAATCTACTATTTGGAGATTTTTTCCTTTTACTTAGCAAACACAGCCAGGAATATTGATTGGATTGATATTCATCTAATCTGTTCTGGATGTTATTATCTATAGGTGAGAGAAACCTCTGTAATTCATGTAAATCTTTGTAGTCTCTTTTTCATGTTAAAAATTTATTTGTTTTTTTTTTGTTCCTGCATTAGTCCATCGAGTCCCAGATCTGCAGTTTCAAACAATATAACTGGCTATTTCTTTTAAAACTCACAAGGATCGGCTGTTTCCTTTAGATGAGATGAACTCCCAACCACGAACTCAGGCTTATTTCATCTTGCTGTCAGTCTGGAAGGAATCATAAAGGTGTTCAGGAAGAAATATTTGCACAAGTATCATTTTTGTTTATGTTGCTTTGCTCACACCCCAATAATTTGACTTATAAAAGTGTTTCATTTAGCTTCAGCTGTTACAGAACCCTATTTATCCATCTACCCACACCGAGGAGCATCACATAATCTTAAATGACCTAAGGCAGTGAACTTTCCTTTACAAATTAATACAATGAAATGAGTCAACACTAATTTTGAATATAAAAACAAACAGGGAAGTATAGGTGAAGTATAGGTGCCAGGGATATCATTTCTGGAAAGGGAACCTAATAGGCTTGTTTGACTGTATTTAAATTCAGTTGTAAAGATAGATATTCTGAGTTTGCATGTACCCAATGCCGGTCATTGACACCAACTGACGGTCAGACTGCTGTGTGCTGGAGAAGCTTTGTGTTATCTTCATTCTATCTCACACAGGAATTCCACAAAGCTGGCAGAATGACACAGAGAGACAGTGAGAGGAATTTTACCCAATATTGAGATAAACAAGCCATTAAACTGGAACAAGACAGCATCTTACAGCCAGACATTCCCAGGAAGCGATCGAATCATGGAGATTGATTATAATATAAAAGCAATATGTTGTGTTGAGGCGCTGGTTGGAATAATTCTCAGTTTATTTATCTGGACAATCAAGTTTCTTGGTTTTATAAAAAGGGAGAATATGAGCAGTAACTGTAAAATTCTCTTCACTCTGAGCATTTCCAATGTCAGTTACTGCATAACAATTACTATCACTGTATTTCTAGGAATCTCACAAATTGATGACAAAGTCATTCTTGATTTTATGTCCATGTTCAGTATCACATCTTGCTCCTGGCTGACCGCCTGTCTCTGTTTCTTCTACTTCATTAAAATAATAAACTTTAGTTCTGGATTTCTGACTTGGGTTAAAATGCAGATAGATGTTATGGTGCCCTGGCTGATAATGGTGGCAGAAGTGGTGTCTCTCTGTAGCAGCCTTCTAGTCCTACTCTTCTCTATTGCTGACAGAGATCAAGGACTCTTCAACAACAAATCCATAATTATCTCAAGTAACGCAACATCTGAAACATACACAATCAACACAGCATTAAAATACAGTTTCCTTATGACCAACTGTGCCCCATTCCTGATTATGACTATCACTACATTCTGTACTGTTGGGTTCCTCAGGCTGCACGTTCACAGAATGAAGGAGACCATTGGAGCCAACATGGAATCACACCAATCGGCTGCAAATATAATGACAAGACTTTTGTTATTTTATCTAACATTTTATGTGGAGTTATTTACTTTTTCCATCATAAACGAGAAAAGCGTGTTTTGGTACCATACACATCTAGTCCTGATATTTTCCTTCACTCCAGTACAATCTGTTCTTCTCATCATTTCCAACCGCAGGCTAAAAGGAACCTGGTACCAGATATACCGAGCATTTAGGGATCCTCTACTGAGTGTGTTGCAATTTTATAAATAATCCTTAATAACATTCTGTAGTTTTTATGCTCTAGAAAAAGAAATGTCTTCAATGAGAGGAATCTCCGAATCTTATGTCAATGTAGTGTTTGTAGTTTTATTTTTAGCCTTTTTGTAGTTGACAATTATAATGTTTTCTATAATGTAACTAGATTCTAGATGATAAAATATCCATTTATATCCCAGAATATATTAAATCATGCTGTGTGTTTTTTTTTATCTTTACACAGCCGTACTATTATTAGTGTGAGAGAGGTAGGTAGGGGATTATAAGTCCTTCCTTGAACTCAACAAGTAAACTAAGTGAGCTTTTGCAATATTAGTTTAAGTTAGTTAGTAAAGTGTGAGATCAATAGGGAATAGGTTAGTTAGTAAAGTGTAAGATCATAGAAACATAGAAACATAGTGAAATGGAAAAATCAATCAATATATTGATTATTTCTTTGTGTATCTGCCCCTGGCCAAATCAATGAAACAATGCGTGCACGCTCCCTGAAGTAATTCACACCAGACACAGGTTCCAGGTTGTTGAATAACTTGAGGAAAGTTTATTCAGAGGGGACGGCAGGTCCCTTTTAAAGCAAAATTACATCATAAGCATTGTCAGAGATAACATAGAATAATTCATCAATTATTGGTTAGGTGTTAAGTGGTTGCTCTAATGCTCTGCCTACTGAAGTGATGTCACCGGGACCATGAGGGTCTCCCACGGTTTCCCGGCGCCATCTTGCTGCACGAGGTAGTTAGTTGGTGTTAAGAAGGGAAGGGGGGGGAAGGAGGGTTTAGAAGCTTCTAGCAGCCATTTTGATTAAAACATGTGTGCTCAGCTTTATATATGATATATCGTGGAATGAGTAAATAGACATTTTCACTAGCTAGGAAATATGTGCAGACCTTATTTCCACAACAGTCCCCCCTAAAATGGCTATTTACCATAACAACTGCTACTGTCCCTAATAAGTCCCTAGCTGCCTGCAACTTATCTGTCTTAACAAGCATCGAACACTTCACTCCGTGGGTAACCTGCAGTGGCTAGTCCACCACATCTCCACACGTGAGACTCGCCTGCTAAGACAGACGCTTTCCCTACACTGTCCCTACAGGAAAGCAGTTGTTTGTTTGAACTGATGTGATTGAAGGGGTGTATGTGGAGTGTCATCTTCGAGGTCTGTGATGTCTTGATGTAGGAAAGTAGGGGTCACGTCATCTATAGTCTTATCTACTGCTTTCTGTAAGTACTTCTGTATGCAAGGGAGCACGCAACAGGTTATAAATAAGAAGATGATAATCATTATGAGAACAGCTGTCCCTACCTGGAAGAGGGTCCTTTGCCAACCATTCATCCATCCAAACCATCTGTCCCAAGTGTCAGTGACTCCTGAATTTTTCTTTAGTTCATCAGAAAGACTATCTAGCTTTTCTATGGCCGTAGTCACCTTACCATTTGGCCCAGTGTTGTCTGGAATGTATGTACAGCATGTCATGGTCTCAGGGAGGATCTTACATACTCCCCCTTTCTCAGCTAAAATCATGTCTAGGGCCATTCTGTTCTGAAATGTCATTTGAGTAGTGGCTTGTAATTGTTCTGCTAGGCCCTGTAGGACATCCCTTGTGTTTATAGATGTAGTTGATCCAATTGACATTTTTGTTAGCAGTTATCATTGGAATTAGGGATTCAAATCCTGCAGCCACTTCATCTCTTGCTTTGAATTTGTTAGGCACCCCCCTTGGCACACCTATGGCATCAATATACACATGGGGGTCGAAGCTCCCTCGGATAGGAGCCTCTCGTTTGGTTCTAGAGTGTACATGTGTAAGGTTTAACGTGTTATGACTACCATCTGGAATAATGTGGATAGGCATTATGACTTTGGTTAGGGCACACTCCCCCCACCATTGCCCAGCTAATTGGGACCTCAATTGTTTGTCACCACATAACCAATAGATATCACTGATTGTCTTTGTGTGGTTCATTAGCAGTGATACGGGTGGATTATGGTAAGTTGAGCAGTATCCTGATGGGAATTTGCCCAGATACAAACCAGTGTTCTTAGGTATTATATAACATGTGTAATTACCTGGGTAGACGGTGACTCCATCAGGTGGTTTTACATGTCCATGAGTGATTGGGTAAATTCTCTTCCATGATTCACATGTTGAGGAGTTGGTGGTGGATTGTGTATAAAGACTCAGAACACATAATTCTACTTCAGGAGGTAGGCTTAGAGGTACTGTGCCCAGATGGGGCCTGGCTCCTCCACATACATAACAGTTAGTCTTATTATGTGAGTTGGCGTTATACCTCATCCATTCTAGCCATAAATTAGTGTCTGAAAACCCAGTCTCTACTGCCATGGTATCTTCAAAGGTGGGGTTGGCTATAGCTACCATGTCATGTAGGGTCTTAATATGTGTTTTTAATGGGTTAATGATCATGTGGGTGGTCCCTACCCAGTCTGGGGAGGTGAGCATGTCTTGTAGGTAAAATGTCCCCAATGCATTATGTGAACCACCTCCCTTCCAGTACATTCCCATCACATATTCCCCTGCGTCCCTTGGGCTGGGGTGTTCTATATTCAGGGTAAGTTTAATGGGAGTTGACCCCATGGGTTTACTCAGAGTCATTCTAGAAAGTAGGGGTTTCCCGTCTTTGTCAAGTCTGTCCGGTGCAACTTGAGGTCTGTAGCCCCATGGTCTACCTGTATTCCACCCGGCAGCTTTCCATGAACTACAATGGTGTCCCCAAACTCCTCCAGTCACACAAATGTATGGATCCTTTTTGTTAGGTATGTCTTTGTATATGGCTGCATATTGTGTCTGTGGAAATGTACAAGTAACTATGTCACAGTAATCAAAGGTGTATGTGGCTACATCAGTATTAGAAGAATTGTACCAGAAAGTATAAACGTGATTATCTTTGGTTATGGCCACTTGTTGGGCCCAGGCAAAGTGTAGCAGCATAAGAAAACACAACACACATAATAAATTCATATTTCAACAGGATCAGTTTCTTCTGGAGCAGGCACTTTCTTGCAATGTGAAGCGTGTATCCAAGAACTCTTTCCAGTTAGTTTAACTGACGTTGCGGTAATCAGAAGCACTTGGTAAGGACCATCAAATCTTGGCTCTAGGGTGTGTTTTCTGAGAAACTTCTTGACCATAACCCAGTCACCCGGAAGCAGCTTGTGTGTACCTGTATTCGACTCAGGATCTGGAATAGAAGAAAACACTTGGGCATGTATCTTGGTCAAGGCATGTGAGAGGGCAGTCACATAGTCTACCATAACATCTGACTGAATCTGAAGCTGTTGGGGAAAGTAGCAACCTAACCTGGGTGCTGTACCAAACAAAATCTCATAAGGTGACAAGCTATATTTTCCTCTGGGAGTGTACCTCACACTAAACAACGCTAGTGGGAGACTCTCGGGCCAGGGCATGTTAGTTTCTTGTGACATCTTAAGCATTCTGGCTTTCAGAGTGCCATTCATGCGTTCTACCTTACCGCTACTCTGTGGGTGGTATGGTGTGTGGAATGCAAGGGTCACCCCCAGTGCTGACCAGACTTCCCGTGTTAGCGAGGCAGTGAAGGAGGTCCCTTGGTCACTTTCAATTACTTCTGGAACTCCATAGCGGCAAACAATTTCTGTCAAAAGATACTTTGCTGTAGTCCTCGCGGTGAGATTAGTCACTGGGAAGGCCTCTGGCCATCCTGAAAACATGTCCACTATGACCAATGCATATTCATAACGTCCACTCTTTGGCATCTGAATGTGATCAATCTGGATCCTCTGGAAGGGGTATTGTGGTTTAGCTAGATGATTAGGTGCAGTCTTTATAATCTTTCCAGGATTGCATTTAGCACATATAGTACAAGATTTACAGTAATTCTGTGTTAAGGTAGTAATGCCTGGTGCTTCAAAATACTTGTCAATCAGTGAGTTCATCAGGAGTTTCGACAGGTGGGCTGGCCCATGGGCCCATTGGACCACCGCTGAGTACATACTTCTGGGTAAGCAGAACTTGAGATTGATGGTGTAAACATCATCACGGAGTACAGCTCCTTTATTCTTCCAACTTTGTTTCTCCTGGGGAGTAGCAGAAGCTTGGTGTTCCTTCAGAAGCCTAAGATCTGTAGGCAGTGTTTGCATAGTATAGATGGGTAATGTATTTGTGGCCACTCTTCTGTCCACTTCCCATCCTTGCCGTGCTGCTTCCTTAGCTGCCTGATCAGCCAAATGGTTGCCACGTGCTTCTTCTGTGTCTAGTCTTCCGTGGGCTTTTACTTTCAGTACTGCCACCTCTGCTGGAAGTTCCAATGCATCCATCAGTTCTGCAATGGCTGCCCCATGTTTTACTGGGGTGCCGGTAGCCGTAAGAAATCCTCTGGTCTTCCAAATTAAGCCAAAATCGTGTGCTACTCCCAGGGCATATCTTGAATCCGTGTAAATATTGACACGTAAACCTTCAGACAATTTGCAGGCCACAGTTAGAGCTGTTAGCTCGGCTTCTTGTGCAGACTTAGTTGGTTGTAGGGCAGCTGCTTGTAACACTTGACATCCTGTGGTGACTGCATACCCAGTGTGATATTGTCCCTGTTCATCAGCAAATCTTGACCCATCCACAAATAGTGTTTGGTCCGGGTTGAGTAATGCAGCTTCATAGACAGTTGGTAGGTGTGTAGTTTCCATTTTCATTTGTTCAAAACAATCATGAGGAATATCTAGGTCACAGTCTGTGGTGAGTGGGTCTTCACAGGCTTCTGTGTGGTACCTTGGGTACCCTGCTGTACAGTGATTAATAGTCTTTTTGTTGATCCCCGTAGAAGTCAGTTGTTCTTGGGTCATTTGGCTCCAGGTTTTGGCCATCGGGCCTAGGTCTTTCCATGAGATGTCGGGGGATCTGGTGAGAGATATGTGTGGGATAGCTGTTTCCCAATGATGATAGAGATGTGTTACATTCTCTGGAAGATGGACTAAGATAAGCATGGTACCTGTGGGATCCCAGAATAAGTCAGTCAGGGTAATTTGAATTTCTTTGAGCTGGAATAGTTCTTCCTCATAGTTCATATCAGGGTCTGGTACGTCTTTAAACCACAAGGTACAGTGAAGTAGGGCCACTGATTGTTCATCATGTGGAGGTGCAAGTGCAGGCAGCTGCAAATCTGCTCGAACCTCTGGGTTGATATCCAGGCTATACCAGTGATGCACAATTCCCCCCTTGGGAAGTGGCAGAAGAGTGGCTGGGTTCAGGGAAAGACATCTCTGGAGTTTCACATTGTCAGGTAGAAGTAAGGAGGTTTGTAGACAGAGGTGACGTTGGGAGGAAAGGTGTTTAGGTTGAACTTGTTGCAGGATTGCAGTAATGTCATGAGGGGCCAACACTGTGAGGTGATGGCCAAGAACAAAATCATTGGTCTTGTCCAGGAGGGCGCTGGCGGCAAACACCGCTCTGAGGCAAGAGGGGCTACCCCTCGCGACAGGGTCAAGCATGCAGGAAAAATAGCCAATAGGTCGTTGTCTTGACCCATGTTTCTGGGTAAGGACTCCGGAAGCATGTCCTGACTTTTCAGAGACAAACAAATTGAAAGGAAGTTGGTAGTTGGGTAGGCCCAAAGCAGGTGCAGAAGCAATAGCTCTTTTCAGATTGTGGAAACAGGAGATAGTTTCTGCAGTGAGGTGAAAGGGCTCACTCCTGAGGGCATCATAGAGTGGCTGCATGAGCTTTGATGCTTCGGGTATCCAGGACCTGCAGTATGTGATAAGACTCAAAAAGGCATGAAGAGCACATTGGTGTCGCAGGTAATGGGAGTTTCAGAATAGCTTGCACACGTTGAGAAGTTAGATGTTTGGTGCCATGGGAAAGGCAATGTCCCAAGAAGACCACAGAGGGCCGGCACCATTGTAGCTTTGATTTTGAAGCTTTGCAACCAGCTGCAGCGAGGAAACATAGGAGATCTTCTGAGTCACGCTCTGCAATGGGCAAATCAGGAGCACAGAGAAGGAGATCATCAACATATTGAAGCAGGACAACATCCAAATGAGATTTCTGCCAGGGATCCAGAACCAGGGACATGGCATGAGCAAACTGTGTGGGGGAATTCTGAGCCCCCTGGGGCATAACAGTCCAGGTATATTGTTGTCCTTCATGAGTGAAGGCGAAGAGAAAGCGGCAGGAAGGGTCCAGGGGGACACTGAAAAAGGCATTAGCTAGATCCACTACAGTGAATATTGTGGAAGTTGGTGGGACTTGGGACAAGAGGGTGTGAGGGTTTGGAACAATAGCAGTGTCTTTTATGGTTACTTCATTAACAGCACGGAGGTCCTGCACCATGCGGTACTGGTCGGGTTGACCCTTGACAGTTCGCTTTTTAACAGGGAAAAGTGGTGTGTTACATGGAGATGTGCACTTGATGAGGGCACCTTTGGCAAGGAGGCTTTCAACTTGTTTGGTAATAGCTTCAGCTTGTGCTGGCTTCAGAGGATACTGTGGTCTACGAGGAGGTAGTGCTCCAGGCAGGAGCTGGACCAAGACTGGGGGTACATGTAAGCGCCCAATATCATCCGGGCCGGTGGACCAAAGTTCTTGGGGAATACGATCCAGAGCACTGGGGGTGTGTGAGACCCGTGCACTCCCTGTATTGTCAGTCAGGTTCAACAAGATGGGGAGTGAGCAGAGGACAGAGGTATCCTCTGTTGAGTTGTCAACTCAACTTGGCCATCTGCAGTAAAGGTAATAGAAGCATGGAGCCGAGAGAGAACATCGGCACCTAGGAGGTTAATGGGGCAAGTGGAGGAAACAACAAACCGGGAGAGGATGTGTGATCCTACGTGTAGGAGCTTAGTAAGGGGGTTACTGCGTGGTGTACCATCCACCCCAACACAGGAAACATCGGTGTCAGATAAGAAGGAAGGGTCTGGCAGGTCTTGTTCCCTAAGGACACTACGGGCTGCACCTGTGTCAACTAGAAAGGTGGTTGGGTGACCCTCCACGGGGAGAACTACAGTAGCTAAAGGCCCTCCCCCATCCCCCGCAGACACTGCCATGGCAGGGGTTGCTGACACAGGCTTGCCAGTTACCTATTGTAATAAATCTAGATGGGCCTGGTCTGGTCCCTGGTATCGGCGGGAAGTGGAGGGAGGGTTAGTAGAATGCATGGGAGGACGGGATGGACGGATGGCGTGGCGGGGCTGTGGCTGGCTGTCTTGGAAATCATCGTTGTCATACCCTTCAGCAGAGGGCAAAGCGTATGCACGAGCTTCTGATGCAGGGAGCCGGGCTTGGGTGTATTCAGGAGGAGGAGGAGGAGGAGGTGGAGGAAGCTGTGGCAACTGTGGATGGGGCAGGGCAGGGAGGTAACCAGTGGAGGGGAAGTTATAGCCGGTGACCTGGGGACTTGGGTACCGGGGAGCCTGTTGGCGGAACACTCTAGGATGTGGGCAATCTCTTCTAAAGTGACCTGGCTGATTACAATTAAAACAGGTCCGGATTGTTGTGATAGTCCGATCCCGGGAGAAGGGAATTGGTGCAGGCAGAGTCTGGGGTGACTGAGTGTACTGTTGGGGGAGTAACTGAGGGGCTTGGTTAGAACCTGCAATTGGGGTGGAGGTAGTGTACATCAGAGGACTGGTTCTTCGCTGTGTGGGTTGCAAAACAGATTCTAAGCCTTTGGCTACCAACAAAAGAGTGTCCAGTGGGATAATTCTATACTCAGGGCGAGCTAAAATTAACCCCTTACGAATGTGCTCCCTAAGACCTGCCACAAAAGCTGCAGATAGCATCTGGGTGTGTGCCTTGTTAAAGGTGCTGAATCCTAAGTCTGAGAAAGTCTGAGTCAACCTAGAGTGATACTTTTCAACTGTCTCAAGTTTATCCTGAATTATGTCATTTATGCAAGTAGCCTGATCAGCCAATTTATCCTGTGCCCAGGCTCGAAGCTGTTCACAGAAAATTTCACCAGAACGAAAATCAGTATCAGAAGTAAGTGGAGCGTAGTTAAAGCTCCGTTCCATAATTGGCCAGTATGCATCTCCAGCCTTTATTTCACACAAACTAATAAGATCCCGCCAAGCAGCGGAGTATGTTTTACGGATCTGGGCCATCCTGCGGAAAAAGGGCATGGGGTGTTTCTCAGGATCAGGGAGTGAGGTCACAAGGGTAGCAGCTTGGGAAGGGTTGAAGGTAACATACATGGGTGGTGCACCATCTGCTCCATGGTTAATCTGGGTATAACCCTGGGGGATAGAGTGCCGTTGGGGGTGCCTGTTCCCCCCTAGGCGAGGTGAGCCCTGGTCCACCACAACGACCTCCTCGGGTATCACCAGGCCGCGGTGGAGAGTAGTCTCAGGGGTAGCTATGGCGGGGGCGGCCGGGAGGCCAGTGAAAGGAGAGGTAGTTGGGTGGAAACCTGAGGCCTGGGGGGAAGCACCCATCGCGTAGGGTTGGTCCGATGTCACAGACACCTCGGACCCAACCACCATGATTGGATAACTAGGACTGGCGGAAGGGACATGAGGAATCAATGCCGTGGAAGGGGCTGTTATGGGGGCCGGTTGAGATGGGCGTGAGAGGTGGGTATTTAGGACGTGAGCAAGAGCAGAGATTGGATCGGAAGGCTCGGGGATGCTAGCGGGACACAAGGAAGGGGTCGGAGGTTCGGGGGGAGGAGGAGGAGGAGGTGGAGGAGGAGGTGGTAAATCAGTGGGAGGCGGCACGGGGATTGCGGAATTAACCAGGGAGGTAACAGCAGAGAAGAGGGCGGATATCGAGCTAGACAGGTCACTGGCCGTGGATGGGTCAGGGGTCACCGGGGGAGGGGTCGGAGCAATGGGACCAGGGGGCTGTGTAGTAATAACGTGTGTGACAGACCCATCTGTCTGGATTATAACTGCGTTGTTCGTCTGTTTTGCCGTTTTCGTGAATTTCCCCGTTCGTATGCTTTGTTTAAGGGAATGTCGGTTTTGTCGAACGGAACTACCGAACGGACGGCCACCCAGAAGAGAAGTGTGCTGCTGGTTAACCTATTGATCCCAATTAGAGCGTTGCGGTTAACCACAGACACTTCTCAATTAAAAACCGAATGCCGGGTGGTCGTCGTTCGTATGTCGACCACGAGGCGGCGGCCATTTTGTCCATGCGAACGACCAGCGGTGTTCAACGATTATTTCATGGATCGGAAAACGGACACTTTTTCAGCCGAACACCGCTGAAGCCGTCGACCTCCCCTTCTCAATCGACAAAAGCATGCGAACGACAGCCGTTCGGGAGATTCAACCACACGAATGGACTTAACCCAGATAGCCGTCCCATGGAGTCAATCGCATACCGAAGAACTGAAAGAGACTTTGACTCCATGGCGATTGAACTGTGCGAATGGGATCTGAGCGCTATTCTCCAATAATGTGCCCTCAGATCCAGGCTATCTGGGGATATGCAAGACTGATGTAAAATGTTCAGCAGTTATTAAGTTATGGATTTTTGTGTGTTTTTGTAACTTGTATCTAAAATGGCGATTGCCTCTGCTCGGGGAGATAATTGAATTACTTCCCAATTATTCCCCGAGCAGAGGGGAGGGAACTGTACTGCATGCTGGGAATATTGTGGGGATGTATGTCCAGAATGTCCCCATGTCCCTCTGTGATTTCAGTCTCCCATTTGGTCCCCTAGGGGAGTGTCCACCAAGTGGGAGACCTGCATAAATACCGGGCAGGTAGCCCACAGTAAACCAGTTCGTGTTTTACCCTCAAAGCGGAGCTTGGTCTCGTTATTGGGGGGATTTGGATACTAGCGGCGAGAGACTGCTTACTTGGATTATTTGCCGCTTGGGAGAGATTGTCGTTCGGTTATTAATTGCCGTTCGTGGATTTGCGGCTTGCGAAGGGAATTAGCCGTACAGGTACCGTTCGGGAGTTTGGAGTGTTCCCTGACTGGCGGTTCGCATGGTTTTATTATACCCGCTACCCGACCACATTATTGCGAACGGGGAATACTCGCTAAACGGCGGTTTGTACATTTCGTTCCTGGAGGTACCGTAACAACTGGTGGCAGCGGTGGGATGATCCTCAACGCCCAAAGAGACCATTACAACCAGGACTAAATGGAATTACAATACCAAAACCTGAGGAGGGCTACCCTAAAGGATTTATTGGAGCAAAGAGGGGGACAAGCCAGTAACCTCAGGAAGAGGGATATTATTGCGTTATTGCTGGAAATGGATGGAGTACCAGCGGCAGAGGGAACCAATGGACCCAGCGCAGCTGACAGAACCCCCGAGGAGGCAAGCTTTGACCGGGCGGTAAGAATCAGGCTGGCACATTATGGTCCCAACCCGACTACAGAGACCATTGACCGGGTCATGGCAGCTGTGGAGGCCAACCTGCTTCGCCAAAGCGGTGCTGCAGCAGCCCCAGTCACAGCAAACCCGGGGGATAGGAAAAAGGTACCATTTACTGCGTTTAAAGCCTTCAGTGAAACAGAAGGAGAGATTGATGGGTACCTTGCTGATTTTGAGCGGCAATGTGCCCTGCACAAGGTACCCCTGGAAGACTGGGTTACTATATTGTCCGGCAAGTTATCAGGCCGGGCCAGCGAGGCTTTTCGGGCCATTCCTGATGAGGAGATTGGGGATTATGTGGCCGTCAGGGAAGCTTTACTCTCCCGGTATGCCGTTACACCTGAGGCGTACCGGAGGAGGTTCCGAGACACTGTCAAGACCTCTGGGGACTCATACGTGGAATGGGCATGTAAGGTGCATCGCACAGCCGCCCACTGGATGGCGGGGTGCCAGGCTGTGTCCGGAGAAGAGGTGCTGCAGATGTTTCTTTTGGAACATTGTTTTGATAAATTGCCAGCAGGGGTCAGAGAGTGGGTAAGGGACCGCAAACCCTCCACTCTGCACGAAGCAGCTCGCCTGGCGGATGAGTATACCGACGCCCGCAAACTGGACAGTCTCATCAGCAAGGCTCCCGCCAGAGTGGAATACAGGCCAACAGCACCAATAGCAGCCAACCTATACCAGCCTCCCATGAATCGCCCATCGGCACCGCCTCCATCTGCCCCGTACCAGCAGACACCTCGGTTCAACTCACGGGAGTATGCCCAACCCATTCGGTGCTACCTGTGCAAGCAACTAGGGCACAAGCGACCCGAGTGCCCGATGAACAGCGCCAACCAGAACCAGTCCTGGAGGAGACCAGCCGGCGGCAATCCATGACACCCCATCCCAGCCGCTCACTGTGTAGAGGAAGAGGAGTGCTGGGGCATCCTGCATGAGGCAGACCCCGTTCAGGCTGCCCACCGGGATAACAGGCAGCACCACCGACAATGTGTAAAAGTCAATGGGAAGGAGGTCAGTGGTCTACGGGATACCGGGGCAACCATGACTTTGCTCCAGAAACACCTGGTATCCGAAGCCCAACATACAGGGGACACGGTCGCCGTACGAGTAGCTGGAGGTGCCGTGTTCCGTCTGCCCGTTGCCCGGGTACATTTGGATTGGGGAGTGGGCGCTAGACATGTGAATGTGGGGGTCATGAAGGACTTACCAGCGGATGTCCTCCTTGGCAATGACTTGGCGCCCCTTGTTTCCGCCTACGCTCCCATGGGTCCTGCTGAAGTGGACGCTGTCACGACCCGTGCCCAGACCCGTGCCGCCGAGACCGGCCCACCTGCTGTTGAGACCCAGGTAAGACTCTCTACCCCGACTTGTACCTTAGACCAGGCCCCTTTAGGCTGGGATACCCCAGAGATATACGGGAAGGAAACCAGGGAAGACCCGACGCTAGCAAAGTACAGGGCCAGGGCCGATTCTGGGGGAGAAGGAGTAGATGGGGAGCACTACGAGTGGGTGGGGGATAGACTCTACAGGATCCCGAAACCGCCCCAGAAGCCGAATACCCCTCCGCAGAATCGACAGCTAGTGGTGCCCGCAAAATACCGGCAGGAGATTCTGCGGATTGGGCATGATGTGCCATTAGCCGGCCATCTAGGTTCCCGCCGCACAGCTCATAGGATCACGCAAAATTTCTTCTGGCCCAATTTTAACCGAGATGTGCGGGTCTATTGTAGCACGTGTGACACCTGTCAACGGGTAGGTAAGCGGGGGGATCACCCAAAAGCTAGGCTTCAGTCGATGCCTATCATTGGAGAACCCTTTTCCCGCATAGCCGTTGACATTGTGGGTCCACTGGCCAGGGCTAGTCCATCAGGTAAGAAGTATATTCTCACCGTGGTGGACTATGCCACACGTTACCCAGAGGCAGTAGCGCTGTCCAATATAGAGGCAGAGACGGTTGCTGATGCCCTGGTTAAAATCTTCACTAGGGTCGGGTTCCCTCAGGAGATCCTCTCCGATCAGGGAACCCAGTTCACCGCTGTGCTTACCCAGCAGCTGTGGAAGGTGTGCGGTATTAAACCTCTGCTTAGCTCACCGTATCACCCACAGACTAACGGTCTCTGCGAGCGATTTAATGGCACCCTCAAACAGATGTTGAGGACCTTTACTGACACTTGCAGAGACTGGGAGCGATTCCTGCCTCATCTGCTATTTGCATACAGAGAGGTGCCTCAGGAATCTACTGGGTTCTCCCCCTTTGAGTTACTCTATGGGAGAAGGGTCCGTGGACCCCTAGATCTCATTAGAGGACACTGGGAGGGGGAGACAGAGCAAGAAGGGACCCCCATAGTACCATATGTCCTGGAACTCCGGGACCGCATGGAGAAACTGTCCCTGATGGTAAGGGAGAATCTCCAGGCGGCCCAGGGGAGACAGAAACGGTGGTACGATCGGGGTGCCCGACAGCGGATCTTCCAGGTTGGGCAGAAGGTTCTGGTACTCAAGCCTGTGAAGACGAACAAGATGCAAGCATCTTGGCAGGGCCCGTATAAAGTGTTAGCTCAGGTATGTGATACTACCTACCTTATAGCCAGCTGTTCAGATGAAAGGATTCAGCGATCCTTCCATGTGAACATGCTGAAGGAGTATCAAGAACGACCAGAGGATGTTGCGGCAGTATGTGCCCCAGCTACTGACGACCCCGAGAACTTACCGTTACCTGACTTGCTAGAGAGGGACCCCCAGACAGACCTTACTAGTCTTGTACAGCTAGGGGACCGACTAAACCCGGCAGAGAAGGTACAGGCAAGACAATTACTGTGGGAGAAGCAGGCAACGTTCTCCCAAGAACCCGGGTACACTACCCTAGCTGTACACAAGGTCGAGACACCCGGACAGAACCCCCTACGGCAACCCCCATACCGTATCCCTGAAGCAGTCCGAGAAGGAATGCGGAAGGAGATACAGGAAATGACCAGGCTGGGGGTTATCGAACATTCGGACAGTCCTTGGGCCTCGCCTGTAGTTCTGGTGCCTAAGAAAGATGGGACCACCCGGTTCTGTGTGGACTACAGGCGGCTCAACGAGCGGACCACCACTGACGCCTACCCTATGCCCCGGGTAGACGAGTTATTAGACCGTATTGCCAGGGGGCGCTATCTGACCACCATAGACCTGTGCAAAGGCTATTGGCAGATCCCCCTGGCCGAGGATGCTATCCCTAAGTCGGCATTCGTCACCCCATTTGGCCTATACCAGTTTAAGGTTATGCCATTTGGGATGAAGAATGCTCCGGCTACGTTCCAGCGTATGGTGGATAGGCTCCTCGATGGCTTCCAGGACTTTGCATGTGCATACCTGGATGACATTGCGGTCTACAGTGAGTCCTGGGAAGACCATTTAGTACACGTGGGGGTGGTGCTGGACAAGAATCGGGCCGCAGGCCTGACCTTGAAGCCAGACAAGTGCCATCTAGGCATGGCAGAAGTGCAGTACTTGGGTCACAGAGTAGGATGTGGAAGCCAGAGACCGGAGCCAGCCAAGGTAGAGGCTGTAGCTAACTGGCCCACACCTATCACCAAGACCCAGGTGCTAGCTTTCCTGGGGACGGCAGGGTATTACCGACGTTTTGTCCCCGACTACAGTACGGTTGCCAAGCCCTTGACTGACCTGACTAAGAAGAATTTGCCTAAGCAGGTCCTGTGGTCTCCAGCTTGTGAAGTCGCGTTTCAGGCACTGAAGCAAGCTCTTGTTAATGCTCCTGTCCTGGCTGCCCCAGTCCCTAACAAACGTTTTCTTGTACATACAGATGCTTCCATGTATGGACTGGGGGCTGTGCTAAGCCAGGTCGGGGAAGATGGAGGAGAGCACCCTGTCGCATACTTAAGCAGAAAGTTACTACCCCGGGAAGTAAGTTATGCGGCAGTGGAGAAAGAGTGTTTAGCCCTGGTCTGGGCACTGAAGAAACTGAGCCCTTATCTGTATGGACAAGAATTTTCCCTTATTACGGACCATAACCCCCTCGTGTGGCTTAACCGGGTCTCAGGAGACAATGGCAGACTGCTGAGGTGGAGTTTGGCACTACAGCCATATAACTTCACCATCAGCTACCGACCCGGTAAGCAGAATGGGAATGCAGATGGGTTATCTCGGCAAACAGACGTCCCTACTCCTCCTCAGTCCGGTCATCCCCAAGTTGACCCGCCAAAGGGTCAAGCCGGGTCTGCCGGAGTGTTCCACAAGGGGGGAGCCGTGTGACAGACCCATCTGTCTGGATTATAACTGCGTTGTTCGTCTGTTTTGCCGTTTTCATGAATTTCCCCGTTCGTATGCTTTGTTTAAGGGAATGTCGGTTTTGTCGAACGGAACTACCGAACGGACGGCCACCCAGAAGAGAAGTGTGCTGCTGGTTAACCTATTGATCCCAATTAGAACGTTGCGGTTAACCACAGACACTTCTCAATTAAAAACCGAATGCCGGGTGGTCGTCGTTCGTATGTCGACCACGAGGCGGCGGCCATTTTGTCCATGCGAACGACCAGCGGTGTTCAACGATTATTTCATGGATCGGAAAACGGACACTTTTTCAGCCGAACACCGCTGAAGCCGTCGACCTCCCCTTCTCAATCGACAAAAGCATGCGAACGACAGCCGTTCGGGAGATTCAACCACACGAATGGACGTAACCCAGATAGCCGTCCCATGGAGTCAATCGCATACCGAAGAACTGAAAGAGACTTTGACTCCATGGCGATTGAACTGTGCGAATGGGATCTGAGCGCTATTCTCCAATAATGTGCACTCAGATCCAGGCTATCTGGGGATATGCAAGACTGATGTAAAATGTCCAGCAGTTATTAAGTTATGGATTTTTGTGTGTTTTTGTAACTTGTATCCAAAATGGCGATTGCCTCTGCTCGGGGAGATAATTGAATTACTTCCCAATTATCCCCCGAGCAGAGGGGAGGGAACTGTACTGCATGCTGGGAATATTGTGGGGATGTATGTCCAGAATGTCCCCATGTCCCTCTGTGATTTCAGTCTCCCATTTGGTCCCCTAGGGGAGTGTCCACCAAGTGGGAGACCTGCATAAATACCGGGCAGGTAGCCCACAGTAAACCAGTTCGTGTTTTACCCTCAAAGCGGAGCTTGGTCTCGTTATTGGGGGGATTTGGATACTAGCGGCGAGAGACTGCTTACTTGGATTATTTGCCGCTTGGGAGAGATTGTCGTTCGGTTATTAATTGCCGTTCGTGGATTTGCGGCTTGCGAAGGGAATTAGCCGTACAGGTACCGTTCGGGAGTTTGGAGTGTTCCCTGACTGGCGTTCGCATGGTTTTATTATACCCGCTACCCGACCACATTATTGCGAACGGGGAATACTCGCTAAACGGCGGTTTTGTACGTTTCGTTCCTGGAGGTACCGTAACACTCACTCAATTCCCTCAGTCATAGAACACAGGAGATCATTTTACCAAAGTGAACTTCCTTTTCTGACCACTATCCATGTCTAGCATGGGTATACAAAGAATGCTGAATGCTGCCTCTGCAGGACACATTGTACTATAGAAAACCACCTTCTCCGCCTTGATTTGTGCAGCTAATTCACCAGACTCTGCGTTCTGTGTTTGGGTCTGGGTTTTGGTTACTTTTATGGATGGCCATTGCCTTTCTTCCCCATGCCTCCGTCTTGTCCACAGCTGCCATCACAGGTCCCAGGATATTGAGAGAAAATATTCAGGACTTTCAAATTATGGATTGAGAATGTGCAAGGAAATATTTAGAAAGGTTTTAAAAGAGAACTGTTTCTTAATAGCCAAAAAGAATTCAGATTTGCAGCTGCATAATTCTTGGAATCTATGCTGGATATTAAAAAGATGCTTGCCAAAGGGATGGCTTTCTCACTTGCTTCACGTAGAGCCTTATAGTTGTAATCCAGGGGCACAGATTATGCTTCCAAAGCACGTCTCTGTACTATATGTCTCATGGGAGAAGTCTTCTTTGGAAAACCCTTTGAGAAAGTTGATGGGAAAAAGGCCTTGCTTTCACACGCAAAAAAGAAGGTTTTATCAAACATTCTAGGTGATCAAAGAAACTGAGAATGACCCTGTGAAGAAAATAAGATAAACACATATAGTATCTCCTTTTTGAGCTGCCAGAGAAGCAAACTCAAATTTTAGGTTGATGAATTTTCAGTCAACATACAGTGGTTGTTCTTGTGTGATTTATGTGCCATAACGCAAGAGACGTGATGTAGATTCTGTGCAATAATGATGAGGGACATAAGATAGTTTTCCAAGTCTAGAGCTAAAATAGGCACTGCTGAGATTCGAACTCAGGATCTCCTGTTTACTAGACAGGCGCTTTAACCAACTAAGCCACAGCGCCAAAACATACTGGCTCATGCCTTGTTTTACGTTTTCCAAACGGTGGCAGATTGGACATTTCTCTATCCAAGAGATACATCCTTATAGCAAATAAATCTCAGTTGTCAACAAACATTCAAATATTGCCCGCAGCTTTGAAGGTAATAAGCTACATTTCCACACTGGCCGTGGCAGTATCAGTTTTGAAGATTAACTTTGTCCCAGTGGCACAAGATTGGAACTTGAATGACTGATTAATGATAGAGGATAACTATAGCTCTAAAAGATCCCCCTCCTTTCATACTCCACTCTATTCTCCTTTCCTCACTCAATTCCCTCAGTCATAGAACACAGGAGATCATTTTACCAAAGTGAACTTCCTTTTCTGACCACTATCCATGTCTAGCATGGGTATACAAAGAATGCTGAATGCTGCCTCTGCAGGACACATTGTACTATAGAAAACCACCTTCTCCGCCTTGATTTGTGCAGCTAATTCACCAGACTCTGCGTTCTGTGTTTGGGTCTGGGTTTTGGTTACTTTTATGGATGGCCATTGCCTTTCTTCCCCATGCCTCCGTCTTGTCCACAGCTGCCATCACAGGTCCCAGGATATTGAGAGAAAATATTCAGGACTTTCAAATTATGGATTGAGAATGTGCAAGGAAATATTTAGAAAGGTTTTAAAAGAGAACTGTTTCTTAATAGCCAAAAAGAATTCAGATTTGCAGCTGCATAATTCTTGGAATCTATGCTGGATATTAAAAAGATGCTTGCCAAAGGGATGGCTTTCTCACTTGCTTCACGTAGAGCCTTATAGTTGTAATCCAGGGGCACAGATTATGCTTCCAAAGCACGTCTCTGTACTATATGTCTCATGGGAGAAGTCTTCTTTGGAAAACCCTTTGAGAAAGTTGATGGGAAAAAGGCCTTGCTTTCACACGCAAAAAAGAAGGTTTTATCAAACATTCTAGGTGATCAAAGAAACTGAGAATGACCCTGTGAAGAAAATAAGATAAACACATATAGTATCTCCTTTTTGAGCTGCCAGAGAAGCAAACTCAAATTTTAGGTTGATGAATTTTCAGTCAACATACAGTGGTTGTTCTTGTGTGATTTATGTGCCATAACGCAAGAGACGTGATGTAGATTCTGTGCAATAATGATGAGGGACATAAGATAGTTTTCCAAGTCTAGAGCTAAAATAGGCACTGCTGAGATTCGAACTCAGGATCTCCTGTTTACTAGACAGGCGCTTTAACCAACTAAGCCACAGCGCCAAAACATACTGGCTCATGCCTTGTTTTACGTTTTCCAAACGGTGGCAGATTGGACATTTCTCTATCCAAGAGATACATCATTGGAGGATTAATTGACATCAATCCATCCTTATAGCAAATAAATCTCAGTTGTCAACAAACATTCAAATATTGCCCGCAGCTTTGAAGGTAATAAGCTACATTTCCACACTGGCCGTGGCAGTATCAGTTTTGAAGATTAACTTTGTCCCAGTGGCACAAGATTGGAACTTGAATGACTGATTAATGATAGAGGATAACTATAGCTCTAAAAGATCCCCCTCCTTTCATACTCCACTCTATTCTCCTTTCCTCACTCAATTCCCTCAGTCATAGAACACAGGAGATCATTTTACCAAAGTGAACTTCCTTTTCTGACCACTATCCATGTCTAGCATGGGTATACAAAGAATGCTGAATGCTGCCTCTGCAGGACACATTGTACTATAGAAAACCACCTTCTCCGCCTTGATTTGTGCAGCTAATTCACCAGACTCTGCGTTCTGTGTTTGGGTCTGGGTTTTGGTTACTTTTATGGATGGCCATTGCCTTTCTTCCCCATGCCTCCGTCTTGTCCACAGCTGCCATCACAGGTCCCAGGATATTGAGAGAAAATATTCAGGACTTTCAAATTATGGATTGAGAATGTGCAAGGAAATATTTAGAAAGGTTTTAAAAGAGAACTGTTTCTTAATAGCCAAAAAGAATTCAGATTTGCAGCTGCATAATTCTTGGAATCTATGCTGGATATTAAAAAGATGCTTGCCAAAGGGATGGCTTTCTCACTTGCTTCACGTAGAGCCTTATAGTTGTAATCCAGGGGCACAGATTATGCTTCCAAAGCACGTCTCTGTACTATATGTCTCATGGGAGAAGTCTTCTTTGGAAAACCCTTTGAGAAAGTTGATGGGAAAAAGGCCTTGCTTTCACACGCAAAAAAGAAGGTTTTATCAAACATTCTAGGTGATCAAAGAAACTGAGAATGACCCTGTGAAGAAAATAAGATAAACACATATAGTATCTCCTTTTTGAGCTGCCAGAGAAGCAAACTCAAATTTTAGGTTGATGAATTTTCAGTCAACATACAGTGGTTGTTCTTGTGTGATTTATGTGCCATAACGCAAGAGACGTGATGTAGATTCTGTGCAATAATGATGAGGGACATAAGATAGTTTTCCAAGTCTAGAGCTAAAATAGGCACTGCTGAGATTCGAACTCAGGATCTCCTGTTTACTAGACAGGCGCTTTAACCAACTAAGCCACAGCGCCAAAACATACTGGCTCATGCCTTGTTTTACGTTTTCCAAACGGTGGCAGATTGGACATTTCTCTATCCAAGAGATACATCATTGGAGGATTAATTGACATCAATCCATCCTTATAGCAAATAAATCTCAGTTGTCAACAAACATTCAAATATTGCCCGCAGCTTTGAAGGTAATAAGCTACATTTCCACACTGGCCGTGGCAGTATCAGTTTTGAAGATTAACTTTGTCCCAGTGGCACAAGATTGGAACTTGAATGACTGATTAATGATAGAGGATAACTATAGCTCTAAAAGATCCCCCTCCTTTCATACTCCACTCTATTCTCCTTTCCTCACTCAATTCCCTCAGTCATAGAACACAGGAGATCATTTTACCAAAGTGAACTTCCTTTTCTGACCACTATCCATGTCTAGCATGGGTATACAAAGAATGCTGAATGCTGCCTCTGCAGGACACATTGTACTATAGAAAACCACCTTCTCCGCCTTGATTTGTGCAGCTAATTCACCAGACTCTGCGTTCTGTGTTTGGGTCTGGGTTTTGGTTACTTTTATGGATGGCCATTGCCTTTCTTCCCCATGCCTCCGTCTTGTCCACAGCTGCCATCACAGGTCCCAGGATATTGAGAGAAAATATTCAGGACTTTCAAATTATGGATTGAGAATGTGCAAGGAAATATTTAGAAAGGTTTTAAAAGAGAACTGTTTCTTAATAGCCAAAAAGAATTCAGATTTGCAGCTGCATAATTCTTGGAATCTATGCTGGATATTAAAAAGATGCTTGCCAAAGGGATGGCTTTCTCACTTGCTTCACGTAGAGCCTTATAGTTGTAATCCAGGGGCACAGATTATGCTTCCAAAGCACGTCTCTGTACTATATGTCTCATGGGAGAAGTCTTCTTTGGAAAACCCTTTGAGAAAGTTGATGGGAAAAAGGCCTTGCTTTCACACGCAAAAAAGAAGGTTTTATCAAACATTCTAGGTGATCAAAGAAACTGAGAATGACCCTGTGAAGAAAATAAGATAAACACATATAGTATCTCCTTTTTGAGCTGCCAGAGAAGCAAACTCAAATTTTAGGTTGATGAATTTTCAGTCAACATACAGTGGTTGTTCTTGTGTGATTTATATGCCATAACGCAAGAGACGTGATGTAGATTCTGTGCAATAATGATGAGGGACATAAGATAGTTTTCCAAGTCTAGAGCTAAAATTGGCACTGCTGAGATTCGAACTCAGGATCTCCTGTTTATTAGACAGGTGCTTTAACCAACTAAGCCACAGCGCCAAAACATACTGGATCATGCCTTGTTTTATCTTTTACTTTTTCCAAACGGTGGCAGATTGGACATTTCTCTATCCAAGAGATACATCATTGGAGGATTAATTGACATCAATCCATCCTTATAGCAAATAAATCTCAGTTGTCAACAAACATTCAAATATTGCCCGCAGCTTTGAAGGTAATAAGCTACATTTCCACACTGGCCGTGGCAGTATCAGTTTTGAAGATTAACTTTGTCCCAGTGGCACAAGATTGGAACTTGAATGACTGATTAATGATAGAGGATAACTATAGCTCTAAAAGATCCCCCTCCTTTCATACTCCACTCTATTCTCCTTTCCTCACTCAATTCCCTCAGTCATAGAACACAGGAGATCATTTTACCAAAGTGAACTTCCTTTTCTGACCACTATCCATGTCTAGCATGGGTATACAAAGAATGCTGAATGCTGCCTCTGCAGGACACATTGTACTATAGAAAACCACCTTCTCCGCCTTGATTTGTGCAGCTAATTCACCAGACTCTGCGTTCTGTGTTTGGGTCTGGGTTTTGGTTACTTTTATGGATGGCCATTGCCTTTCTTCCCCATGCCTCCGTCTTGTCCACAGCTGCCATCACAGGTCCCAGGATATTGAGAGAAAATATTCAGGACTTTCAAATTATGGATTGAGAATGTGCAAGGAAATATTTAGAAAGGTTTTAAAAGAGAACTGTTTCTTAATAGCCAAAAAGAATTCAGATTTGCAGCTGCATAATTCTTGGAATCTATGCTGGATATTAAAAAGATGCTTGCCAAAGGGATGGCTTTCTCACTTGCTTCACGTAGAGCCTTACAGTTGTAATCCAGGGGCACAGATTATGCTTCCAAAGCACGTCTCTGTACTATATGTCTCATGGGAGAAGTCTTCTTTGGAAAACCCTTTGAGAAAGTTGATGGGAAAAAGGCCTTGCTTTCACACGCAAAAAAGAAGGTTTAATCAAACATTCTAGGTGATCAAAGAAACTGAGAATGACCCCGTGAAGAAAATAAGATAAACACATATAATATCTCCTTTTTGAGCTGCCAGAGAAGCAAACTCAAATTTTAGGTTGATGAATTTTCAGTCAACATACAGTGGTTGTTCTTGTGTGATTTATGTGCCATAACGCAAGAGACGTGATGTAGATTCTGTGCAATAATGATGAGGGACATAAGATAGTTTTCCAAGTCTAGAGCTAAAATAGGCACAGCTGAGATTCGAACTCAGGATCTCCTGTTTACTAGACATGCGCTTTAACCAACTAAGCCACAGCGCCAAAACATACTGGCTCATGCCTTGTTTTACGTTTTCCAAACGGTGGCAGATTGGACATTTTTCTATCAAAGAGATACATCATTGGAGGATTAATTGACATCAATCCATCCTTATAGCAAATAAATCTCAGTTGTCAACAAACATTCAAATATTGCCCGCAGCTTTTAATGTAATAAGCTACATTTCCACACTGGCCGTGGCAGTATCAGTTTTGAAGATTAACTTTGTCCCAGTGGCACAAGATTGGAACTTGAATGACTGATTAATGATAGAGGATAACTATAGCTCTAAAAGATCCCCCTCCTTTCATACTCCACTCTATTCTCCTTTCCTCACTCAATTCCCTCAGTCATAGAACACAGGAGATCATTTTACCAAAGTGAACCTCCTTTTCTGACCACTATCCATGTCTAGCATGGGTATACAAAGAATGCTGAATGCTGCCTCTGCAGGACACATTGTACTATAGAAAACCACCTTCTCCGCCTTGATTTGTGCAGCTAATTCACCAGACTCTGCGTTCTGTGTTTGGGTCTGGGTTTTGGTTACTTTTATGGATGTCCATTGCCTTTCTTCCCCATGCCTCCGTCTTGTCCACAGCTGCCATCACAGGTCCCAGGATATTGAGAGAAAATATTCAGGACTTTCAAATTATGGATTGAGAATGTGCAAGGAAATATTTAGAAAGGTTTTAAAAGAGAACTGTTTCTTACTAGCCAAAAAGAATTCAGATTTGCAGCTGCATAATTCTTGGAATCTATGCTGGATATTAAAAGATGCTTACTTAGGGGATGAGCTTTCTCACTTGCTTCACGTAGGAGCCTTACAGTTGTAATCAGGGCACAGATTGTAAACTGCAAAACGTCTCTGTACTATATGTCTCATGGGAGAGTCTTCTTTGGAAACCACATACAGAGGATTGATGGGAAAAAGACCTTGCTTTCACACGCAAAAAGAAGGTTTTTATCAAACATTCTAGGTGATCAAAGAAACAAGGCTGATACACTGTGAAAATAAGATACTTATAGTATCTCCTTTACGGAGCTGCCAGAGAAGCAAACTCTGCAAATTTTTAGGTTGATGAATTTTCAGTCAACATACGAGTGGTTGTTCTTGTGTGATTTATATTGCCATAACTTAAAGAGGCGTGATGTAGGTCTATTGCACAATAATGATGAGGGACATAAGATAGTTTTCCAGTCTATAGAGCTAAAATATAGGCACTGCTGAGATTCGAACTCAGGATCTCCTGTTTACTAGACAGGCGCTTTAACCAACTAAGCCACAGCGCCAAAACATACTGGCTCATGCCTTGTTTTACGTTTTCCAAACGGTGGCAGATTGGACATTTCTCTATCCAAGAGATACATCCTTATAGCAAATAAATCTCAGTTGTCAACAAACATTCAAATATTGCCCGCAGCTTTGAAGGTAATAAGCTACATTTCCACACTGGCCGTGGCAGTATCAGTTTTGAAGATTAACTTTGTCCCAGTGACACAAGATTGGAACTTGAATGACTGATTAATGATAGAGGATAACTATAGCTCTAAAAGAACCCCCTCCTTTCATACTCCACTCTATTCTCCTTTCCTCACTCAATTCCCTCAGTCATAGAACACAGGAGATCATTTTACCAAAGTGAACTTCCTTTTCTGATCACTATCCATGTCTAGCATGGGTATACAAAGAATGCTGAATGCTGCCTCTGCAGGACACATTGTACTATAGAAAACCACCTTCTCCGCCTTGATTTGTGCAGCTAATTCACCAGACTCTGCGTTCTGTGTTTGGGTCTGGGTTTTGGTTACTTTTATGGATGGCCATTGCCTTTCTTCCCCATGCCTCCGTCTTGTCCACAGCTGCCATCACAGGTCCCAGGATATTGAGAGAAAATATTCAGGACTTTCAAATTATGGATTGAGAATGTGCAAGGAAATATTTAGAAAGGTTTTAAAAGAGAACTGTTTCTTAATAGCCAAAAAGAATTCAGATTTGCAGCTGCATAATTCTTGGAATCTATGCTGGATATTAAAAAGATGCTTGCCAAAGGGATGGCTTTCTCACTTGCTTCACGTAGAGCCTTATAGTTGTAATCCAGGGGCACAGATTATGCTTCCAAAGCACGTCTCTGTACTATATGTCTCATGGGAGAAGTCTTCTTTGGAAAACCCTTTGAGAAAGTTGATGGGAAAAAGGCCTTGCTTTCACACGCAAAAAAGAAGGTTTAATCAAACATTCTAGGTGATCAAAGAAACTGAGAATGACCCTGTGAAGAAAATAAGATAAACACATATAGTATCTCCTTTTTGAGCTGCCAGAGAAGCAAACTCAAATTTTAGATTGATGAATTTTCAGTCAACATACAGTGGTTGTTCTTGTGTGATTTATGTGCCATAACGCAAGAGACGTGATGTAGATTCTGTGCAATAATGATGAGGGACATAAGATAGTTTTCCAAGTCTAGAGCTAAAACAGGCACTGCTGAAATTCGAACTCAGGATCTCCTGCTTACTAGACATGCGCTTTAACCAACTAAGCCACAGCGCCAAAACATGCCTTGTTTTACGTTTTCCAAACGGTGGCAGATTGGACATTTCTCTATCCAAGAGATACATCATTGGAGGATTAATTGACATCAATCCATCCTTATAGCAAATAAATCTCAGTTGTCAACAAACATTCAAATATTGACCGCAGCTTTGAAGGTAATAAGCTACATTTCCACACTGGCCGTGGCAGTATCAGTTTTGAAGATTAACTTTGTCCCAGTGGCACAAGATTGGAACTTGAATGACTGATTAATGATAGAGGATAACTATAGCTCTAAAAGATCCCCCTCCTTTCATACTCCACTCTATTCTCCTTTCCTTACTCAATTCCCTCAGTCATAGAACACAGGAGATCATTTTACCAAGAACCTCCTTTCACCACAAGACATAGCCATATCTACAGAAATTGACCTGCAAGCCAGTCTGCCTGCTACTTTTATAATGGCCACTGCTCTTCCCTCCGTCTCAACCCAAGTATACAGCCGCCAACAAGAAAAACCTGGTATAGCTGGTGGCGGCACATTCAGGACTTTCAAAACCAAGTGAATAAGAATGCAAGGTAAAACACAGGGTACCAAAAGCAGGAACGTTTCAATAGCCAAAAAAAAGAAATCTGATACCCGTGTTTTACAATTTCAAATCTATGCTGGATATTAAAAAGATGCTTGCCAAAGGGATGGCTTTCTCCTTTGCTTCACGTAGAGCCTTATAGTTGTAATCCAGGGGCACAGATTATGCTTCCAAAGCACGTCTCTGTACTATATGTCTCATGGGAGAAGTCTTCTTTGGAAAACCCTTTGAGAAAGTTGATGGGAAAAAGGCCTTGCTTTCACACGCCAAAAAGAAGGTTTTATCAAACATTCTAGGTGATCAAAGAAACTGAGAATGACCCTGTGAAGAAAATAAGATAAACACATATAGTATCTCCTTTTTGAGCTGCCAGAGAAGCAAACTCAAATTTTAGGTTGATGAATTTTCAGTCAACATACAGTGGTTGTTCTTGTTTGATTTATGTGCCATAACGCAAGAGACGTGATGTAGATTCTGTGCAATAATGATGAGGGACATAAGATAGTTTTCCAAGTCTAGAGCTAAAATAGGCACTGCTGAGATTCGAACTCAGGATCTCCTGTTTACTAGACAGGCGCTTTAACCAACTAAGCCACAGTGCCAAAAAATACTGGCTCATGCCTTGTTTTACGTTTTCCAAACGGTGTGAGATTGGACATTTCTCTATCCAAGAGATACATCATTGGAGGATTAATTGACATCAATCCATCCTTATAGCAAATAAATCTCAGTTGTCAACAAACATTCAAATATTGCCCGCAGCTTTTAATGTAATAAGCTACATTTCCACACTGGCCGTGGCAGTATCAGTTTTGAAGATTAACTTTGTCCCAGTGGCACAAGATTGGAACTTGAATGACTGATTAATGATAGAGGATAACTATAGCTCTAAAAGATCCCCCTCCTTTCATACTCCACTCTATTCTCCTTTCCTTACTCAATTCCCTCAGTCATAGAACACAGGAGATCATTTTACCAAAGTGAACTTCCTTTTCTGACCACTATCCATGTCTAGCATGGGTATACAAAGAATGCTGAATGCTGCCTCTGCAGGACACATTGTACTATAGAAAACCACCTTCTCCGCCTTGATTTGTGCAGCTAATTCACCAGACTCTGCGCTCTGTGTTTGGGTCTGGGTTTTGGTTACTTTTATGGATGGCCATTGCCTTTCTTCCCCATGCCTCCGTCTTGTCCACAGCTGCCATCACAGGTCCCAGGATATTGAGAGAAAATATTCAGGACTTTCAAATTATGGATTGAGAATGTGCAAGGAAATATTTAGAAAGGTTTTAAAAGAGAACTGTTTCTTAATAGCCAAAAAGAATTCAGATTTGCAGCTGCATAATTCTTGGAATCTATGCTGGATATTAAAAAGATGCTTGCCAAAGGGATGGCTTTCTCACTTGGTTCACGTAGAGCCTTATAGTTGTAATCCAGGGGCACAGATTATGCTTCCAAAGCACGTCTCTGTACTATATGTCTCATGGGAGAAGTCTTCTTTGGAAAACCCTTTGAGAAAGTTGATGGGAAAAAGGCCTTGCTTTCACACGCAAAAAAGAAGGTTTTATCAAACATTCTAGGTGATCAAAGAAACTGAAAATGACCCTGTGAAGAAAATAAGATAAACACATATAGTATCTCCTTTTTGAGCTGCCAGAGAAGCAAACTCAAATTTTAGGTTGATGAATTTTCAGTCAACATACAGTGGTTGTTCTTGTGTGATTTATGTGCCATAACGCAAGAGACGTGATGTAGATTCTGTGCAATAATGATGAGGGACATAAGATAGTTTTCCAAGTCTAGAGCTAAAATAGGCACTGCTGAGATTCGAACTCAGGATCTCCTGTTTACTAGACAGGTGCTTTAACCAACTAAGCCACAGCGCCAAAACATACTGGCTCATGCCTTGTTTTACGTTTTCCAAACGGTGGCAGATTGGACATTTCTCTATCCAAGAGATACGTCATTGGAGGATTAATTGACATCAATCCATCCTTATAGCAAATAAATCTCAGTTGTCAACAAACATTCAAATATTGCCCGCAGCTTTGAAGGTAATAAGCTACATTTCCACACTGGCCGTGGCAGTCTCAGTTTTGAAGATTAACTTTGTCCCAGTGGCACAAGATTGGAACTTGAATGACTGATTAATGATAGAGGATAACTATAGCTCTAAAAGATCCCCCTCCTTTCATACTCCACTCTATTCTCCTTTCCTCACTCAATTCCCTCAGTCATAGAACACAGGAGATCATTTTACCAAAGTGAACTTCCTTTTCTGATCACTATCCATGTCTAGCATGGGTATACAAAGAATGCTGAATGCTGCCTCTGCAGGACACATTGTACTATAGAAAACCACCTTCTCCGCCTTGATTTTGCAGCTAATTCACCAGACTCTGCGTTCTGTGTTTGGGTCTGGGTTTTGGTTACTTTTATGGATGGCCATTGCCTTTCTTCCCCATGCCTCCGTCTTGTCCACAGCTGCCATCACAGGTCCCAGGATATTGAGAGAAAATATTCAGGACTTTCAAATTATGGATCGAGAATGTGCAAGGAAATATTTAGAAAGGTTTTAAAAGAGAACTGTTTCTTAATAGCCAAAAAGAATTCAGATTTGCAGCTGCATAATTCTTGGAATCTATGCTGGATATTAAAAAGATGCTTTCCAAAGGGATGGCTTTCTCACTTGCTTCACGTAGAGCCTTATAGTTGTAATCCAGGGGCACAGATTATGCT
>OW240918.1:155545666-155578835 GCA_933207985.1 Pelobates cultripes
GCGCGAGGGATCAGGGGGCTATTGAGCGCTAAAATCAACAAGAGGGTGTCCAAATTTGTGCTCAGAGTTGGAGGTGTCACAGTGTGACACCGAATATTCGAACGGGAGGCGGCGATTTATTTTCGCCCAGACGGGGTCCATCTGACCGACGTGGGGTTGGATTTATTTAATTTAGCGCTGCAGGATGCGCTGGAGCAGGCCATGGCTTTGGTTGGGAGTCGCACCCGCTGATTTAGGCTTAAATGCAGCAGGTGCTAGTGGCGGGTATGGTCCTTGCCGAACCGGTTGGGAAACGGAGTACACTGGAAGAAGGAATGCTGGGCCTGGTCCCTCCCCTAACCTCGGAAAATGTTTTGGTAATTGGGCGTGCCCTCCGTGCCAGGAAAGGCGGCCAGGGGTTGGCATGGGGAATTGGAAGGCCAAGGTGAAGGCCAGTTATCTTGGACGTGGGGGGAGGGCAGGTCCCCTGGAAGGCAGTACTCTAGAGTTGTTATGGTCCGGTTGGCAAGGACGAGTTTGAGTTACATCATATTAAAGGATAGTTAAATTGGTTTATATATTTATGCTTGTTATTTATAAATAAAGCTGTGGCCTGTTTATACCACACTTATGTTTCTTGGTCTTAATTGGTGGAAGAAGGGGAGCGGGTTGGTGGGTATAATGGGTCGCACAACACAATAACCACTACCTGCACACATGTGGTTGATGGTATGGAACATGCTAACGTCCATAAGGGGTGTAGTAAAAGCCACCTGGATACAGAAGAGTATTAGACATTATCTAGATCATCATTTAAAAGGGGTGACACCATTATAAACCTTGTTATTTCAGATTACAAGGTAGGGGAATCAAGCAGCACTAGCAGTCAGCGAGGAAATAGTTAAAAACCTTCAGCAGCTCAGGAGTAATTATGTGACAAAAGAGCAAATAAACTCACAATATGTCTCCCTTTTTCCTTCTATAACATAACACTCAAAGTAACATGAGAAGGTAAGTAGGTCACCCAATAATACCGGAGACAATACCAGAAGAAAAAAAGAGCCAGCATGATTGAAACACAGCCCTGGCCAATCAGCATCTCCTCATAGAGACACATTGAATCAATGAATCTCTATGAGGAAAGTTCAGTGTCTGCATGCAGAGGGAGGAGATACGGAATGTTTGGATGCATTTTAGGCAGCCATAACCCAGGAAGGATCTCTAACAGCCATCTGAGGAGTGGCCAGTGTGGCTGACACATGTAACAGGCGCAATGATCCCCCTGCAGATTGGTAGGGGGGAGTGCTTGTACCACCCAGGCACTCCCCCCTGTGGTCAATTACCCAATCTGCAGGAGGTGATCACAGTGACAGGCAGTCACTGTGATCACTGATCCTGTATGTCAGCCAGTGATGTGAAATCACTGGCTGACACTGTCTCTGCCCCCTCTCCTGTAATAAAAATAAAATATTAGTTAAAAAAAAAAAAATTACAGTTACAAATAAAATATACTTAGATCATATATATCATATATATATATGATCTAAGTATATATACACACATATACACACACACACACACACACATTTACACATACACGAAGTGTATTTAAATATTAATATATATAATTATTTATATATATATTACTATCAAATTACACGTAGACTGATACTGATTAAATATATATATATATATAATTATTGTTATATATATATATATATTTATAATATAAAAATGTAAATACGTAAAAAAATAAAATTAAAAAAATAATTAAAAATAAATAATAAAAAAATATATAGATGTTTGTTATTTCGTTCTAACTGTATTGTGATATTAATATATATATATTTATATCAAAATACACGTAGAACGAAATAATATATATATATACATAAATATATACGTATATATCACTATATATATATACCTATATATAAATAAAAATATTAAAAAAAATTATATATATATATATATATATATATATACGTATATATACACATATGTGTATATATATACATATATTAATTCTACACATATATTTATGTAATATTTTTACATAATTAGGTATCCTAATTAATTACAATTAGCGGGACCTGCCTGACAACCCATGCCGAAAGTAAAGGGAATTTAATTTGCCTGCACTATATTTAACCCTATAACTTTCCAAGACACCATAAAACCTGTACATGGGGGGTACTGTTTTACTCGGGAGACTTCGCTGAACACAAATATTAGTGTTTCAAAACAGTAAAATGTATTACAACGATGATATCGCCAGTAAAAGTGAAGTTTTTTGCATTTTTAATGCACAAACAGCACTTACACGGACGATATTTTTGCTGCAATACTTTTTACTGTTTTGAAACACAAATATTTGTGTTCAGCGAAGTCTCCCGAGTACAACAGTACCCCTCATGTACAGGTTTATGGTGTTTTCAAAAGTTACAGCGTCAAATATAAGGCTTGTGTTTCATTTTTTTCACATTAAAATTCACCAGATTGCTCACGTTGCCTTTGTGACCCTATGGTAGCTCAAGAATGAAAATTACCCCTATGATGGCATACCATTTGCAATAGTAGACAACCCAAGGTATTGCAAATGGGGTATGTCCAGTCTTTTTTAGTAGTCACTTTGTCACAAACACTGGCCAAAATTTATAGAAAATGTGTCTTACCGTGGACTGATGAACAGCAAGGCTTTTGAAGATACTTTTATAACCCTTTTCAGCTTTATGCAAGTCAACAATTTTTAATCGTAGGTCTTCTGAGAGCTCTTTTGTGCGAGGCATCATTCACATCAGGCAATGCTTCTTGTGAAAAGCAAACCCAGAACTGGTGTGTGTTTTTTTATAGGGCAGGGCAGCTGTAACCAACACCTCCAATCTCATCTCATTGATTGGACTCCAGTTGGCTGACATCTCACTCCAATTAGCTCTTGGAGATGTCATTAGTCTAGGGTTCACATACTTTTTCCACCTGCACTGTGAATGTTTACATGGTGTGTTCAATAAAAACATGGCAACATTTCATTCTTTGTGTCTTATTAGTTTAAGCAGACTGTGATTGTCTATTGTTGTGACTTAGATGATGATCAGATCACATTTTATGACCAATTTGTGCAGAAATCCATATCATTCCAAAGGGTTCACATACTTTTTCTTGCAACTGTATAAACTTGGGCAGTCCCCTTACTTTTGAAGTCAGTTTTTCCCCACTAAATGCTCCTTTCTTTATCATATCACTACCCTGGTGGGTTCTCTTTATTTACAGACCTACACCGTACATCAATTTTGGCACACGGCAACTGACTTTTACTCCATATCACAGCTATTCCCCCCAACTCAACACTTTAAAAAAGTCTGTAACCCTTGGCAAAACACTTTAACGTTCTACCCTATGTATGATTTTAATCTTTATTTTAATAAAACATTTTTTTTTAATCAAAAAGCAAAAAAACAAGCAAACATAGAAGTAAGCCAACATCTAAAATGATGTGCTCCTATTTGAGGGATAACCTCTGGTACTAAACTGCTACAAATCAAACCAAAGAAAAATAGGAGACTAAATTGGTGACAGTTACATCACACAAGAGTGTATATAATATACTTATAAATACAATAAAACTTAATTTTTTTTTTTTAATTACTGCACAACGAAACACACCCTTCTGTATAACAACGAATGCATGAGAAGTTTAAACACCTTAGACACAACAGGGTAATCCCTAAATCCTGGACTGGTAGGGGGTACTTGATGACTGCGTTGGGAACCCCTGATATAGAATGATACCCAGACCTCTTGTGGTGGAACTGAGGATTTCAGGTGTCTGTGATTAAATAAATTATGGAATCCAGTGAGTTCAATTGCTCAATCTAATTGTGAATGGACACTTAGACATGTGTCTTATGCTTATATCAGATATAATAGGCATGTGCAGAATATATCTAATGCTTATAGCAAATAGATATATCCACAGCAGAATGTCTAAAAAAATATATAACTTGATTCTTTCGTACTAATAGCAAAGTTGTATCAGACTGCACTAAATAGTGATGTACAGATCCTATAACATATATTTATAACCATTGTGACCATTGTGAGCTAGTGCATCTAACTCCATTTGAACGATGAGGTAGAAGTGGGGAGATAAAGTATAGCTAACTCTGTAACAAATCATTGGTTTGCTAGTAATCAGTCTGTGGGTACAGAATTACACTTAACGTAAGGTATTAGGAAGTGAAACAAAGTTAGTGTAAAGATTCTGTTAAATATCCCTACTGTCCATTAAAGCCCCATCCAAAAGCTGATCCCTGGGTAGCATGACATTAGTTATACAGTTTATCAAAACGCAAAACAAGAAAAATGTGAAGCTCTTTACAGCTTCCAGTCATTCTATATTCACAAAGATTAGTCTAATTACCTAAAGACCATCCTCTAATGGAAAAGTGTATACTGTATACTATATAAACATACTCTATACTCTCTCTCTATATATAGTCTATCTTTATATGGTAATATATACTGTATCCTGTCTGTTTATACTCTATACGTAGTCTATCTTTATATGGTAATATATACTGTATCCTGTCTGTATATACTCTATACGTAGTCTGTCTTTATATGGTAATGTATACTGTATCCTGTCTGTATATACTCTATACGTAGTCTGTCTTTATATGGTAATGTATACTGTATCCTGTCTGTATATACTCTATACGTAGTCTGTCTTTATATGGTAATATATACTGTATCCTGTCTGTATATACTCTATACGTAGTCTGTCTGTATATGGTAATGTATACTGTATCCTGTCTGTTTATACTCTATACGTAGTCTGTCTTTATATGGTAATATATACTGTATCCTGTCTGTATATACTCTATACGTAGTCTGTCTTTATATGGTAATATATACTGTATCCTGTCTGTATATACTCTATACGTAGTCTATCTTTATATGGTAATATATAGTGTATCCTGTCTGTATATACTCTATACGTAGTCTATCTTTATATGGTAATATATACTGTATCCTGTCTGTATATACTCTATACGTAGTCTGTCTTTATATGGTAATATATACTGTATCCTGCCTGTATTTACTCTATACGTAGTCTGTCTTTATATGGTAATATATACTGTATCCTGCCTGTTTATACTCTATACGTAGTCTGTCTTTATATGGTAATATATACTGTATCCTGCCTGTATATACTCTATACGTAGTCTGTCTTTATATGGTAATATATACTGTATCCTGTCTGTATATACTCTATACGTAGTCTGTCTTTATATGGTAATATATACTGTATCCTGTCTGTATATACTCTATACGTAGTCTGTCTTTATATGGTAATATATACTGTATCCTGTCTGTATATACTCTATACGTAGTCTGTCTTTATATGGTAATATATACTGTATCCTGTCTGTTTATACTCTATACGTAGTCTGTCTTTATATGGTAATATATACTGTATCCTGCCTGTATATACTCTATACGTAGTCTGTCTTTATATGGTATATAACATATCCTGTATATACTCTATCGTAGTCTATCTTTATATAGTAATATATAGTGTATCCTGTCTGTATATACTCTATCGTGATTTTATATGGTAATATATAGTGTATCCTGTCTGTATATACTCTATCGTGATCCTGTCTTCTATGGTAATATATAGTGTATCCTGTCTGTATATACTCTATACGTAGTCTGTCTTTATATGGTAATATATGTGTATCCTGTCTGTATATACTCTATACGTAGTCTGTCTTTATATGGTAATATATACTGTATCCTGCCTGTATATACTCTATACGTAGTCTGTCTTTATATGGTAATATATATTGTATCCTGTCTGTATATACTCTATACGTAGTCTGTCTTTATATGGTAATATATAGTGTATCCTGTCTGTATATACTCTATACGTAGTCTGTCTTTATATGGTAATATATAGTGTATCCTGTCTGTATATACTCTATACGTAGTCTGTCTTTATATGGTAATATATACTGTATCCTGCCTGTATATACTCTATACGTAGTCTGTCTTTATATGGTAATATATAGTGTATCCTGTCTGTATATACTCTATACGTAGTCTGTCTTTATATGGTAATATATAGTGTATCCTGTCTGTATATACTCTATACGTAGTCTGTCTTTATATGGTAATATATAGTGTATCCTGCCTGTATATACTCTATACGTAGTCTATCTTTATATGGTAATATATAGTGTATCCTGCCTGTATATACTCTATACGTAGTCTATCTTTATATGGTAATATATACTGTATCCTGCCTGTATATACTCTATACGTAGTCTATCTTTATATGGTAATATATACTGTATCCTGCCTGTATATACTCTATACGTAGTCTATCTTTATATGGTAATATATGCTCCTTCTACTGTACCTTGTGCCGCTTTACCTTCCTGCTTCTTGCTGGCCCTTCCTGCTCCTTGCTGACCCTTCCTTCTCCTTGCTGACCCTTCCTGCTCTTTGCTGACCCTTTCTGCTAATTTGTGCTCCTTCTCCTACTTTACATTTGTGCTCCTTCTGCCCCTTCCAACTCATTGCTAACTCTCTCTGCTCCTTAATGTCCCTTCCTGCTCATTTCTGTTCCTTATCCTACTTCACCTTCCTGCTCTTTGCTGACCCTCCCTGTAGGCTGCCTCCACCCATCCCTCACTTACCTGATATATAGTCTGCCTCTCCCCCATCCCTCACTTACCTGATCTGTAGGCGGTTCTCCCCATTTCTATATGGTAATATATACGGTATCCTGCCTGTATATACTCTATACGTAGTCTGTCTTTATATGGTAATATATACTGTATCCTGTCTGTATATACTCTATACGTAGTCTGTCTTTATATGGCAATATATACTGTATCCTGTCTGTATATACTCTATACGTAGTCTATCTTTATATGGTAAAATAAAAATAAGCTTTTAGGATTGATAAAAAAAAAATAACCTTTTTTGCTCCACAGTTGTGAATGAATTTCAACTTATTTCTACTTCATTTTTAACCACTGTGTGCACTATATTTTATTCTGTTTTTATCCACATAATATTACTGTGAGTACCTTCACTCCTGTATATCCAAGAGTGGGGATCACTTCACACCATCTAGGAAGACCCATATTTAGGCTCTATGAAATGTGAGTGCAAGTTCACATACTATATTTTCATACTTCTTATACTCATGGGCATCCGCAGGAATTTTTCCAGGACACACACACACACACACACACACACACACACACACATGATTGTATTGACATCCATGCTTGATCCCTTTTTAACAGTGTCATGAAAGGGAATGGGCATAGTCATTATCACATAAAGCCAGGGTGAATATCGTTTTGACACTCTAAGTCAATCGTTAGTTCCCAGTTCATAAAAATGTTTTACTTTTTTATGAATGGGGAGCTACTGATTGGCTTAGAGTGCCAGCTGACCACTCTAGTCAATCAGCGACACCCTTACCCAACGGCACTCCGTGCTTCCTGACACTCAGTAAATAAAAGTGAACACATTAACACTGATATTCTTTTTTACCTGGGGAGATGAGAAGGTCCAGAGTTTCCCTGCCAGGCCCAGGTACCAAAGCCTTATGATGTGGTGTCCAGAATAAAGTGGAGGGATCATTTCACTTGTCCTTCCTGCTCCAATCTCCTTTTCTTCTCCTTCATTTTACACAGTCTTCTTTTTCTTCTTACACTGTCTTCTCTCCTCCTTGACTCCTTCTGCTCCTTTACCTTTCTGCTTATTTTGCTCCCCCTTCTGCTCCTTTCTCTTTCTGATCCCTTTCTGCTCTTTCTCCTACTTTACCTTTGTGGTCCTTCTGATCCTTTCTGCTCTTTGCAGACCCTTCCTGCTTCTTGTAGACCCTTCCAGCTCATTGCTGAGCCTTTTTACTCCTTGATGTCCCTTCCTGCTCATTTCTGTTCCTTCTCCTACTTCACCTTTGTGCTCCTTCTGTTCCTTTCTGCTCCTTGCTGCCCTTTCCAGCTCCTTGATGACCCTTTCTGCTCCTTCTACTGTACCTTGTGCCGCTTTACCTTCCTGCTTCTTGCTGGCCCTTCCTGCTCCTTGCTGACCCTTCCTTCTCCTTGCTGACCCTTCCTGCTCTTTGCTGACCCTTTCTGCTAATTTGTGCTCCTTCTCCTACTTTACATTTGTGCTCCTTCTGCCCCTTCCAACTCATTGCTAACTCTCTCTGCTCCTTAATGTCCCTTCCTGCTCATTTCTGTTCCTTATCCTACTTCACCTTCCTGCTCCTTGCTGACCCTCCCTGTAGGCTGCCTCCACCCATCCCTCACTTACCTGATATATAGTCTGCCTCTCCCCCATCCCTCACTTACCTGATCTGTAGGCGGTTCTCCCCATTTCTAACTTACCTGATCTGTAGGTGGATCCCCCATCTCTCACTTCTCTGATCTATAGACTGTCTCCCCCCCATCCCTCACTTACCTGATCTGTAGGTGGATCTCCCCATTTCTAACTTACCTGATCTGTAGGTGGATCCCCCATCTCTCACTTCTCTGATCTATAGGCTGTCTCCCCGCCCATCCCTCACTTACCTGATCTGTAGTTGGATCCCCATCTTTCACTTCCCTGACCTATAGGCTGCCCCCCATGCCTCACTTCCCTGATCTATAGGCTTCCCCCCATCCTTCACTTACCTGATCTGTAGGCTGCCCCCCCATCCCTCACTTACCTGATCGGTAGGCTGCCCCCAATGCCTCACTTACCTGATCTGTAGGCTGTCTCTGCTGGCTGCATGTGCTGCTCCCCTGCGGTTTCAGTCAGCAGAGAGAAGCAGGGATTAGATGTAGCTTCCTATCCCTTTTCTCTCTCCATACACAGCGTCTACTGGCCAGCGTCGGTATTGCAGTGTATTTTCAATATCACACGAAAAATAGCAGAATAAGCTGAAAAATCTAGGGGGGGGGGGGCAAGTGCCCCCCTTACCCTCCATGCAGATGCTAATGATTACACTGATAATATTGAACTTTATATTGGCATTTTTGTTTCTATTTTATAATATCAGACCACCTCCTACTGGATCAAGTGATACATCTCATATACTCAGGTGGGAATAATACCTTGCAGATGTACAGAAACCAAGCTTACTCATTGCTCTATACACTGTAAGTGTACCAAGCCTTACTGTGCTATATAGTTGCCTTATTTTCTCCTTGTCACATTACATATCTTCTCACATCTGTGGATTTTTCAGCACTCATTAGCCTATACCCAATGGTTCATGTGGTGGAGGACCCCTTCCAGCACAGCGGCAGTTGCCCAGATCTGTACACTTACTGCCGGAGAAGTACATTATCTACGCTACAATGTCAGCAAATATCATTAATCTCTTTGCAGACTTGTGTGCGTTTCTCATTTAATCAGCTACAGTGGCTTTTCAAATCACAAATCAACCCACGTATGTTGTTTCCAAGTCAGTTAAGTAAACAAAATGCTTTATTTATTCTATGGACTAGACACACAGAGGGGCTGTGTGGGCTGGGGGGAGTTAGCAACACACAAAGGAAAGGGAGGGTAGTAAGAGATAAAAAAAAGAATAAACAAAGTGGGCTTGCAGGAGACACACAAAATGCATCTTCGTCTGTGTAGCCAAAAATCATTGCATCGGCTCTGCATATGTGATAAATATAGAAATAAATAAACATAGTATTACAAATCCTGGGAAGTCACACAACCTTGTTCAAAAAATAAATTCACTGATTGATTATCTAAGCAAAGACCATCACGGTTAGAAGGACACTACAATAACAATAACTACATTATAGGTGCAATAATTTGTGATTGGATTATGGACTATGGGGGGAGCTAAAACGACAGACAGATGATCTGATAGAAGTCTTAAACAATGTATCGGTTTGGTGCCAATAACCGTGTTAAAGATAAACAAATATTGTGGAAGTGTAATAAAAATGCGTAATGTCGCCTGTGTGTGTGGGGTACCCCATTAAAAATGAATAGCTTTCTTAGGGCTATATTCTAAATGTGGAGCAATCAGCAGGGACTGGTAATTGTACCATGGATGTTGTACCTAACGTCCAAAAAAATAATCAAAAGCAACATGTTTGGTACATAGCAGTTACATCATTGTGCAAACAATAGAAGGAGAAAACGAAAGAAAAATCCGAAAATAAAGGATACCAAAAATAAGAAGAAACCAAACTATTTGGACAGTTTTAATAACCCATCCCCCTGTCCTTCCCCTGTGCAGTGTACGTATCGTGAGGTAAAGATACATGAGCCACAAGGTAAAAGAAATCGCCTCAAATTGATAAAAATGTATTTAGCAAATAACTGTTTTAAATAACATCCAGAAACGAGCCAAAAAGGAAATCCATCCAAGAAAGTGGGTTATATCTGTCTCACTTTATTTTTCCACGGATTGAAAACCAGTGTGGCCCCATGATGTACGTTCGCTTTGAGCGGAGGTTGGCAGAAAACAGTCATGGTGTCCCCTAAGCAGGTAGTATCTCAATAATAAGTCCTGATTGAAGGCCTGGATGACTCCATGCGGATACGAGTTAGCCGCCATATCTTTGGTCTATAATGTCCTGCTTGGAGGTTAAGTTGTTAAGTGATGGATTTTCAGGTGGATCGTACATTTGTTCCTTGTTGCCTGTTGAAGTGTAACCCATTTTTGATATTTGTTCTGTACTTTTCTGTCTTCTTAATTTTTGGTGCCTTTATATACTATTTTAATCACTGAAAATATTATCTGCGACCACTCATCCTAACTAGTGTTTTTTAAAGGTTTACTACAAGCGAACAAAAACAGCGTTTTCATAAACTCTCTACGTGCAGCATTTCATAGTGACACACTGTACATACAGACTACAGAAACCATAAGCACTCTAAATTAGTGAAGTGGTCATAGTGCTTAGAGTAACCCATTAAATATACACTGATCAACCACAACATTAGAACCACTTAAAGGTGAAGTGAATAACATTGATTATATCATTATAATGGCACCTGTCTGGGCTGAGATATATTGAGCAGCAAGTGAACTGTGCTTGAATTGCATGTGTTAGAAGCAGTAAAAAAAAGGCAAGCAAAAAGAGTTGAGTGACTCTGACAAGTGATGACTAGATGACCCGGTTTAGAGTATTTCCGAAATGGCAAGTCTTGTGGGGTATTACCGGTATACACTGGTTAGTGCCTACCAAAAGTGGTGCTAGGAAGGACCAGCAGTAAACCTGTATCAGGGTCATAGGTGCCCAAGGTTCATTGATGCATGTGGGGAGTGAAGGCTAGTCAGTCTGGTTAAATCATACAGAAGAGCTACTGAAAAATGAAATGCTAGCCATGATAGAAAGGGTGTCAGAACACATAGTGCATTGCAGTTTGCAGTGTATAGGGCTGTGCAGTCACAGGCTGGTCAGAGTGCCCATGATAATCCCTGTCTACCAATGAAATCACCTTCAGGCAGCATCAGAACTGGACCATGGAGCAATGGAAGATGGCTGCCTGGTCTGATGAATAATGTTTTCTTTTACAGGTGGATGGGTTGGTACGTTGTTCCCCTAGGGAAGAGATGACAGCAGGATGCACTATGGGAAGAATTCAGGCCTTCTACCTGTAAACCTTAAGTATTGCCATTCATATGGATGTTACTTTGACATGTGCCTCCTACCTAGAGATTGTTGCAGACCACAAACTCCTGTTGATAGCAATGGTGTTCCCTGATGGCAGTGACCTTGTTCAGCACGATAATGCACCCTGCCACACTGCAAAAATTGTTCAGGAATGGTTTGAGGAACATGAAAAAAAGTTCAAGGTGTTGCCTTGGCTTCCAAACTCCCCAGATCGCAATGGTTTGAGGAACATGAGAAAGAGTTTAAGGTGTTGCCTTGGCTTCCAAACTCCCCAGATCGCAATCAAATCCCATACATGGAAGTTCCACCTTGCAACGTGCTGGACTTTAAGGATCTGCTGCTAATGCCACAGGACACATTCAGAGGTTTTGTGGAGTCCTTGCCTTGATGCATCTTTGCTGATTTGGCCAAACAAGAGGGACCTACACAATATCAGGCAGGTGGTTTTAATGTTGTGGCTGATTAGTGTAAAAGGAAAGAAGATGGTTATCAAGTTTATGCAATTTAATTCATATATTCCACCAAAAGCACCATATCTTTTTACACTTTTCTCTCAGTTTGGGGTTTCCAGAAATCAGGATTCCAGATTGAACTGGTGCAAAGGAGATCAGGACCATTAGAGATAGCCAGTATCCTGGGCTTAGTGGGGGAAAAATGTTGAAACAAAAAATATACATTTCTATATAAACAATTGCATAACAAATTAGCAGTCTTATCATTGTATTTGCAGCAGTTTGATTAGCGTCCAGGTTGGAGTTTGCAACTATTTCCATATTCACTTTCCTCTTATAACTATGAAGTTTTAGAAACTTAATGGTATAGAATGTAGTAACATTTGCAAAGATGAAAGGAACACAAGAGATAGTGAAGATATAAATCATGGAAGATTTCATTTGGGTAGACGTTACTCCATGAGTTGATGACCCATTGGATAAGAAGATTATGGACACATTTTCATTAGATTCTTTCTGATAAATAACTGTCATAACAAACAAACTACTGCACACAGATGCCACTTCTGCCACCAATATCAACCAAGGGATGATAATTGTGATCTTTCTCTTAACCCAGGAAAACAAACTGTATCTAAAAAAGACAATTTTGAAAAAGTAGAAAAAAGATAGATTGGAACTGAGGCAAGAGCTGGATATAATACTGTATGCCATCAAAACAGTGACAGTGGAACTGATTGCCCGATTACTGTAAATTTCTGGCCAAAGATGACTAATAATAATGTTCACTGATGTTGTGACAGAGAAACAAACATTCGAGAAGCACAATCCAGAAAGGACTTTGTTTGTGGTGGTTATTTTTTTTTGCTTATGGTATTCAAGGAGAATGATGGATAAAATGAAAACATTGAAAAATAGTCCAGATATGCTCTCAATCAATATAATCATAGTACAAGCCAACGAACCTGGGCTGCGGGCATCCGAATCCATTTCTATTGTCTTTGCTAGTGGCCTTTTTTTCCAAAATAGAAGTGTCTCCTAGGGAGGAAGAACCTCTTTCAGACCCTTTCTTCCTGAAATGTTTTCCACTAGTGACAGGAATGTATCCACTGCTAATTTACCAGGACTTTTGAGAAAGAGGGGATTGCTTGTTCCTGATAAAGAACAGTCTGTTTGAATTGAACGTCACAATCTGTCAATATTGGTTCTTTATGGGCTGAGTTTGAATACATGCAAAATGTATAGATATTTAGTTACCTCGACAAGTCAATTCAAACCAATGCTAAATGAGTTGCTAAACAATTTGAATAACAAATACCAAAAATGATCTAAAACTCAAATGTGACATACATATTTTGGTACTGGATAAATCTTGATAATAAAAAGCTTTTTAACCCCTTCAGGACGGAGTCAATAGTACACGTTCTGATCAAAACAAAACGTAAACAAAAACAGGAATTTGCGCTACATGTCTGTTCAAACGTAATTCGAAGCTGTCACATTAAGTGCACCCACACTTATTATATATCATTTTGTTCAGGAGAAACAGGACTTTAATGTATCATTAACTATTCATATAGGGAACATAATTTATTATGAATAAAATTTAAAAAAATGTGAGAAAATAAGATTTATTTTTTAAATTTGTATTTCCGCCTGACATTTTAGCTCTGAATGTCATAATACTGTTAGGTTTTACTGCAAAAAAAAATGCACATATTTGTAATCAGCGATGTCTCACCAGAACAACAGTACCCCCCATTAACAGGTTTTATGGTGTTTTGGAAAGTTACAGGGTCAAATATAGAACGTTCCATTTTCAAATTGAAATTTGCCAGATTAGTAATGTTACCTTTGAGACAGTGTGTTAGCCCAGGAATGAGAATTACCCCCATAATGGCATATCATTTGAAAAAGTAGACAACCCAAGGTATTGAAAGTGGGGTATGTTTAGTCTTTTTTAGTAGCCACTTAGTCACAAACACTGGCCAAGTTAGCGTTCATATTTGTTTTTGTGTGAAAAAAGCAAAAAAACTAATATTTGGCCAGTGTTTGTGACTAAGTGGCTACTAAGAAAGACTGGACATACCCCACTTGCAATACCCTGGGTTGTCTACTTTTGGAAATGGTATGCCATCATGGGGGTAATTCTCATTCCTGGGCTACCATACGCTCTCAAAGGCAACATAACCAATCTGGCAAATTTCGATGTAAAAAAAATGAAATGCAAGCCTTATATGTGATTCTCTAACTTTCCAAAACACCATAAAACCTGCACATGGGGGGTACTGTTATTCTCGGGAGACTTCACTAAACACAAATATTAGTGATTTAACACAGTAAAACATATTACAACAATAATATAGTCCATAAAAGTGCTGTTCGTTTGTAAAAAATGTAAAAAACTTCACTTTTACTGAAAATATCATCGTTGTAATACAATTTACCAGTTTGAAACACTAATATTTGAGTTCAGCAAAGTCTCCCTATGTACAGTTTAAATTTCTCTCAAGTATTTCCTGGGTTTATAAACATTTTTTTTTTCCTGCCTCCGTTAGCTCCCATGAGTTAAAAGTGAAAGTAGTCGGCACTCTACTGTAATGTTCCTGCCTTCCTCCAGCATACCTTTGCAGGGAGCTCTTCAGAGTCTTGTCAATGAGAATCCTCTGACTGCCTATTTGTTCCAGGGAAAAGGGGAAGGCTTGCAAAGGCCTGCGCCACCAGACCAGACCATTGTCAGTTTACCGTTTCTGAACCAGTACCACCAGACCATTGTCAGTTTACCATTTCTGAACCTGTACCACCAGACCAGACCATTGCTAGTTTAACATTTCTGAACCTTTACCACCAGACCAGACCATTGTCAGTTTACTGTTTCTGAAACTGTACCACCAGACCAGACCATGGTCAGTTTACTGTTTCTGAACCTGTACCACCAGACCATTGTAAGTGTAGTGTTTATGAACCTGTACCACCAGACCATTGTCAGCTCACCATTTCTGAACCTGTACCACCAGAAAAGACCATTGGAAGTTTACCATTTCTGAACCTGTACTACCAGAGCAGACCATTGTCAGTTTACCATTTCTGAACCTATGTCACCAGACCAGACCATTGGCAGGTTACCATTTCTGAACCTGCACCACTAGACCATTGACAGTTTACTGTTTCTGAACCTGTTTGTCAAGGCTTGTCTGGCTCTGCTATCTCTGCTCATCCTGGCTATGCTTGTCCTACAGCCCATTGCATATAAGGACACATGTTGGAAATCTCTGTATTCTCTTTATGTCTGCTTTCCGAAAGTGACTCTATTGATAAGAGATGCCTTTTGTTATGTTTCCAACTACCGTACCATTACTGGGTGACATGCCCACCGCTGGCCTAATCAAAAATATGTGGATTTGTGTACCTTAATTAGCAAATGGTATTGAGCAGAACTTAAATGCTATACCATTAGAGATCACATGGCCGCAATAGGAGCGATCACATGGCCGCAATAGGTGCCTGTGTATCTGCCTGCAGGGGGACTGCTTGTGCTGACAGGCAGTCTCCATGCAAGTGTAAAATCAAAAATAAAGTTAAAAAAAAAGCAATCAGTGTAAAAAAAATATATATGTATATATATGATATATATACATGTATTATATCTATATAATATATGTATATAGATATATCTTATATACATAATGTCAAACTAAGTGTATTTTTATATTTATATATACATATATTAATATAAAAATACACTTATATTTAAATTACACACGTATATATATATATAAAATATGTAATAACTGTATATATATATATATATTTTCTAAACTATAAATAATAAGTAAATAAAAATAAATTTAAAAATGTAAAAATATATATTTATATCAAAATACACTTAGAATGATATATATATATATATATATATATGTATAAATAAATACAAATAATACGAAATATACATATGTTCATATGCATAATTACATTAATAATTTTATATATATACACGTAGACTTCAAATATATAAATACGTATATATATATTTAAATTCTACGTGCATATTTATGTAATATTTTTACATAATTAAGTAATTTTATTTATTGCAATTTGAGGGACCTGCCTGACAACCCAGGCCGGAAGTCAAGAGAACTTAATTTGCTAGCACTGTATTTAACCCTGTAACTTTCTATGACACCCTAGAACCTATACATGGGGGGTACTGTTTTACTCGGGAGACTTCGCCGAACACAAATATTAGTGTTTCAAAGCGATAATATTGTCAGTGAAAGTGAAGGTTTTTGCATTTTTCACACACAAACAGAACTTTCACTGATGATATTATTGCTGTGATATGTTTTACTGTTCTGAAACACTAATATTTAAGTTCAGTGAAGTCTCCTGAGTATAACAGTACCCCACATGTAGAGGTTTCATAGTGATTTTGAAAGTTACAGGGTCAAATATAAGGCTTGATTTTACTTTTTTTTCATGTTGCATTTGAGACCGTATGGTAGCCCAGGAATTAGAATTACACCCGTGATGGCATACCATTTGCAAAAGAAGACAACCCAAGGTATTGCAAATGGGTATGTTCAGCCTTTTAATGTATAATGTATTTGTGACCCTATTATGTTAAAACCACCATCTAGCCCCCTGGCCCACTCTTGCCTCCCTAAATATAGTCAAATCTTACATGTATTCAAGTCTGCAGCTGCTGGCTCTGCCTCTGTCTGCCTCTGAACTGACTCTGCCTGCTGACATCATCAGAAGTGGTGGTGTGAGCCAATCACAATGCTTCCCCATAGGATTGGCTGAGACTGTCAAGGAGGCAGATCATGGGCAAAGCCAGCATAAGTCAAACATAGCCCCAGCCAATCAGCATCTCCTCATAGAGATGAATTAAATCAATGCATCTCTATGAGGAAAGTTCAGTGTCTGCATGCAGAGGGTGAAGACACTGAATGGCAGTGCTGCACACTAGGCAGTACTAACACAGGAAGCACCTCTAGCAGTCATCTAAGGAGTGGCCAGTGGAGTTATCCCTAGGCTGTAATGTAAACAATGCATTTTCTCTGGAGACACAGTTTTTACTTCAAAGAGCCTGAAGAGAATGATTCAACTCACCAGAACAAATACAGCTGTAGTTGTTCTGGTGACTATAGTGTCCCTTTAAGTATGGAAGCTTAAGAGGGATATATGGGAAAAAAACTTGTGTGGACTGGCTGACAATAAAATTAGTTAAGGTAGTGCAGACTTTGGTCTCTCTAACACTGTGGCATGTCCCCTTTCTTCTACACTCACTACATACACCTTTTCTTTGTCCCAGACTGTATACCAGGTGCTTCTGCCTGCTAGTAAGAAGGTAAGGAGACAAGTGGACATATGAGTGCTAGTAAGTGTGGAGCGAGCACATCATTAGACGCATTTATGTCAAGCTCAGGATGCCGTCTGCATAATATGCCCTTAGTTGGACAGCCTGTATGATTGGCAGGCAGCCTGGCATGAATTCATGCCAGGCTGGCCTTCCAATTCTTTGGACAGACATGCCCTTTTTTTTCGTGTTAGTGGCCCACCCTTTTACCCCGCCCATTGACTTCCTGCTTCACTGGACACTGCTGTTAGGGGGTATGGATTTACTTGAAAGGTGAAAGCATTAATTAGAGAGAGATTGTGTTTTCGTATAGCTGCATCCTATGAGTTTCCCTCCAGCACCATCTCCATCAGATACATGACGCTTGCGATTTATGATTGTTTTAGTGTTTTTGGTCGATAAGATTCTGTAATTCGGCCCATCATAATTGTCAGCACCAGGCCCACTGGGCTCTTAATCTGGCCCTGGATTTGTCCATTGCCGCTGAGACGGATTTGTGCACACTTTAACTAATAACCGAAATCCAAAACTAATTAACCCTTGGACGCGCTGAGCAATATCAATCTGATAAAGTGACATTCATCTAAACATATGAGATCATCGATGTTTATCAGCACTCCGCCACATTACAGCAAGGGCTTAACAACAGCTACAGCTACATCTAATTAAAATGAATTAGTTGCTTGGTATTTTGAATCTCTTTTCTTTAGTCTATGACAAAAATAAATAAATAAATAAATTCACAGGGACACTGAAATACATATTTATATTATAAGAAACAAGTAATCTCAATGATTGGGACTTTGTATGAAAAGTGATGTTGGTTTGTGAGTTCTTCTGTGTGTAACACTAGATGAAAATTTCTGCTTTTTATATAGAAAGTGTCACCGTGCTTATATGTGCAAATACCTTTATATAACTAATATCAAATGGTGAGAATCGAACATATTAATGTGAAATTATCAGGTTAGACGAGTGAATCGTGGGGAGATCAGATAATGTCTGATATGGTTCGGAATGCTGCTGACAATGCCTCCATGTGCTTTAGGATTTTTTAAAGCATTATTTTTAATTTATCTTACACTTTGGGTTTAAATTCTTATTAAAATGAATTCAAAGTAAGGACTCGATCTTTCAGTCACCAGAACCGCTCGAGCGTAATGTAACCTGTCCCTGCAGTATTTTTAATGTAAGCTAGCTCTGCTTTTTCAGAGATTGACAGTGACGGTACCATGGAGTGTAGCCAGATGTGCAGTACTGTTACACAGGGTTTCAATTATTTTCAAACACACTGGTGCTACAATCTTTATTATTTTTTAATTTTTTTTATTTTTCATTATCCATGCTACAATTTGTAGATTTTTTTTATTTCTATTTAGCGATTCAGAGAGTCTGGGGAAGTAGCTGTGATTTCTCGTGGGTACGTTTCTCTCTCCTTTCTGTTACATTCATTTGACCATGTAACCTGCTGTCTTAATTAGTAGTAAGTGCGGGTAGGTAAAGGTAGGGAAAGGTAAGTCCTTGCCGACATATAATACTGTTTATAAATCACCACTGAACGCCAGAAGTAGTAAGATTAATTACATTTTATTAGTTAGCAAAAACAAACTATGGAAAAGTGATAAACACGAAATAAATATGTCAACGCGATATCCAGCTTACATTGCGTAATATAGTTACATCACTGTTATATATAAAGTAACATTTCACTAAATTGTAAAATCTTCATCACGCAAATTAGAAATTCTTGTTATGTAGATAACAAAAATATATTAGTATAAAATATGCATCATGCTGAAATGTGTAGCCCAAAATACATTCTATTCTTTAATAATTATAAACTATAAAATCAAACAGACCGACTTCCAATTTAGTCTAACTGATTTCTTTCTTTCTTTTTTAGTCGATTTTATTTTAAACTGCCTTTGCTACATAAAGTGTATATATTGTTTGGTTTGTCTGTCAATGACTTTTATTTTTATTCTTTGCTAGGGTGTTTAGTTATTGTAATACTAACACCCATCACAGTTTTGCGTTTTGAATAAAATGTTTTAAAAGAATCAGATAGAATGATGTCACTAGAATATATTTCTAATGCAAATTGCGATGGATTAACTGACTATAGATTGCTGTGATTGTGATACAGAAAACACACGGGGGTATCGTGCAGAAATAACACGATCTCTGATATAGAGGATGAGATCCTATAGTTAGATACACCCTCAATTAAATGTAAAAATGATCATTCTACATCACACCACGTTCAATAATATCACAATTTCTCTAATTCTCAGATAAAAGCAGCAACAAAATATTAATGAAATAACTAATATCAAAACAACAAACTGCCGATCGGGAGACCATGCTTAAAATAAACATATTAACCCCTTATCTTCCTCAACATCTTTCCAAAGCATTCTTTCTCACCACAAACCTTAGACAGAAATATCTGCCTGAGTTTAGCACTTGTCTGTATGATAATAATGGACTCAATTGTAGGGAATGAACACATTAAAATCCAGCTTACGACAAACATATTATCATCAATTGTGGGTGAGAAAACTAAACCTAGTGCTTGCGCTATATCAAAAGTCAAACACAGGATAAAAATCAGGACCATTGTTCTGGCAGCTCTGGTATGAGCCTCGAGATTAGGAGGAGTGAACCCTGAGTCATTATGTTTCATTCTCCAGACGTGTCTTAAAAGAGAGATCAGTGTGTATCCGAGGCAGAGGGTTGATAGAACGAAGGGCAGGAAGCATCCCAGACAGGCAGATATCATGAAATACAGAAAATCTCCATGCTCAGAGGAAGCGTTGGTAGAATTCTTACTTGATTCTGTTTCCAAACTCCAGATATATATGAAACTAAAAAAAAAGGATCCCACAGCTAACACCAGTATTAACTTCGGCACAATTGTTGACATATTATTTTTAAACCAAAAACAGAGATAGTGACTGAAATTGGCAATAGTCGTAACATAATAAACACAAAGAGTGGCATTAAGCCAGAAACTGAAATATACTAAAGAAATTAGAAAATTAAACACAAGGATTGACTTTTCAAATTCAAACATAGGAAATAAAAGAATTAATAAAGCAGCACACATTATGCATTGTAGGGGAACATTAACCAGCCCCATGGTAAGGAAAATTTGATCAAAAGGCTTCAGACTTGGCCCTTTTTGCCACTCTTGGCATTTTACAATCACAATCAAGGTGTTTAAAGTCAAGCTCGTCAGACTCTCGATTAAAACAAGAAGTAAAAAGAGGATTAATTTGAGAGAAATCATGTCTTGGCTCTCTGCACAGTCCAGCTGGTGCTCAGTGGTTGCAAAAGTGAGTGGAGAGTTTTTGTTGTGCAGGGAATATAATAACTCGGAGATCTCTGCTTCGCAAAAACAAACAATACAAATCCTTCAGAGTTTGCATACTCAGCAATAATGTATGGAAATTGGATATTCTCTTATTACCAGGTGATCATAAACTGTCGCTGTCAAAGGCTGTAACTCAATGATGATGGATCATCTCAACACAAAGATCATGGGATTTACATTCCAATCATTCCAGAAAAGGTGCAATTATGAAGTCTGTCTTGCTGCTCATCTGTTGACATAACATTTTGTGCATCGTATGAGGTCCATCATCTTAAGATAACAGTTTCTCCCTGTGGCGGAACAGACCTCGCCACGTGTTCTTGGATTGCCCGCCTCCTACCTTCTGACTATGGCCCTGGGATATAGGGCATTTGAAAACACTATTTGTACCCTGTGACAAAACTGGAGATTGTGCACAAATATGACTATTGTCCATATTTTTTATGATTCCCTTCGTTTGTTGCACTGTTCCCCATGTGTTTCATCTGTTGGTTCGGCTGGATAGACTACCAGACAAACTGTGGAGTTACTGGGTGGCCACCATTTCATGTATCAGAGGCACATGGTGAGAACAATGGATGGTGGCCATTTTAACTCACAGACACTGTTTGGACTTTTCTACACGGTGCCATCTCGCCGGTATTTGGTGCACAGAGACATTGTGCAGTAGTTTTAAACTACAGAACAGGGGACACATTGAACAGTAATTATTTTTCATATAGCCGTATCTTCCAAACTACTGAAAGGATCTGGGTGAATTTTGAATATGTGGTTCACCCAGATCCCCCGGTTCCGAGGATATATTTTTGTGGGGTTATTGCATGTTTTGGGGTCCCTGTGATATGTTTTATAATACTGTATTTTCCTGTCTGTGATAATTAAGTTAGTCTATTGTGTTGAGATAATTGTATCACAGGCAGAGGGGAGGATTTCTGATGTAATGAATGGGAGTGTTAGCTGTGTTGTAATGTGTTGATTGGTTGTTCTTCAAAACTCTGTGGGCAGTACTATGTTTGTAGAATGTGAATAAAGGAGGCTGTATGTGCAGTACAGTCAGTTCTACTTCACCCTCAATTTGGAGTGCCGTCTCTTATTGGGGGAATCTGCTACAAGGAATTGCTATGCTCTGCACACTCTCTTGCTATATTCACTGCTAAGCTCTTGTAAGAGCTTGTTCCTGTCTTGCTCTCTGATGGAGTCTACGGTGGTTATGGTGTCGGCTGGAGTGCTCGGAGCCCTCAGGAAGCACCTGGAGCATCCTTCGATAGAGGTACCCAGTCGGGGTGCCAGGTGATCCGTTACACTCCCCAATATATTTTTGGTGTCCAACCTGCAATTGAAGGTGAGAACAAGAGAGTTATTACATCACTATGGCATCATGACACATGATTATAGTTTGGTATCACACATGCGTATAGTATTTTTTTTAATGATATTTTTAAAGCTGATGACGTTTACCAATATTTAACGTGAGTAAAATGATGTTATTATGACTATAAATATGTATTTCTGATTCCAGTTTACATGTGCATATGGACCATATTTAAGTTGCTGAGATAGCTCAGTTGGTAAATTGCCATACTACAAATCATATTCAAATACATCAAGGTCACAGGATCAGACCCCACAAGGACCAACTCAGCCCTTCATCCTTCCAAGGTCATTATCATCAGTTGCGTAATAATAATATTTATTATTATTCAGCTGATGATTCGGTTATTTCCGAGAGCGTGTGCTGAAAAGTGCTTTGAGTCTCACTGGCAGAAAGGCGCTATAACAATACTGGGTATTATTCTTGTCTATAAAAATCTTACTACACATTATTTTTGGTCATTTGTTTCTTGGTGATTTTACCATAGATTACACAAAATATGACAAATAATTCACATTAACAATTTGAAGGAATATTTTAGCACAAGTGAGGGAAATAAGATGGTGTCAATGGAAAAACATAAAAACAGCCTAAAACCTTTTGTCATACATAACCCCGACAAGTGGAGGCTTGCCCAGAGAATCACCTATCCCCACTGTTATTGTTGAGAAGAAAACAAACCATTATCACTCTGCTATAATGTAAAGTAGTAAGAGGTGTACTCACGTTTGTTGCCAATGGTTTAGACATTAATGGCTGTGTGTTGAGTTATTTTGAGGGGACACGGAATTGACACTGTTATACAGGCTGTGCACTTACTACTTTACATTGTAGCCAAGTGTCATTTCTTCAGTGTTGCCACATGAAAAGATATAATAAAATATTCACAAAAGTGTGAGGGGTGTACTCACTTTTGTGAGGTACTGTATAGTCAATCTCAAATCAATTTAATCAATTTCAATAATTTTCTATTCTAATTTAATTTAGGCAAATTTGCTGTCGGTGACTGAGGCTATATCCATTACATGTCACGTAACGAACATTTTGTGCAGGTTTCTAATGTCTATTTGAATGTCATCTTTAAATAATCAAATCAACAGCACTCTCATTATTTAAATATAAGTGTTTTATATTACATTGAAAAAATATTTCACAAATGATCCCTTGCTCAGAAAATGTCTACAAAGTCAGATTTTCTAAACATTGATTAAAACGTTAGTATCAAGACTTCAGTTATAGATCAACATATTGGTGCCAGATGTGGATTCTTGAGGGGCAATCTGGTGGCTGGCACGGGTATTTGTTCACAACATGGATTATAGAACTAGATGTGTGTTCTAAGCATGTTTGTTTAAGGCCTAGCTAATAGAACTCAATGCTTGTTCTAGGTATAGAAACATAGAAACATAGAATGTGACGGCAGATAAGAACCATTCGGCCCATCTAGTCTGCCCAATTTTCTAAATACTTTCATTAGTCCCTGACCTTATCTTATAGTTAGGATAGCCTTATGCCTATCCCACGCATGCTTACACTCCCTCACTGTGTTAGCCTCTACCACTTCAGCTGGAAGGCTATTCCATGCATCTACTACCCTCTCAGTAAAGTAATACTTCCTGATATTATTTTTAAACCTTTGTCCCTCTAATTTAAGACTATGTCCTCTTGTTGTGGTAGTTTTTCTTCTTTTAAATATAGTCTCCTCCTTTACTGTGTTGATTCCCTTTATATATTTAAATGTTTCTATCATATCCCCCCTGTCTCGTCTTTCCTCCAAGCTATACATGTTAAGATCCTTTAACCTTTCCTGGTAAGTTTTATCCCGCAATCCATGAACCAGTTTAGTAGCCCTTCTCTGAACCCTCTCTAAGGTATCAATATCCTTCTGAAGATACGGTCTCCAGTACTGTGTACAATACTCCAAGTGAGGTCTCACCAGTGTTCTGTACAATGGCATGAGCACTTCCCTCTTTCTACTGCTAATACCTCTCCCTATACAACCAAGCATTCTGCTAGCATTTCCTGCTGCTCTATTACATTGTCTGCCTACCTTTAAGTCATCAGAAATAATCACCCCTAAATCCCTTTCCTCATATGTTGAGGTTAGGACTCTATCAAATATTCTGTACTCCAGTGGCGTACTAAGGGGGGCGGCTGAGGTGGGGGAGTCTGGGAGCCAACTGTCATTTTATTCCACGGTCACAGTATTTAAGCAAGTCCCCATGCAAGGGGTTTCCTGAATGACATTGCAGGGGTTTTACTACAGAGGACTGTGTGGGGAACTTAGCCTGCACGGCTGTTTCCCAGCATGCCTTGCTGTACAGGAGAGATAATTGTGCAATAATGTACTGCTAATCACATTATCTCTCCGTACAGCAAAATATACAGTTTTACATAAAAAAAAACCCATAACTGATATAATATTCAGACGAATGCTACACACTGCATATAAAATGAGCATAGCAACAGTTAACGAAATAGTCACCCTAAGTGTCCAGAAGTGGCCAGGTTCGCCACACCTGCTCGGAGGAGAGGGTCACCCACTGGAACCTGGAGCCTTGTCGTAGGTCCAGGGTGGGTAGAGGACGGCAAGTTCCCAGCCAAGCTGTAACGCTGGACGTGGGGACTGCGGTGCTGATGGTGTCTGGTGGAGCTCTAGGAGCATCCGTCGGCAGAGGTACCCAACCGGGGTGCAGGAAGCTCAGCTACATCCCCGCAGGGGCGGATGTCCCCCGGGTGCCACCAGGACTGGCCAGGCTTGGGAGTCAGTGAGCTGTGTGGCTGCACTGGTTGCCATAGCAGCAGGGGCGGGGCAGCCGACACAGCTCACACGCAGGGGCAGGGAATACAGCAGGAGACCTGGCTGCATGGAGATTTGGGGGCAGAGCCAGATTGACCACGTGGGCGGAGCCAAGCCGGATGTGTGGGCGGAGCTAAATGCAGCCTCATACTGCTGCACACAGAGGGGAAGCAGGAAGGAGTCCCTGCTTCCCCAACTACAGCACAGGAGGGACTGAATCCCCTCCTCCTCCAGCCCAAACTTACTGTAAGGGAGAGAGTGTGTGCTGTGTGTGTGTGTGTGTGTGTGTGTGAGTGACTGCCTGTGATTGTCTGCCTGTGATTGTCTGTGTGACTCTCTGACTGATTGTGTGTGTGTGTGTGTGTGTGACTGTCTGCAACTGTGTGTGTGTGTGTGACTGCCTGTGATTGTCTACCTGTGATTGTTTGTGTGACTCTGTGTGTGACTGTCTGACTGATTGTGTGTGTGTGTGTGACTGTCTGTAAATGTGTTATGTGTATGTATGACTGTCTGCCTGTGATTGTGTGTGTCACTGTGTGTGTGTGACTGTCTGCCTGTGATTGTCTGGGTTATTCTGTGTGTGTTTGTGTGTGTGTGTGTCACTATGTGTGTGTGACTGTCTGCCTGTGATTGTGGGTGTGTGTGTGAGTGACTGTCTGTGACTGTGTGTGTGTGACTGTCTGCCTGTGATTGTGTGTATGACTGTCTGTGACTGTGTGTGTGTGTGTGACTGCCTGTGATTGGGTTTGTGACTGTCTGCCTGTGTGATTGCCTGCGTGTTTGACTGTCTGCCTGTAACTGTGTGTGAGTGACTGTGTGTGGGACTGTGTGCATCTGACTGTGTCTGACGGTCTTCACCCTGCAGTGAGCCAGCAGCCAGGATATGATGTCATTGCAGCCTCGGCATCATTACAGGGTATGCGGTGGACCCGTGCAGAAAGAGCACAGAGATCCCAGCAGCAACCACTGACCACCAGGGACTGAGGATCCACTCCAGCCCTTTTAGAGCAAGGTAGGTAGGCTGCGTGGACCTCTTAATTATTAAATGTGTGTATGTATGTAATGTTTGTGTTTGTATGTGATTGTGTGTCTGTGATTGTATGTGTGTGGGTCAGTGATTGTGTTTGTTTATATCTGTGGTTATGTGTGTGATTGTGTGTATCTCTGCGTATGTGTTTAGTAGATAGCTCCCTTATTTACTGTCCTTAAATATTGCAATCCCACATAAAGATAACAAATAAAGGATTTATCTACTAAACAACTGAAAATAAGAAAAGGGCTTTTTTTATCCTTTAGCTCTTTAGTAGATCATTCCCTGAATTGGTGCCCATATGTGAGATTTCCATATTTAAAGATACCAAATGAGGATGCTGTTTAGCAGATAGCACCTTATTTGGTGTCCTTAAATATGGCAATCCCACAAAGGAGTTATCTGCTAAACAAAGATTGAAATTAAGAGGTGTCAGCCAGCCCACAACAAGAATGTGAATTATATGCAAATGTGTAGTCAGATGCCAGCATGCAGAACACAGCATGCTGGCATCAGACAGCCAATGGCAGCATATTACCCCATCCCCTAGTGAGAAGTTTTACTGCTCCACCTCGCCCTCCTGTTTTGACTGTGGTATCTTATGTGCCCCCCATATATATTGTTCCTAGAGTCGCCACGATGTCTGCATGTGTGTCAATGTGTATCTGTGTGTGACAGTGTTTGTGTGTATATGTATCTGCATGTGTGTCTGTCCGTGTATGTGTATATGTGCAGACATCTAAAAATCTCGCCAACACTACACACAAATACACTCTTGCATTTCAACGTCAACACTACATACAAACCCCACCATTATATAAAACCATACCACTGCATTCAAATACCACACAACACACAAATGCATGCTTGCATTCAAACGCCAACACTACATACAAACACACTGCTACATTCACTCACATATACTCCATACAAAAACATGCATCCATTCTGTGGCAAACCCTGCCACTTGGACTACCTATTCTGAGGGAATAGATACAATTCACCAAGGGAATAACCACACGAATGGACTTTAATAATATTGTAATATGTTTGTTCGAATGTATGAAACTGCCAAACGGAGGACCACCCCGGGGTGGTCGTGTGTTTCCAATTAACCGAGTGATACATTGTTGCGAAGGGAATTAAGTACCTGTATGTGTGGCCGCCATTCGACATACGAACACGTGGCGGCGGCCATCTTACGCACGAACAGCGGTACTTGGTTGTCGAACGCCTGGAACTCAAACCGGGCATTCGACTAACCAAGCACCGCTGAGACCTCCAGCGTGCACCGACAATACGAAGCTAACACACGAACGCCCCGGCGTTCGGTAGATAGATTCCCCTAAACGAGGGGAATCATACGAATGGTAGCAATCATACGGATGGCTAACCGTTCGGTATTTTTGGTTCACTGAAATAGACCGACCGCAGGGCCAGAATGCATGGAACTGTTTTCGGCTACTGAGCCCCTGCGGTCAGTCAAATCTTTAACAGGCTGTAACTCCCGAACCCCTGGTCCGATCTGGGTGAATTTCAAGTATGTTGCTCACCCAGATCAGACCTACCAGGGGACCCCTTATTTGTCCCTGTACCCCATGTAATTAGGGGACATCCAGGAAGTGGGGAAAACCCTGTCCCCACTAAGTGGTTTAAGTGCTAATCTAAGGGGAGGAGAAGGAGGGGAGGTGACCGGGTTACAATTGGTTACTGTACAAATTATGAAAGTTACCTCCCTTGCATGGGAGAAATGCATAAAAGCAGACCTGTGATTAAAGCTAGCAGTTGACTCCCAGACTATGTGTCGTCTAGTCCTTGGGGAGGTGGATTATGCTGTATTCCTGTGACTTTGTATGCTGAATCTTTGTTCCCAGTGGAGAGCCCTTGGATTAACCCCTGCTCCTCCGCTACACATTCAAAAACACAAACACTGCTTAGTGCTAAATACATTAAAACATTTTTTAGTTGTTTTTATATTTAAAGTTGAGGGGGGAATAAGGGGGGGGGGGGTGCCAAAAATAGGACCCGCCCCGGGTGCCAAATGATCTAGGTACACCCCTGCTGTACTCTGTCCTTGGGTTTTTATGTCCAAGATGCATTATCTTGCACTTATCCACATTAAATGTCAGCTGCCACAACTCTGACCATTTTTCTAGTTTATCTAAATCATTTGCCATTTGACTTATCCCTCCTGAAACATCAACCCTGTTACATATTATCAGCAAAAAGACATACCTTACCATCAAGACCTTCTGCAATATCACTAATAAAAATATTAAAGAGAATGGGTCCAAGTACAGATCCTTAAGGTACCCAACTGGTACCCACTTAGTTACCCAATTAAAAAAATCAATAAGATTAGTTTGGCATGATCTCCCTGAAGTAAACCAATGTTGTCTCTGATCTTGAAATCCATGTGTTTTAGATGTTCATTAATCCTATCCTTTAACATGGTTTCAATCACTTTCCCTACTACTGAAGTAAGGCTTACTGGCCTATAGTTGCCCGACTCCTCCCTATTACCTTTCTTGTAAATGGGCACAACATTCGCTAACTTCCAATCTTCTGGGACTACTCCTGTTAACAATGATTGGTTAAATAAATCTGTTAATCGTTTTGCTAGTACACCACTAAGCTCTTTTAATATATTTTGGTGTATTCCATCAGGCCCCATCAGACCCCATCAGGCTCCATCAGGTATGGTTTATAGATCTATATGTTTTTTCTATGTATGGCTTATAGAACTACAGTGAGGGGGATAAAGTATTTGACCCCCTGCTGATTTTGAACATTAGCCCACTGGCAACAAAATGGTCAGGCTATAATGGTAGATGTATTTTAACAGTAAGAAACAGAATAAATGTTTCTTTTCCAGAAAAACCATGTTAAAAAAGGTTATAAATTGATTTGCCTGTTAATGAATGAAATAAGTATTTGACCCCTTTGACTTTGTACTTGGTGGCAAAACCCTTGTTGGCAATCTCAAAAGTCAGATGTTTATTGTAGTTGGCCACCAGGTTTGCACACATCTAAGGAGGGATTTTGTCCTACTCATCTTTGCAGATCCTCTCCAAGACCTTAAAGTTTCCAGGCTGATGTTTGGCAACTCGAATCGTCAGCTCCCTCCACAGATTTTCTATGGGAATAAGATCTGGAGACTGGCTAGGTCACTCCAGGACCCTAAAGGGACACTCCAGGCACCCAGACCACTTCTGCCCATTGGAGTGGTCTGGGTGCAATCTCCCACTACTCTTAACCCTGCAAGTGTAATTATTGCAGTTTTTTATAAACTGCAATAAATACATTGCAGGGTTAACTCCACCTCTAGTGGCTGTTTACTAGACAGCCACTAGAGGGCACTTCTTTGTCCACAGCACTGTGTGAGGACATCCAGAGTCGCTCATTTCCCCAGCGTCGCTCATTTTTTAATGCTTTCCTATGGGGAGCTCTAATGCACATGCACGGCATAGGTCTCCCCGGCCAGTGTGCGGGATCAGTCTCAATCACTGGGAGGAGCATCGGCGGAGGAAGAAGCAGCGTTGTGGGGCATGTCACTGCCTTTGGCAAGTAACTGAAGGGATTTTCACCCATTCAGCAACCGGGGATTGGGGGGTGCGAGGGAGAGGGAACCTGCAGTGCAGGAAAACGGATTGGTTTCCCTTTAATGTGCTTCTTCTTGAGCCACTCCTTTGTTGCATTGGCTGTGTGTTTTGGGTCATGGTCATGCTGGAATACCCATCCACAACTCATTTTCAGTGCCCTATGGAAGGAGGTTCTCACCCAAGATTTGACGGTACATGGACCTTTGATGCGGTGCAGTTGATCTGTCCCCTCAGCAGAAAAACATCCCCAAAGCATGATGTTTCCACCTTAATGTTTGATGGTGGGGATGGTGTTCTTGGGGTCATACGCAGCATTCCTCCACCTCCAAACACGACGAGTTTAGTTGATTCCAAAGAGCTTGATTTTGGTCTCATCTGACCACATTACTTTCACCCAGTTCTCCCCTGAATCATTCAGATGTTCATTGGCAAATTTCAGACGTGTCTGTACATGTGCTTTCTTGAGCAGGGGGACCTTGCGAGCACAGCAGGATTTCAGTCCTTCATGGCGTAGTGTGTTATCAATTGTTTTCTTGGTGACTATTATCCCATATGCATTGAGATTAACAAGATCCTCCCATGTAGATCCTCCCATGTAGTTCTGGGCTGATTACTCACCACTCTCATGAGATCTTGCATAGAGCACCAGACTGAGGGAGACTGACAGTTATTTTGTGTTTCTTCCATTTGCGAATAATCGCACAAACTGTTGTCACCTTATCACCAAGCTGCTTGGCAATGGTCTTGTAGCCCATTACAGCCTTCTGTAGGTCTTGGACATGGTGGAGGGTTTGGAATCTGATTAATCGATTACTTCTGTGGACAGGTGTCTTTTATACAGATAACAAACTGAGATTAGGAGCACGCTCTTTAATCTCAGGTCGTTACCTTTTCTGGATTTTTTTGGTTATTCTGTCTCTTACTGTACATCTACCAAAAAATAAAAATATAGACTGATCATTTATTTGTCAGTGGGCAAATGTTCAAAATCAGCACGGGGTCAAATACTTGTTTCCATCACTGTAGATGTTTGTTTGTGGCATGGCTTACAGAACTAGATACAGTGGCGGATCCTGAGCCTGATCTCAGGAGGGGCACTTGTAGATTATTTAAAGAAATAATCCAGGCACAATTACCACTACAGCTCAGTCTAGTAATTATGGTGCCAGTAGTGCCAGGATCCCATCACAGAGTAAGTAGTCAAACCGTTTAAGAACAGTTTGACAACTTACCTGGGGTCTGCTGGGATATAGGGCATAGGAGCAGTGGTATGTGTTAGGGGTGTCGTGTGTGTGTGAGCGGTGAAGTGTGTGTGCGAGTGCGTGAGGGCGGCAGTGTGTGTGTGAGAGTGCTGTAGTGTGTGTGTGAGCAGTGCAGTGTGTGAGGGGGCAGTGTGTGTGAGAGTTGCAGTGTGTGTGTGTGTGTGTGTGTGTGAGGCTTGCAGTGTATGTGTGTTTGGGGCAGTGTGTGTATGGGTGGCACTGTATGTGTGTGTGAGACAGTGTGTGTATGGGGGGCACTGTATGTGTGTGGGACAGTGTGTGTATGGGGGGCACTGTATGTTTTTTGGGACAGTGTGTGGATGGGGGCACTGTATGTGTGTGTGGGGCAGTGTGTGTATGTTGGGGGACTGTGTGTGTGTGTGTGTGGGGCAATGTGTGTATGGGTCAATGTGTGTATGTGTGGCAATGTGTGTATGGGGTAGCAGTGTGTATATGGGGAGCACTGTATGTGTGTGTGGGGCAGTGTGTGTATGGAGGGGCACTGTATGTATGTGTGGGGCAGTGTGTGTGGGGCAATGGGTTTATGGGGGGCAGCAGTATGTGTGTGGGGCACTGTATCTCTGTGTGGGGCAGTGTGTGTATGGGGGGGTCACTGTATGTATGTGTGGGGAAATGTGTGTATGGGCAATAGGTCCCCCCCTTTGAAGTATTTTAGGGCCCCCACCACCGCTCAGTGGTGGAGGCCGAGGGAGAGGACAATAGGTTCCCCCTCTTTCAAGTAATTTAGGGCCCCCACCCACAACTCAGGGGTGGGGGCCGGAGGGGAGGACAATAGGTCGCCCCCCTTGAAGTATTTTAGGGCCCCCAACCACCGCTCGGGGGTGAGGGCTAGGGGGGAGGACAATAGGTCTCCCTCCTTCAAGTAATTTATGGTCCCCACCCACAGCTCAGGGGTGGAGGCCAGGGGGGAAGACAATAGGTCCCCCTTGAAGTATTTTAGGGCCCCCCACCCACCGCTCAGGTTAATTATATTCAGGAATGAATTGAGAAGAATGTAGTTATAAGCAAAATCAGCATGATTTTATGAAACAGGTCATGTCAAAGTAGCCTAATTGCATGCTACAAAAGAGTAAGAATTAAGCAGAAGTATAGATCAGGGTATTGCAGGGTGTTGCAATGGATGTGATCTATTTGTATTTCTCCAAAATGTTTGATACAATTCCACACAATAGATTAGTGTTCAAACTCAAAAGAAATTGATATAGGTGAAAATTCTTGTTCCTGGGTAGAACATTGGCTTAACAATAGAGTACAAAGTGTGGCGAAACCGGCCTCGCCACATGTCCTTGGAGGGGGCTGCTTGCCCGCCTCTTGCCTTTGGACTATGGACCAGACTTTATGTGAATGTGTTAACCCAGATAGCTATGCCATGGAGCCCATTCGTGTAGTTAAAGACTTCGGCTCCATGGCAGTTGAACTGTGTGAATAGGATCTGAGCGCTATTCGGTAGTTTTGTGCGCTCAGATCCCAGCTATCTGGGGATATGTGAAATGTCTGTGTGTTATGTGTAAAAAGTGACTTTATGTATTTTAAAGTGTTTTGTGTCTTTTTGCAACCATGTGCTTAATGGAGTCTTGTGTCTGTCCTGGGAGATAATTGAATTACTTATCTCCAGGATAGAAGACTCTGAAACTAGTTTGGGCCAGAAAGCCATGCTTCATTTAGTCACAAAGGACTTTTTACTAACTTTTGAACCCCTTGTCTGATTTGTGCCATTTTTGAATATGTTGTTCCCCTGAATGGATTGATTGTGAATATGTAATTTTATGTGAATGTGATGTATGGTTTTGGAGTTATGAAAGTTGGGTAGAAAGTATGTTTTAACTGTATGTATAATTGAGTTTCCTCTCAGGATAAGGGGAGGGAATATGTAGGATGTAACTGTGATGTGATTGGTTGTTTTGTAACGCCCTGTGGGCTGTACTATGTTTGTGGATTGGGAATAAAAGAGACTGTATGTGACAGTACAGGGAGTTCCTGTTTTAACCCTCAAAGTGAAGTGTCGTCTCATTATTGGGGAAGGATTTATTGTATGCTGTTCCAGTTTGACTGCTAGGAGAGTAAACCTATTCGTATGGTTCCTATTCAACTGTCTACAGCATTCATATGCTTGAGAGCATTCATATGCTTCTACGGTTCGGTGGTTTTGGTGTCTGCTGCAGTGCTTGGAGTCCTCGGGAAGTGCTAGGAGCATCCTTCAACGGAGGTACCCAGTCGGGGTGCCAGGCGATCCGTTACACAAAGAGTTGTCATTAATGG
>OW240918.1:155578935-155603413 GCA_933207985.1 Pelobates cultripes
GCTTATTCGAGAATCGACTACATTCTGACAGATATAAATTCCATTCAAAGAGTCAAAAAAATTGACATTGAAGAGATTGATGTAGAATTATTAAAATCTTTATTAGAACCTGTATTGAATTATTGTACTAACTCCATTTTGTTCACCTTACATGACAGAATTTCCTGACAGTATTTAGAATAATGAATAAGAGATTGTATTTTCTCTCTCTAAGGACATAACTAGCCCCGGAGTTAGCGGATCTCCGTTGACTTGCAACATAGTATAATCCAAGGCCAGGAGAACAGTGACAAAATGAAATGTTCTATTCATAAAAGAACCTTGGAACAGACCACGAGACTGACATCACTAACTACGTAAAATGACGCCCAAGCCCCCCTTTCCACCGAGTAAGCCTCGTGCTAAAGAGCAATGGCGACGACATCCCATGATGGGAGGGTGCCTCACTAGTCACTCAAATCTCTGAGCCAATTAATAATATTAATGGGTGGACACTGACATAGCCACTTAACATTTAACCCAATTAATGATGTTTATTTGTTATTATCTGATATTCAATGATGATGTCATTTTGCATATAAAAAGGCCTGCGTGCCCACTTTTTAACTAGATGCTAATAAATTTCCTGAAGTGTTTTTAACCTGAACTGCATGTGTCAGTGTAAACTTACTTCTGCGTATACGCAATTTATTCATCTCAGATTTGGACAGGAACAGATAGACTTTTAAACATTTTTGTTTATTTCTAAATTAATCTACATCAATCTGGCGTCCATCCAACGTGGGGCATCGGGCTATGGCCTCCGCCGGTAAGCCGTCCTAAGGAAGACGCTGTTGGACGGAGGAATCAGGGGGGAAGGAAGAGAGACTGATCACCTGTCAGAGTATTTATATCGGCAGACATTTTGTGCTAAGATAGAAACTAAAAGTGTATATTCTGAGTCACTCTGAACAGACCAGACTCCATTTTGTTATTCCAAGTTAACAAAGAGACACTATATTTCTATCTGTAAGCTAACCACTTTCCCAGAGCTGAGGAATGCATAGTATAAACAAGTGATAAGGAAGGGGGTTGGACAGACTGTCTAATGCTAATGGAATATAATCAAATCTAAACCCAGACAATTGTGACAGAGAAGATTAAATAATTTAATATTTAACTGTCTATATATATAAGGTACCATTGTATGGAAAAGGGTAAACTTAGTTCATGATCTGTCATATCAGAAATTATGGCAGGAATTGCAGACGCTAAGTCTGGACAAAATTTAAGAAATCCTTTGAAATTTTAAATTATGGCGCTATAAAGATAACGCAAAATGACGTCAAAATAGCCACCAGGAAAAGTTAACTCTTTCCTGGATAGGTATGTTTAGTGGGACAAGACTGCCCTCTACAGACCAAATAACTAATTTGCGATCTGGAAGATAACCACACCTCTAGTGCTTCTATTGGGTTATCAACTGATGACGTACAGAGAGTCTGGCCCTTTAAAAGTTAAGACAAAGGGAAGATAGGGAGATACAAGAGACACGAGAGAAGGAGGCAGATGCAAGATATGCAAAGGAGAGAAAAGAGAGGAATTGGAAGTTTGGGGACTCCAACCTCCATGCAGAGACACATCCAAATAAATTCCTGAGACTACCAATCGGATGAAATATCTACTCAACTGGTAATTATACTGGTTTCATTTAATTAAATTAAATTAATTAAATTATATTAATAGCATTATATATGACTGGATAAAGCACGGTCAGATTTCCATATTAAGAAATCTTAGTTAACTAAGAATATATAGTTATAAACATTCCATTCTGCAGGTGGAATTAAGAATAATTATATATTGATGTGATATTATCACGTGTTAGCATACCGCTGTTTTTATCCAGGTGTATTGATTTGCTCTAAATTAAGATAGATATCTTTTAGACAAATTAAAAATCTGCTTATATAATATGTAGATTCTCTTATTGGATGGTTTAAGAAAATGAATTTAAACTGGTTTAAATGTTATTTTATTTAAAAATTACATCAGAATAGATCTTAACTACCTAGGAGATCTAGCCAGCATTGAAAGGGTTATTCTAACTGTCGGCTAAACTTTACGACCTTACGCTGCACTCTGAGGAATTCTGTTCTTCTGTGAAAAGTTTCACTTTCAGCCTGTGTTAAAGATAGTCATAAATAATTCTTGACAGGAAATGCTGCTTAGCCATTGAAACGTAATACCCATCTCTTTGTATTGCATACCATTTTATACTGAATATTCATTGATTATTGTCATGCATGTTACATAATATTATTTGTTAATTATTGATTGTCATATAAATAAAATCTATTTTTATACATTGTGATATTAATTATATGAAATACATTCCACTTAACACGATAAACGTTCTTTGGGATCTGAGAATTGAATTAGTGGGCAATTCTCACTGTTACTATTATTATCCCATAAATATCCCCACATATTGGAGGCACGCTGCTGAGATCGTTTAAATTGAAATTGTATTTCATATATAATAATAATATTGGTGTAATTCATGCAATTTAATCTTGATATAGAAAAGAGTTTTGTATTGAGATTAAATCACTGTATAGAAATATGGCTGAATCTAGCGCTTCATCTCAATCAGAGAATGGGAAGAAGTTAGCGGAAATGCAAGGTTTTCCCTTAAGCATCATATATCAGTATCTAAATATTAAAGTTGATTATCCAGAGTGGATACTCCAAATAAAAAAAACAGGTTGATGATTCGATTCATGATAGATCGGCTGATTCACCTATGGTTAAATATCTTAGCCATATAGATGAAGAGTCTACAATGCGATCTGTTACCAACTCATGCCCGTTTTTCATATTGGGTTATTCTATTATGTTAAAAAAGCATAATGAGATAGAACGTAAATTGGACGAGTGTCAGAAAGACCTGGTGCTCGAACAAGGAAGGTTCAAAACTTTGTCTGATGAAAATAATCTCCTTCAGGTTCTAAATTCTGACCTTTTGAATAAACTGGAAAGAATGAACAAAATGGTGGATGATTATGATCAACAGATAAAACAGATACAGATGCAGCTAGATGAATATCAAAAGGGAAGTGAAGGATTACTGGGAAAAGACCCAAGTGATTCTTTCCAATTTCCTGATATTCACACACCAGACCAGGTTTTCATAAAACAGTCTGTAAGTAAAGGTGTGAGTAATTCTAAAAAATCACCTGTGGAACAAGATTCCCCATCTCATGACATTACCAAGCCATCTTGGCAATCTTGGGCAAAACAGTTTGAAAAAGCTGTCTTGGCCAAACTTGAGAGGGAGAGTCCAATTCAAGGTGATAGGAATGAAAACAGACATGGTTCTGTACACTGGCAGGATTCTGATGCTGATCAGAATTGTGACAGTGAACAAGAAGCTCAGAGTGATGGGAGTGAAAGTGATTGCACTGTCCACTCTGAAGGCCATGTACCTGATATGTCATCTGCACTGTTGTACGGGTCTAATTCCTCTTCAGCAGACAGATCGCATAGACGTTTACCCAAACACAGAAACAGAGATCGTAAATCAACGACGCCTGTTTATGAAACACCAAAGGTCATCAAATTCCTTAGAGAGACTGTCCCACAATTTTCTAGAGGTTCAGGAAACATATCTGAACATCTGGAAAATTATGATAGAGCAATGAATTCATTGGGTATGTATGATGACATTCATAAGAAATGGTTCATCACATGGACCTTTGATTCAATGTGCCGTGTTTATCTAGAAAGTCTTCAAGCTATACAGTTAATGTCCTGGTCCAAGATGAAATATGAAATAATCATGGAATATGGTAAGTATAAAACCATTGCCTCTGCAAAGAAGGCGCTTTATAACTTAAAGTGCCGTCCAGATCAAAGCCCCAGAGAATTTTTAATAATTCTTAAAAATGCATACTCCGTGGCCCAAAGAAAACCCAGGTATGAAAGCACAGACTTCAAAGATCTGTATTTTCATGCCATGCCGGTAAACATACAAATGAATCTCGCAAGAGATTACGATTGTAAGTTACCATTAGAATGGCTAGTCAGTCAGTGCATGAAGTTGTACACTATACACCATGCACATGACGAAAATCAGCCAAAGGTTAAAAAACCTGGTGATAAAATGGTGTCAGAGACTAAAATTCAGTTAGGTTTAGAAACCCAACAGAAAAAGAGGACCTATTCTGAGGTTTTGAAATCTCCAAAACCTCAGAAACAGGAAAATGCCGGAAGCAATTCTGCAAATTCCTCTAATAACTCTGAAAAGTCCAATACCAATGGGAATAAACGCCCCTGGGTTAATAAGAACCAAGGCAATTCCCAATGGAGAAGGAATCCTCAGGGAAATAGGAGATATGGAAACAGAAATAACCAATCTGCTTCCAGTAACTCCCAACAGTCTCAGCCATCCCAGCCAAATTCTAATGGGCAAAGACAAAACGGCAATGGGGGAAATAATTTGCGTCGTCAGGTTGGTCAATTGACAGACCAGATGGGCAAATTAATGGAGGGAATGACAAAGATTAACGAAGTCTTTGCCAGAAATCCTTTTTTAGGGATAGCTCCAATTGCAGAACTACCTGTGCAACCGCAGCAACAACAACAGGTGCCGCAGCAATAATAGCCACTGTGACTAAACAGGCTAGGTTATCAGTAGATGTAATGCCTAACCCTGTTTCCTTTCCAGGTACTCATAGTCAAACAAACAATAGTTGTGTTGGAAAACCTATTGCCTATCCCGTCACTTCACTTCCGGGTGAAGGAGGCGCAACGTGTTCCTCTGTTTTTTCATTTCAGCCAAAGGCTAAAGTAGCCCCAGCAGCCACCAGTTTCCAGGATCCAGACCTGAAAGGGTTAACTGATGAGATGCCGACCACTAGTTCCCGCTTGACAGTTCAAGATGTTCCTAAAAAGGATAGGCCTGTGGGTAAGACTGAGCATTCCTCAGTACAGGTAGAAACTACTGCTGTGACAGGTAATGTATGGAAAACAAGTAATATGTTGGCACATTCTAAATTCTTATGTGAATTAGAAGAACATGAAGGAAGGTACTACATGTCTGTAGAAATACAGGATTCGCTACCCCAGCCTTTTAAAGGGTTAATAGATACTGGTTCACAAGCCACTATCTTATCCAATACCTACTTCCAGCAGGTAATGGACTTAGCAACGGATAAGCCGAAGCTAAGAGGATTCCCCAATGCTCTGTTGAGTGTAGGAGGAAATGCCCTTCATGTTATTGGCAATACCTGGTTAAAGTTTAAAATAGGTAACAAAACCTTTAGACACCCGGTGATAGTGGTAGATCTCCCCTATGACCGACTGATTCTGGGTATAGACATACTCAGAAGACTTAACACAATTATTGACTGTGTAAATGGAATTGCATGGTCACAAGCTAAGGTTCCTATAACCTATGAGAAATCACATGTTCAATCTGATCGTAACTGCCATGTGATAGAAGAAAGACCTGACTCAATTGAGGTACATTTTAGAAATAGTCAGTCGCCTGACGTGACTATCCTGCAGGTGAATGATGCAATCGCGCCTGTAGATGAGCATTCCATAAGAATTGCTCCAGAGAGGATCCAGAATGTCTCTCTGGAAGGTGATGTTTTAACCATTTCTCTCCACAGGGACTATGTTGAATCTGTAGATCTGGTAGGTCATGCTCAATTCCTTGCCAGAATTGAAAGGGTTAATAACAACTTATTCTTTCCTATGCAAATACATGACTTAGGAAGAAGTAGGAATGCAAAGCTGGACTTACAGAGTGAGAACAGCTATATTAGCAGAAGTCTGTTAAAGCAGATAGCTAATCCTAAAATGATCAGGTACGCTTCCCCACATGACAGGTGGATCCAGAACCTGGATGGCGAATCAGAGAGTCACAATGTGATAGCAAAATGTTTACTATCTATTTCCATAGGAAATAAGACAGTTAAACATTTATTCTTAGTGATAGACGAACCTCGCTATCAGGTTTACGTTGGCAATGATGTCATACATCGCTTTGCCATACACCTTGACCTGATTAATTCCAACTTGTGGACAAGGTTAACAGGTAATCCTTGTGGATACCTACACGAGGAAAACGCCCTGAAATCAGGACAAATACTCCCATATGCGGTAAGTATCCAAGTTCCTGATGACATAACCATTCCACAGGGAACAAGTAATTTTCTTTTACCCCTACAGGTCAAGGAGGGTCAGAGATTGGAAAACTCTGATGCCCTAATCTGTTTATCTAACAAGATACAACAATTAGGGATGGTGGTAACACATACACCAATGGTAAATATTGGTAAGAATCCCACCTATATCATGGTCAACAATGTTACACCCAATAGTGTTACTTTACCAAAAGGAACATTACTAGGTCTAGCATTGGATGCTGAGTACTATACATTTGGTTTCCAAAACCAAATTATAGGCCTCATCCCTGAAGAATACTTAACTGAGGACGAAATGGTCGATCAAATATTCCATTCCTCCCCAGAAGGATTATTCACTATCCTATCTGTATATCCCTTCAACGTTGAAGAAGGCTCATGTAAAATCGAAGAAGCATCAATCACCTTCGATCATCCGCTCAATGAGCAGGAATCACAAGAGTATCACGACCAAAGAGAAAAGGTAAGTCAACACCGAACTGACCTAACTTCTAGGCTTGAAGAAGCTTATGAGATAGGCCAGCCTGAAATCTTTCCAGGATTTCAGGAAAGGCTAGAAGAGCAAATATCTTTAGCTGACGGTTGCTCCAACGATGCTGAGAGGCAACAGCTAAAGGAAATCCTTTTGGAATTCCAAGATATTTTTGCCAAAGATTCCTACGACTGTGGGTTAACTAACCTCCACGTAGCCAGAATACAGACTGATCCTAATTTACCACCTGTATTTATCAAACAGTATAGACTCCCATTAGCGTCATATGATGGTCTACAAGACATCATTCAGAATTTAAAGGAAAGGGGCATTATACGCCCAGTGCACAGTTCGTATAATAATCCGATCTTGGGGATTCTGAAACCTAATGGACAATGGCGTTTATGCGCTGACTTACGACAGCTAAATAAACGCGTCTATATGTCTGGTTGGCCAACGCCATATATAGACCAATGTTTGGTACAAATGCAGGGATCCAAAATATTCACTGCCATTGACTGTGCGCAGGGATATTGGACTGTACCAGTCCATAATGAAGACCAATACAAATTGGCCTTCACATTTGGAAAGCAGCAGTATACCTGGCCCCGTATGCCTTTCGGTTATATAAACTCTGGTCATGAATTCGCTGTGTTCATGCATAAAGCTATGCCTGACGCACTCGAGAGAGGAACGTTATCATATGTCGACGATGTCTTGCTGAAAAGCACTTCCTTTGATAAACATATCTTAGAGATTAGACATGTTCTCACTCAGTTAAGAGAGGCAGGGATTAAACTGTCTTTACAAAAGGCGCAATGGTGTCGCACCCATGTCAATTACCTCGGACATGAGGTAACTTCTGAAGGATTAAATCCCCAGAGGAAGAAGGTTGAAGCCGTACTAAAGGCTAAAACACCTTCAAACATCAGGGAATTAAGATCGCTCCTTGGTATGACTAATTACTCCCGTAAGTTTATAGATAACTATGCAGAAATAACTAAACCACTCTTACACCTGCTTAAAAAGGAAACTACCTGGAACTGGGGGGAGCCTCAGGACCAAGCGGTAAGTGAACTGAGGAGGAAGATCACTCAGGCACCCTGTTTAGCATACCCAGAGGGGGGTAAACCCTTCTATCTGGAGACAGGTTATACCAATTTAAGCATAAGTGCTGTTCTGTATCAGAAGCAGGACAGTTTAAACAAAGTTATTGCATATGCTAGCAAGACTTTGTCACCTGTTGAAGTTAAATTCAACACGTGTGAGAAGGCGTTATTGTCGACTGTCTGGGCACTACAAAATCTTCGTAGCTATATCCAAGGTGAGAAAATAATTGTAGAAACAGCTCACCAACCTCTACAGTATCTGCAGAGTGAAAGAATTAGAGACGGTAATCTCTCTAACAGTCGGATTACTGCATGGACTCTATCCTTACAGGGATGGCCGCTAGAAGTCCGTTATAAACATAATAAGAGAAGCCCAGTTGCCCAAGGTTTAGCAGAATTACATGACCGTACTGCTCCATCTCTGGATGATAATGACACCGGAGATGACTTCCTAGAAGAGCAATTGCTATCTCCTTATAAAGTTTATGACGAGGAATACTGTCGACCACTACCGTGGGTATACATTGATGGTTGTTCATATCACCACGTCGCTGGTGCTGAACGGAAGTTAGTTGCAGGTATCGGAATCGTCTGGACAGGTGATTATCCCAATGTATCTATAGGATACAATATTGGTCCCAAAAGCAGTCAGATAGCCGAACTCTGTGCAGTATATAAGACCATTCAAATGGCAATAGAATATGGTATCAAAGAATTTGTTATTATAACTGATTCCAACTATGTTCGCAACAGATTCGTCGAATATCTGCCTAGCTGGAAACGTAACCAAATGCTGAAAAGCAATAACAAACCTGTTAAACATGGGAAATTGTTTTGTAAAAATGATGAGTTGGTTAAGGAAAATGGTTTAACCATATATTGGAAGAAAACCAAAGGCCATTCTAAAATAGAAGGTATTGACAAGGATGGTAATGACTTAGCTGATTCACTGGCAAAACAAGCTACCATCAATGGTGAAACCCTAAACATTGATGATCTTATGGGTTCAATTCATGTTGAAGCCATAACTAGACGACAGGCTAGAGATAATGCCGACTTAAACGTTGTGCAATGGAGTCAAGAAGCTCCTAGTGAGGACCTGATTACCAGTCAAAAGAATGATCCCGTCATAGGCATATTCTATAGACATATAGAAGACCCTACTGCCAATCCCATCACAGATGAGGATTGCAAAGATAATGAAGATTTACGAATCTTGATGAGATATAAAGTACAATTTAGTATCATGGATGGGTTACTGGTCAGAACTTCTAAACATGGTATACAACAATGGGTAGTCCCAACTGTATACAGAGGGTTAATGCTCCAACACGCACATGATGCACCTACATCTGGGCATCGTGGTGATAAGATCACATGAGATATTGCGTGATTATGCATATTGGCCACACATGTTGAGGGATGTTAAGACATACTGTCAGGGATGCTTGATTTGTCCGCAATATCAACCCCATGGTCCAACCCATCGTGCACCACTTCAGAAGAGGGGGGTGTCATTACCCTGGTCTGATATTCAAATTGACTTTATAGGTCCTGTAACAAGATCTTCAAGAGGTAACAAATACATGTTAACCGTTACATGTATGTACACGAAGTGGATAGAATGTTTGCCTTGTAAAGAGAACACGAGTACCGTGTGCGCCACTTTGTTGATTAACCATGTCTTTTCCAGGTTCGGTCTGCCTCAAAGAATTGAGTCAGACAGAGGTAGCCATTTTACCAGCGAAGTAATGGCTAAGATGTGGAAAATTCTAGGTGTTAAACGAAAGCTACATATTGCATACCGCGCTGCGTCTAGCGGGGGGGTAGAGCGATATAACCAGTCTATCGTTAATATTCTAAAGAAATATGTTAAGGAGTCTGGTAAAGACTGGGACATTAAATCGCCCCTAGTTTTAATGGCGATTAGAGCTACACCTAGCACTGCTACCAAATTGTCACCTTTTGAATTGATGACAGGAAGAAAGATGGTTTTACCACAGCATTTACTATATCGTACTTCGGATCATAACTTGATCAATGCTGCCACTACGCATCAGTATATCGAGGATTTGCGCAAGCATTTACAGCATGCGTTTGCTTTTGCCCAAAAGAATATTCGGATGCAGAAGGGTGAACGACTAACCTGGATGAATGCTTGATTCACGTGGTATAGTATGATGTGAAATGTTGTGATGTGCCATGATCTCATGTACGTTCATGTCATTAACTATTTCCTTGCCATCCAATAACTACATTTTATAAGCAGGTTACTAGCTTGTTTAACTGCTATAGGCAAATTGCTGAAGAGTCAGTAATAAATGTAGTGAGGGATGAAGTTATAAAAATAGAATTAGACAGAATACATATGTTGATGAATCGTAATAATGTGTTGTCCTAGGCCAAGTGATGTCACACTGTTATAAGTTTGTATGCTTAACAAACCTTGAATCATTAGTAGATAAGTCTGAAACGAGTTCCTGATCCGTGACTGTCGAAAGATGTCCAAGAAGGATGTGACGTGTTTCTGGATCGTACTGCTCCTGTGCCAAGAGCTACGGACCGACCCGATCGCAGAGATGGGACCATCCTCCGGCATCCTGATTCAAGAGACACCAGGGTTCATCTTAACAGAGAAGAGGATCCTGACCAGACGTGTGTCGTCAGCTTGGACCCCAAGATTTCCATCGAGAAGGCATACAACATTTCATCGATGCAGCTTCCTGAGTTACAGACTTGGTACCAGATGCACCTCCAAAGAGCACAGGACCGTGTGCGAAACATCTTGGAGCAAGCCCGAAAACCATTTGTATCCAGTTCTATTCCGATGAGCAACCGACCCAAAAGGTTCCTCACCGCTATAATTGTTGCATTAGTTTGTGCCACTGTCGGTGCAGTTGTCGCAACTGGAATGTCTGCAGCCAACTCTATTACTGTCCAAAAGCTGGATATGGAAATCTATGCGCTAAAGCAACACATTAACGATATTCATCAGGTGATACAACAGCAAAGAACACTTCTCCAAGACGTGTTAACTATTGTGGAAGACACAGTTGTTACAACAAATTTGCATTCAGAGTTAATTGCCAAATCCACTGAGTTGCACCAAAGTCATGACTTATTTAAGCGTGAACTTCTATTTCTGCATGACCCAATATTGTTCCACACACTTGCTTTTCTTGACGAAGTGCAAACTGGAATGATCGAATTGGCAGGGGGACGCATACCTCTGTATTTTGTATCCAAGGATATTGTTCATGCGATGCTTGCCAATGTGGATGGAGAGACAATTGAGCCTATGCAATTAAATCTGGCCTTTGAGATGGGAAGCGCTATACCTCTCTTAATTGATCCGGAACGTATGGAGATTTGCTTTTTATTGGCCATACCATATGTAACTCCCAAAAACATTTTTCAAATGAAAATAATGTACTATGTAATAATGATATTATGGTTGATTGTACTAAGTGTAAAGTTCAAAACTTTTACAGGTACAAATATATACAAAAATGTTCATTCCACGCACGGGCACATGTTAGAAATGATGTGATTGCACAATATGTCTGATAACTTCTATAGTGCTTATTCATAAGCTAAATTAATTTTGGCTATGAAATGCACTAAAGGGGGGTTATGTCAGAGTATTTATATCGGCAGACATTTTGTGCTAAGATAGAAACTAAAAGTGTATATTCTGAGTCACTCTGAACAGACCAGACTCCATTTTGTTATTCCAAGTTAACAAAGAGACACTATATTTCTATCTGTAAGCTAACCACTTTCCCAGAGCTGAGGAATGCATAGTATAAACAAGTGATAAGGAAGGGGGTTGGACAGACTGTCTAATGCTTATGGAATATAATCAAATCTAAACCCAGACAATTGTGACAGAGAAGATTAAATAATTTAATATTTAACTGTCTATATATATAAGGTACCATTGTATGGAAAAGGGTAAACTTAGTTCATGATCTGTCATATCAGAAATTATGGCAGGAATTGCAGACGCTAAGTCTGGACAAAATTTAAGAAACCCTTTGAAATTTTAAATTATGGCGCCATAAAGATAACGCAAAATGACGTCAAAATAGCCACCAGGAAAAGTTAACTCTTTCCTGGATAGGTATGTTTAGTGGGACAAGACTGCCCTCTACAGACCAAATAACTAATTTGCGATCTGGAAGATAACCACACCTCTAGTGCTTCTATTGGGTTATCAACTGATGACGTACAGAGAGTCTGGCCCTTTAAAAGTTAAGACAAAGGGAAGATAGGGAGATACAAGAGACACGAGAGAAGGAGGCAGATGCAAGATATGCAAAGGAGAGAAAAGAGAGGAATTGGAAGTTTGGGGACTCCAACCTCCATGCAGAGACACATCCAAATAAATTCCTGAGACTACCAATCGGATGAAATATCTACTCAACTGGTAATTATACTGGTTTCATTTAATTAAATTAAATTAATTATTATATTAATAGCATTATATATGACTGGATAAAGCACGGTCAGATTTCCATATTAAGAAATCTTAGTTAACTAAGAATATATAGTTATAAACATTCCATTCTGCAGGTGGAATTAAGAATAATTATATATTGATGTGATATTATCACGTGTTAGCATACCGCTGTTTTATCCAGGTGTATTGATTTGCTCTAAATTAAGATAGATATCTTTTAGACAAATTAAAAATCTGCTTATATAATGTTAGATTCTCTTATTGGATGGGTTAAGAAAATGAATTTAAACTGGTTTAAATGTTATTTTATTTAAAAATTACATCAGAATAGATCTTAACTACCTAGGAGATCTAGCCAGCATTGAAAGGGTTATTCTAACTGTCGGCTAAACTTTACGACCTTACGCTGCACTCTGAGGAATTCTGTTCTTCTGTGAAAAGTTTCACTTTCAGCCTGTGTTAAAGATAGTCATAAATAATTCTTGACAGGAAATGCTGCTTAGCCATTGAAACGTAATACCCATCTCTTTGTATTGCATACCATTTTATACTGAATATTCATTGATTATTGTCATGCATGTTACATAATATTATTTGTTAATTATTGATTGTCATATAAATAAAATCTATTTTTATACATTGTGATATTAATTATATGAAATACATTCCACTTAACACGATAAACGTTCTTTGGGATCTGAGAATTGAATTAGTGGGCAATTCTCACTGTTACTATTATTATCCCATAAATATCCCCACACACCTCTGAGTACACGGTAGAGACTTCTGCAGGAGCCACCGGTATGTTCCAGCCCCTTTGATTGACCCGTCCACGTGTCTGTGACTGCTTCCCGGGAGGGCATCAAAGACAGGTAATATCTTGCCCGGTGTCTTGTTACCCATTTGTTTACCTGCATTTAGTCTATCTGTTGCCTGGGTGTGCTAGTGGTATATGTTTTGTTCTTTCCCTCTTTAGAGATAAAGGGGGGTGGACCCGTGGGTGGTTGCCTGGGGGTCTTCTGTTGCCTGTTTTTACCCCTTTTTAGGAGTCACTTGGCCCAGACTGTTGGGAAAAAAGGGGGGGTGGACCTGTGGGGATTTTCCAAAGGGGTCCTGTTTTCCTGTTTACTTCTTTTAGGTACTGTCTAGCTAACAGTAGTAAGGAAAAAGAAGGGTTGGGGGATTCTGTGGAGGGGACTTGCCTCCTGGGGTTTCCCGGTTACGTCACTTTGATATTCTAGCTAGCCTCATTGTGTACGTTGCTCTGCTTGCAGAGGTTATGGTACCCTCCAGCTTCGAGCGCTGAGGCTGGTGGCATTCCAATTTATTTGTGGTGTGTGGATTCGGGCAGGCATTGTTGTCTCCATCACCACGGGGTAGTGTGACTTGTGGGTGGGTCCATAGGGAGCACTACGGGAGTGAGGATAGAGGTGGCCACACTTAGTGGACTGCTGTAACGAGGGAGGCATATGGATTTCGGGCCGGTGTTAGTCGTTATCCTTGGCCGCTGGTAGTGAAACTTACGAAAGTTGTTCTCCGAGCGGGGACACTACGAGATTGAGGGAGGTGGTCTTGGTGGCCACAAGAGTAAAGGAAAGGGATTACTGTTGATGCATGCACTGTATTTCAATTGAAATGTTGTATTAAATGTTGTCTTAAGTGTGGAGTCATTCAAACTCCTGGGTCTGTCTCTACTTTCACTGTTTACTTTTCCTCTACTTCCTGTACTATTTACACTATCCACTCCTATTTCTCTTGAAAGAGAAGTGATTGGTCACACACTTCTCACCCCGCTCCAATCCGTGGTTACCATCGAGGGTACACGGATTCAGTGACTGGTCTACGCTTTGGGAAGACGCACTGGGAGGGACCCACCCTTCCTAGTGGCAGTCGAGCATTGTAGACGTTCTGTTTCATTTTCCTTTACCTATACTTTGTATATGTTTTTATACGCTTTGTATAGGGGGATATGGGACAGGAAACGAGTAAGCCCGCTAGGGGCTGGCTCGCGTGTGATTTAGTTGAAGATAGAGAAGGTGAAGAACTGGTTAAAAATGTTGCAAAGATTGCTAAAGTGTGTAAAATTGCTGTGCCTTCATGTGGTAGATTACAGCCAGAAAGCTGGCGTAGATTACTGACAGAGAAGAAAGGCAAGCTTACAGATAATGATTTATTGCGTACTGCTTAAGCATGGTACAGAGTAGAAAGGCTATCCAGCAGGAGGGTTGGGTAGAGGAAGAGATAAATCATAAAGGGTTAAGAACTGTATGTATATCATAATAATTGTGTTACTGGGAAGTTATCCCAGCCAGTGCCCTGTCGGGGGTTCCAGGAGGTGACCACTTCCATCATCCTGTCAGTAATGACCGAAATGTAGCTGACCATGGTCACCATCCCACCCCAATCTTAAAACGCTGTGGGGTTTTTGTATTTTGTGTTAGCCATTACCCTGGTAGAGGGTGGGGGTTTAAATGAAATGTTGTGTTTTTGCTTTGTAATGTAATTGTCCTTCTGTCTTGTTACTGTACAGCGTTGACATGGTTAAATTCGTGCTGGCAGGCAGTCTCTCTCTTGTTCCACTCAAATCCCCCTCTGCTAAAACACCCCCCCCTCCCCTCGCTTCTGTGAGACGCGGGGGGGGAGGGGGCGGAGGGGGGTGGTGACATGCTTGCGATTTAGGTCTGTCTCTTCGGTGTTCTGTAGAGTTATTCAGAAGCTACTGATAAGATTTTAGCAATGAAATTTTTGCTAGAAAATATTCTAATTGTGTATTTTGTTATCTCAATAGAAATTGATAGGATGGTTAGGGAGTGAATCTGATGCAGGAATAGAAGTTATTAAGTTAGTATATGTTTCTAGAGACAGCTTTGTGGGCTGTTAGATGTATAATATTCACAACTGTCTTATTTAATCCGTCAAGTCTGTCCACAGTTCAGATTTTCATATTATGAACAAGAAAGTTACAATTACTAGAATAATCCTGCTAATGTATCCCTATATCAGGAAAGTATCTGTGACAAGTGATGGTTAATATGTAGAAAGGATATATATATACCGATTCACGTGTTAAGTAACAATATGTTTTAACTTTGTGTACAAAAAATTGATAACATGCTAAAAGAAATTTCTAATAAACAAAGATTTCTTGAACAAATGGTAATACAATTAAAGATTGGTCTCAAGATGTTTTGATCTAATTGAAAAGAACCAGAAAACATTATGAGCCTAACTACTAACAAATGGATAAGGGGGGAGTGTGTTCCAATCTGTCTTTATTGGATAATGTTAACCACCAAGATTAAAGACTGACTAACATATTTTTTTAATGTAAGCCCAGATATTTTATTATTATATATGCATAGAAGTCGAGACTTTGGGCATTATAGTGTATTGATTCTAGATCTGTTACTAGCAGCAAGTGCTTAGCCTTATGCCTATCCCACGCATGCTTAAACACTCCTTTACTGTGTTAACCTCTATCACTTCAGCTGGAAGGCTATTCCATGCATCCACTACCCTCTCAGTAATGTAATACTTCCTGATAGTATTTTTATTTAAACCTTTGTCCCTCTATTTTTGAGACTATGCCCTCTTGTTATGGTAGTTTTCCTTCTTTTAAATATAGACTCCACTTTAACTGTGTTGATTCCCTTTGTGTATTTAAATGCTTTTATCATATTTCCCCTGTCTCGTCTTTCCACTAGGCTATACATGATAAGATCCTTTAACCTTTCCTGGTAAGTTTTATCCTACAATCCATGAACCAGTTTAGCAGCCCTTCTTTGAACTTTCTCTAAGGTATCCATGTCCTTCTAAGGATATGGTCTCCAGTACTGTATACAGTACTCCAAGTGAGGTCTCACCAGTGTTCTGTACAATGGCATGAGCACTTCCCTCTTCCTACTGCTAATACCTCTCCCTATACAACCAAGCATTCTGCTAGCTTTTCCTGCTGCTCTATTACATTGTACATTGTCATTAACAGAGAGAAACTGGAAACCAGAAAGGATAAATTAATGTATAGCTAAATGTAAAGCTTAACAAAACCTCCATTATCTTTTTCATTTATCTCGCAGAAAAACAGTTATTTGTCTATTTTGTAAGTTTTAATACATTATCAGTGAAGAGTAAAGTAAGTTTTATCCCTTTTGCGAGACATAAAATTGCGATAATGTATATTTGTGATGTAAGTAAGAGTTATATTTTATGATAGGTTGAAAAAAAAAAAAGAAAGAGAGAGTCAGGGATAGCGTCTGTCTCTACGAGCAAAAGTCTGGTGTGGGAGATGTAGTGGACTAGCCACTGCGGGATACCCACGGAGTGAAGCGTTTGAGGCCTGTACAGACAGATGTGCTTGTTAGCCTTTTATTATTTTTCTCTAGGGAAAGCATAGGGCCAGTTAACAGTTGTTGTACATGTGCTATTTGCAGCCTCCATTGCATTTCTACTTAATTCTGATTTCTGATGTATCCTCCACTGCTACATACCCACGCCTCCAAATGGAGACCTGTCTGCTCCCTTACCTGCCCACCCCTGCCTACTCCTACTCCTCCTCCTACTCCACCTTCTCCTCCTTCTACTTCTCTCTCCTCCTCCTTCTCCTCTTCTTTCTCCTCTCCTCTACTCCACCTTCTCCTCCTCCTACTCCTCCCTCTACTTCACCTTCCACTCCTCCTATTCCTCCCTCCCACTCCACCTTCCCCTCCTCCTACTCCACCTTCTCCTCCTCCTACTCCTCCCTCCTCCTCTTATTCAATCCTACTCCTCCTATTCCTCCTTCTACTCCACCTTCTCCTCCCTCTACTCCACCTTCTCCTCCTCCTACTCCTCCCTCTACTTCACCTTCCACTCCTCCTATTCCTCCCTCCCACTCCACCTTCCCCTCCTCCTACTCCACCTTCTCCTCCTCCTACTCCTCCCTCCTCCTCTTATTCAATCCTACTCCTCCTATTCCTATTCTACTCCCTTCTCCTCCCTCTACTCCACCTTCTCCTCCTCCTACTCCTCCCTCTACTTCACCTTCTACTCCACCTTCTCCTCCCTCTACTCCACCTTCTCCTCCTCCTACTCCTCCCTCTACTTCACCTTCTACTCCTCCTACTCCTCCCTCCTACTCCACCTTCTCCTCCTCCTACTCCTCCCTCTACTTCACCTTCTACTCCTCCTACTCCTCCCTCCTACTCCACCTTCTCCTCCTCCTACTCCTCTCTCTACTCCACCTTGTCCCCTACCTGACATTATATTTTGAAAAAAAAAAAAAAAGTTGCTCTGGCCCCTCTTCCGCCACTTCCCAGGGGGGAATACCACACTAACAAAAAAAAAAATAAAAAAAATTATTATTCAGACTGTTTTGGGCACTCTCAAGGAAATAGTGCGGTCCTGACCCAGATTCCCATGGAAATAAGACACCTGTATCATCACTGGGAGGTGGCTGCACCTCATGTTTTCTTCACTAAGTCCCCAGAAATCTCATAAAAGGAACCTGACTCAATAAAACATGAAACACTAAAAATCGATATCAGCTCTCTACAGAGGGGGGGCAGCAAGAGAACTGTAAATGGAAAGACAAATACCCTCAATCTCACACAGAAATAGGTGAGGATATCTCTTCTACTACTCCTCATGGTTGCTTTGAACAGATGAAAGAAGAAATAAGACACCTCTCAACAAGGCATGCAGTAGCTTTGCCAGATCCTGACTCCACTCTGTTTGCGGATGAAGAGGAAAGGTACCATACTGGATTTGCTGTTGCTACAGAAGATCAGGTACGTCAAGCATCTTTACTTTCCTCACCCACATCTGCTCAAGACACCAAATTGACAGCCTTCTCAGTGGCATGCAAATTGTTTGTTTCTGAAAGACAAGGCCATGCAACAGGAGTGCTCACTCAGGCCCATGGTCCTGGAGGCCGCCAAGGGCCTATTGGATTTTTCTCCTGCCAACTGGATATTGTGGCCAGAGGACGTCCCTCTTGCCTTCGGGCCGTCTTTGCTGCCAGAGAGCTCATTGAAAGAACTGGAGATCTTGTCCTTGGCCACCCCCTGGTTGTCTTGGCCCCCCATGACATTTCTGCCATAGTCAACCAGGTCCAACTTAAGCATGTTACTCCTGCTAGGCATCTTCGCCTTCAATGTCATCTTTTGTTGCCTGACAACATTACCCTCCAAAGATGTAAAGTTCTCAATCCGTCCACTCTTCTGCCACTCCCTGAGGGGGGTGTATACTACGGATTCATCATGGACGAAACTTATGTTTTTCTTCTCACTGGCACCATCAAGAAGGAAATGCATCCCAACCTATCCTTTCATGATGGACAAGCACTCCTTCATGACGGAGCAGGATATGCCTTCTGTACCATGTGGTACAAATCAAACATCACTCCTGAAACCTGCTATGAAGATGAACTCTATCATCTGGTCGAAGTAAAACTCACTGCACAAGACTTCTACTGTGATTCTGAAGGCAACAGTATGGTCTTGATTCATCTACCTCCGGAACTCAAGCATTTGTACCGTCATTGGGACACTGCCATTCCACATGTCCCTGTGACCAAGTTGAAAACAATATCATGGAATGATCTTGGGCCTATGGCAAAAGCATGGGCCACTATGGACGAATCACAGCTACAGGAAAATGGTGTTGTCAAATATCCAACAACTGACCACCTAAAAGCATGGCCGCGTCATTTCCTGGAGAATGAGTTCCAAGATTTAACCATAGTGAATGACTACGACCCAGATACACCTCATGACTGTTTTGAACAGATGAAAATGGAAACAACACATCTACCAACTGTGCATGAAGACCCATTGGTAGATCCCGATCTCACCCTGTTTGTGGACGGCTCAAGATATGCTGATGAAGAAGGAAGATACCATACAGGATATGCCGTAACCACAACAGATGAAATTGTCAAATCATCATCTTTACCATCAACTATGTCTGCACAAGAAGCTGAATTGCAAGCCCTGACTTCAGCATGCAAGATCTCTGAAGGAAAGCGCGCCAATATCTACACGGATTCAAGATATGCACTGGGCGTGGCTCACGACTTCGGATTAATTTGGAAAACAAGAGGATTTCTTACCACCGCCGGTACACCAATCAAGCACGGTTCCGCAATCAAGGAGCTGATGGACGCCCTCCTACTCCCAGAAGAAGTGGCTATTTTGAAGATAAAAGCACATGGGAAGTTGGACTCAGATGAAGCAAGGGCAACCATCTAGCTGATCAGGCTGCAAAACAAGCTGCAAAAGAACCACAGGAAGTGGAAAGAAGAGTGTCCGGAAATGAAGAAACTCCCATATTTACTCTGCAGACTCTTCCAACTGACCTAAAAATCCTGCGGGAACAACAGGCTACAGTTGCCCCTGAAGAAATACAGAAGTGGAAACAGAAAGGGGCAGTTCTGAAGGATGGAGTGTACTCCAACAACCTCAAGTTCTGCCTCCCTAAGAATTTGTACCCAGCAGTCGTACAATGGGCACACGGACCTGCACATTTATCAAAGGATCTAATGAATGCTCTTGTACAAAAATACTACCTCATTGTCCCTATATGAGATTCTATTTGGGACTGCACCTAGGCTAGGTTGCTATTTTCCCCAACAACTACAACTCAAACTGATGTCTTAGTAGATTATGTAACTGAACTCGCAAACGCCTTAAACAAAATCCATGCCCAAGTTTTCTCTTCAATTCCAGATCCTGATTCTGACACAGGCAACCACAGTCTGCTCCCCGATGACTGGGTTCTGGTCAAGAAATTTGTGCGAAAACAGTAAATGTCCGTTCCAAGTTCTCCTGATCTCCCCTACCTCTGTCAAATTGGCCGGAAGGCCTAACTGGATCCACGCTTCCCATTGCAAGAAGACACCTGCCCCAGAGGAAGCTAACTCTATGCAACCATGTGCCTCTGGTACATTATCTCCTTAGTTGGCCTCCTTAAAGCCCAGCAGGTGGCCATCACCAAAGATGCTAGTGGGTACACCTTCTGGTATAATTCATCATGTACCCGTGTGGCTACTTATACTTTTGACTACTGTGACATCGTAGAATGCCCATTCCCCACGTCACAGATTCAGAATATCTATAGAGATATCCCTCATTCAAAAGACCCCTATGTTTGTGTAGTTGACAAACAATGGGGGCACAACTGTAACCATTGGGGGGCGGCGGGATGGAATGCCGGGCCTGCCTGGGGTTACAAACCAAAAAGTGTCTTATCTAAAATTGATGATCACGGTAGGTCCCTCCTCCAGAGAATGACTCTGAGAAAGCCCGGAGGAGGCATACCTATGAAATTAATCTTAAACATTGAGCATCCCAGCCCAACGGATGCAGACCAGTATGTAATGGGAATGTACTGGAAGAAGGGTTCCTATAATAAATTAGGACATTTCCACCTTAAAGATATGTGCCACTCTCCTGAGTGGAAAGGGACCACCCACATGGTCTCAAATCCGTTGAAACCACACATCCAATCTTTTAAAGACATGATGGCCATTGCAAATCCAACATTTGAAGATACCATGGCCGCTGAAACAGGTTTCAATGATGTTAATCTATGGTTAGAATGGATGAAATATAATGCCAACAAACATAACAGAACCGCATGCTATGTGTGTGGTGGTGCCCGGCCGCACCTGGGCACTGTGCCTTTAACTTTGCCAGTAGATATAGAAGAATGTGTTCTGAGTCTTTTTGCCTATCACTACAATTTCAATAGGTCCATATGTAAAACATGGACAGTAGAGTATCCTCTTCTAGTCAAAGATTGCAAACCCCCAGATGGTGTTACCGTCTATAAAGGTAATTATACCTGTTATGCTAATTATGATGGAATTGGTAAATTTGTGGGTAACTTCTCTAAAGGTTATTGTGCCACCTACAGAACTGTCTCTATGAACCTCCTACAATTCCACACTAGATCATTGGGGGATATTTACTGGTTGTGTGGGGATCTACAGCTGAGATCAAGAATGGATAAAGACTCATGAGTCCAAACACTCACCAACCAAGGTAAAGCGTGAAGCCCCAGTAAAAGGCAGTTTTGACCCTCATATTTACATTGATGCCATTGGGGTACCTAGGGGGGTGCCCAATGAGTTTAAAGCCAGGGATGAAGTTGCTGCAGGATTTGAATCACTTTTTACCATAGTCACTGCAAACAAGAATTTAAATTGGATAAATTACATCTACTACAACCAACAACGGTTTGTTAATTACACCAGGGATGCCCTTCAGGGTTTGGCCGAACAGCTGCAGGCTACGTCCCAAATGTCATTCCAGAATAGAATGGCTTTAGATATGATTCTAGCCGAAAAAGGAGGGGTATGTAAAATTCTGCCTGACACCATGACATGTTGTACTTACATCCCAGAAAACACAGGCCCCAATGGTAAAGTAACCTTAGCTATAGGAAAATTGAAAGAGCTCTCTGAGGAGCTAAAGAGGAACTCTGGGATAAAAGATCCCTGGGAGAGATGGTTTGGTTGGATGACAGGATGGCAAAAAGCTTTGATGCATATTGGTATAGCAATACTAATTTTCCTTTTTATCTTTGCTCTTCTCGTTTGTTGTGTCCTCCCTTGTCTGAGAAAGCTCCTCTTGAAGACTGTAGACCAAGCGGCACCCACTTACGCACACCTCACAGTTGATGACCAAGATTTCCAAAAAGTCAACTCGCCCTGTATACCGCTACAATCTATCCCGTTTATTGATAAAGTGCAAGAGTTCTAGGAAGGGACCAGCTTAGGGACAGCATCTGTCTGTCTGGGAAGTCTACCGTGCGGAGATGTGGTGGGTTAGCCACCTCGGGATACCCATGGAGTGAAGTGTTCGAGTGCCCAGCGGACAGATGAGTTAGCCAATTAGGGACAGACGAAGGGACAGCTTTGCACTTTGCAATAACACCTAGCTAGCGGGTCACGGGGTTTCTGTGCCTTTGGGCTAACACGTCTTCTGATACTAACAAATAAAGATTATCTTTTAGAATCTAACATTTCATAGGGGGGACTGATGTAGAATTATTAAAATCTTTATTAGAACCTGTATTGAATTATTGTACTAACTCCATTTTGTTCACCTTACATGACAGAATTTCCTGACAGTATTTAGTATAATGAATAAGAGATTGTATTTTCTCTCTCTAAGGACATAACTAGCCCCGGAGTTAGCGGATCTCCGTTGACTTGCAACATAGTATAATCCAAGGCCAGGAGAACAGTGACAAAATGAAATGTTCTATTCATAAAAGAACCTTGGAACAGACCACGAGACTGACATCACTAACTACGTAAAATGACGCCCAAGCCCCCCTTTCCACCGAGTAAGCCTCGTGCTAAAGAGCAATGGCGACGACATCCCATGATGGGAGGGTGCCTCACTAGTCACTCAAATCTCTGAGCCAATTAATAATATTAATGGGTGGACACTGACATAGCCACTTAACATTTAACCCAATTAATGATGTTTATTTGTTATTATCTGATATTCAATGATGATGTCATTTTGCATATAAAAAGGCCTGCGTGCCCACTTTTTAACTAGATGCTAATAAATTTCCTGAAGTGTTTTTAACCTGAACTGCATGTGTCAGTGTAAACTTACTTCTGCGTATACGCAATTTATTCATCTCAGATTTGGACAGGAACAGATAGACTTTTAAACATTTTTGTTTATTTCTAAATTAATCTACATCAAGATTACATGGTCAGATCACAATATAGTCATTTTGGAATTAAAAGATACATTTATTTAACAACCAGAATGGAAACTTAAAGATTTTTTATTAGAATCTACACAAAATAGAGAATATATTAAAAAATATATGAATTTCTATTTTTTGTAGAAAATGTATCTAATGATTTATTTTCAGCTACAATATGGGCTGATTTTAAATGTGTGATACGGGGTCATTTTATAAAATTAGCCTCTCAAACTAACGGAAAAAAAACCTTTCTGAACTATTATGATTAAGCTGGAAAATTTATTTTATAAAATAATCCTGCATATACTATTTCAAATCAGATTCATGATCTTAAAAAAACTATTAATCAAAAAATAATTATTGAAACATCTAAGAAACTAGAGAGACTGAAATCGTTTCAATATGATAAGAGCAATAAAGCAGATAAGATTTTAACTAATAAATTGAAAAGCATCCAAAAAGCTATAAAAAAAACCTATATCTAAAATAATTTAAATAAACAACAATGATACACTCTTATCCCCTGATAAAATTGTTAAAGCTTTTGAAAATTATTATAGTAATTTATATAGTATCAATTCTAGGGATCCCCCTCGAAATACTGTATCTTACTTCCAAGGAAAAAAGTTTAAAAAGCTAATCCCCTTACAACTTGAAAACCTTAATGAACCCTTTACATTGAAAGAAACCTGATGTTTTATAAATCATTTAAAGAAGAGATGGCGCCCTATCTACAGATTACATTTAATAAATTTGCAGAAAAAAAGCCGTCTCTCAGAAGATCTTCTAAGACAGAATATTGTTACTATCTTAAAGCAAGCGTAAAATCCCCATGATGCTAAAAGCTATATACCTATTTCTTGTTACGGCACCCGGCTTGCCAGAATGCGCATCTGTGCCAGACGGGCAAAATCGTGCCGACAAGCTGAGCTTACATGCTCAGCGGCGAGCTGGGAACCACTCCTCCGCGCTGCCCCGGCAAATCAAAGATGGCGCCGACCATGTGGTCGCGTCCATCAGTGGCTCCGCCCCCCGAAATTATACTGACGTGCATGTGACATCACGCCGCCGACGCACATGCAAGTTCTGGGGTCAGAGGTCATCCTCTGACCAATCACAGCAAAGAGAGGGATATTTAAATCCCTAATTCACCCCGGTACCTTGCCCTGTCATGGTTTCTTGTTCCTGGCTTCCTGAGAGTGCATTTTTCCCTGTGATATTGATATTCTGGTATTCTGATCTTGGCTGTTCCTGGTTATTCCGATTTCTGGTTTCCCTGACTTGGCCTGTTTAAACGGTATTTGTGTATTTCTGGCTTCCTTGACCTCGGCTTTCCCTTTGACCATTCTCTGTCTCTAACGTTTTAGTCCGGCCATTCTAAGGACCGGTTTACGTTCTGTCCTTTTTATTTCCTTTTCTTTTTCTATGTATATGTTTACATAGTTTCTGTGTGTTGGACCACACTAGCAGTCGTGACATTTCTCTTCTGAATGAAGATTTAAAACTGTATGCAGGTATTATGGCACATAGA
>OW240918.1:155615195-155628975 GCA_933207985.1 Pelobates cultripes
ACGTGGATCCACTATTTGAACAGCAGAAGTTTGTGGGGCCCCTTTCACGTGATGTAACAAGTGCTTTTATTGCAAAGTCTCATTTTATTATTTAATCTCCAGGAATGATAGTATGCAATGTTTTTATTCTTGCCAGCTGTACAGCATTTGACCTGTTGTAAAAACACTAAATGCTTGTGTTAATGACATGCACATTTTCTTCACTTTACTATTTAAACTCACACACAATTGACATTAACACATAACACACCAATTCATTACAAACCATGGAACTCATACCCAACATTCATTGTAATCTCACACGTCATCTCACAAAACAGAACACAACAGACGTAGTAGTTACACATAATACATACCCAAAAGACATGCCAATACAAAAAGCACATTCATGGACATGCAACTAAACCATAACCAATCCAAAATAAGTTAACAAAATAAGTAAAAAAATATCACACTCGGTGTCCCTCAAAAGAAACACAGTTGGACATAATATAGGTTCCTATGCTTGTGATAGATTACAAATGCAATCTTAAACTAACACCTCCAATTAAATATGAAACTCCGTTCTCATACCTATGTATAATAAGCCTTTTGAAAAAAATAATGACAATTTCTGCAAACTATTTGACTTCTACAGCAGCACTGAAGATAGATCACAAAAAGAACAGGAAAGTTGAATAAGACAGGAAGCCGACTTTTGCAACCGCGACAATAAGCTATATTGAAGATCAGACCACGAAAGAGAGCCTCTCAGAACTGTTAGAACTACTCCAAGTCCTGCTGCTCTTGGACAGCAGCAAAAACTGGTATTCAACAGCCCATAAAACAGATATTTAATAGGTTATTAAGCTGGTATTTCTATCTGTATCAATAGACTGGGACAAACTGATTCAAATATATTTTAAATCAACACAGTAACATATTAATTAATCTACTCACTAGTTAAGCTGCACACTTCATAATGAGTATACAAAACACACATTATCACAGGCAACATTTACACAGAATACACTTTTAACAGATGTATATTTCAGAACATATTATTGTAAGGTATACCAATTTTAGTTTGTATCAGATTTGTTTTAGGGTTTCTTATGTATACATGTATTTCCTTAATTACCTTATTACTTAATTTACCATAGTACAATTTATAAAGAAGGGGTCCCTTTATATAGTGTGATCTCAACTTAGTGTGAAACTTGCATTATCTAATTGCAACATATGTACCCTGTCAATAAAATCTCTCTCTGAGATGATGCTACATCAACCTAATTATAGACATTGAGCAAACATTTGGACCAGATTACACAGACATGGTGTCATCTGCATTTTTCAGAACTCTCAGAGACTCAGTATTGTTTTATGCATGTTAACAGGCATGGCAAACCTTTGAATGGGTCGGTCTAATTGCGTGTCAAAGAGCCATAGTAACGCAGGTAGAAACCATTGTCCATGGTTTTCTGATCCAGACTACAAGCCTGACCAAACCTCAAGCCCAACACACAGGGAGTCTACAGTTATGGTCACAAGGAATAAATCTCAGCATCCCCATACAATAATTTTGTAGATTTTTACAATTTAAAAGAACACATATAATGTGAGACATATTAGTCATAATAGGGAGTGTTTCCTTAAAGAATAAACTAAAGAGAGTCATAACACATATATAACAGGTGATGCACTGGATCATTTAAAGTACCTGTAGCAAGCAAAAGTTAGCTTACAGCACAAAATGAAGCATGTATTGGACCGCTGAAAATGCAGATGTGGCTCTAATTTACAAACAAAAAATATATTTACAGTATGGATCCTCTTCAACAAACACACAGGGCAGGGAAAATGTGGTGGTAGATGTTGTACACAAATAATTCCGTATGGGGACTTAACTTTCAAATACTAATGATGTGACTTTTGTCCCAGTATGAAAATACAGAGCTCATCATGCAGACAACATAACACAAACACACTATCCCACTCTTATGGAAAGTGTAGTGTACTTATGGTATAGAATTAACAAGCATACCATGCACATGTATCCGATGTGAAATACTTAACAATAAAACAGAATAACAAACTTATACTTTATGAAATAGGAGACTGAAGAAATAGGCAGAGAGAGAATACTAAATAGGATTAGGGGGCTTTACCCTTGTCCCTTATCTACTCTACACCCTCCCAAACCATATCTAACCATCAACATATATAAAAGACATATGTAGGAATATAAAATTAGCTAACCCACATAATATGCAGCAGGACCCCGAGGAGGGTTTACTCCTCAGCTACAACTGAAGGACCCCGAGGCACAAGAGACTTCACCTGACTGCAGCATGCCGACTGCTGCAGTAGACACCACAGCCGGGTTGTCCTTGCACTCACCCTACTCTTAAAGTTCAGCACCGAAGAGTCACAAAAGTCATCATGTACTCACCAACTATTCTGTTTCGGGTTCAGACGAGCCCCCAATTGATAGTGTGGAATTTTCTCTGTCAGGAATTTCCCCTTACCATGGTCATTTGTATCAATTTGCAACTCTCCATATTTCTCCTCGTCCCCAAACCAGCTGGTGAGGAGCCCCAATGAACAAGACAAGACAATGTAAGGTTCAAGATGGCTTCTGACTTTTAACGGGCTGTGTAACAGGTTATGTTCAGCAAGAAACAGGGGTGGTCTTTACAAGCATTATCCAATCCTAATAAAACCATCTATCTTATCTTACCATCTTAACTAATAGCAAGCTTGCAGGTGTATCTTCATGTTTGGACCTTGCTCAAAGCTAAGTTTCACTTATAACTACGCACTTAGAATTAATATGCATACGCAGTTAGAATTAAAGATATTTACTACTCAGTTCTAAATTACACATTACTATGCAGTTATGATCAAAGGGAGAAACACAGGAAATAAGGCCAACAGCAGAAACACACAGGATATAACACTAACACTTGTTACCCGGTGTTCTATAGCTCTTGTCTAGGGGTATATTCATAGTTACATAGTTACATAGTTACATAGCTGAAAAGAGACTTGCGTCCATCAAGTTCAGCCTACCTCACATTTGTTTTTTGCTGTTGATCCAAAAGAAGGCAAAAAAACCCAGTTTGAAGCACAATTTTGCAACAAGCTAGGAAAAAAATTCCTTCTTGACCCCAGAATGGCAGTCAGATTTATCCTTGGATCAAGCAGTTATTACCCTACATTGAAAGATTATATCCTTGAATATTCTGTTCTTGCAAGTATGCATCTAGTAGCCGTTTGAACATCTGTATGGACTCTGATAAAACCACTTCTTCAGGCAGAGAATTCCACATCCTGATTGTTCTTACAGTAAAAAAACCTTTCCTTTGCCTTAGACGAAATCTTCTTTCTTCCAGTCTAAACGCATGGCCTCGTGTCCTATGTAAAGTCCGGTTTGTGAATAGATTTCCACACAATGGTTTGTATTGGCCCGAATATATTTGTATAATGTTATCATATCCCCTCTCAGGCGACGTTTTTCTAAACTAAATAGGTTTAAATTTATTAACCTTTCTTCATAGCCGATATGTTCCATTCCTTTTATTAATTTTGTAGCCCGCCTCTGCACTTTTTCTAGTGCCATAATATCCTTCTTTAGAACAGGTGCCCAAAATTGCACAGCATATTCAATATGGGTCTTACCAGTGATTTATAAAGAGGCAAAATTATATTCTTGTCCCGAGAATGAATGCCCTTTTTCATGCATGACAATACCTTACTGGCCTTGGCCACTGCTGATTGACATTGCACATTGTTGCATAGTTTGTTGTCTATAACAATTCCCAAGTCCTTTTCATGTGTTGTTATCCCTAATTCGCTTCCATTAAGGGTATACGTTGCTTGTGTATTCTTTACGCCGAAGTGCATAACTTTGCATTTTTCAACATTAAATTTCATCTGCCATTTGAGTGCCCAGTCCCCCAGTCTATCTAAATCCCTCTGCAGCAAAGTAATATCTTGCTCACATTGTATTGTTTTACAAAGTTTGGTGTCATCTGCAAACACTGAAACATGACTTTCAATGCGGTCTTCAAGATCACTTATAAACATGTTAAATAGAAGGGGTCCCAGAACAGACCCCTGAGGGACACCACTTGCCACCTCTGTCCAGCTTGAAAATTTACCATTAATGACAACTCTTTGTACTCTGTTTTTAAGCCAATGTTCTACCCAAGAACAAGCATTTTCATCTAGACCGATTTCCTTGAGTTTGAACACTAATCTATTGTGTGGAACTGTATCAAATGCCTTGGCAAAATCCAAAAAGATCACATCCACGGCAACACCCTGATCTATACTTCTACTTACTTCTTCGTAGAACGCAATCAAGTTAGTTTGACATGACCTGTGCTTCATAAAACCATGCTGATTTTTGCTGATAACCATGTTCTTCTCAAGGAATTCTTGAATATTATCCCTTAATAAACTTTCAAATATTTTACCAGCCACAGAAGTTAAGCTCACAGGTCTATAATTTCCAGGCAAGGATTTTGAACCCTTTTTGAATATAGGAACCACATCTGCCTTCCTCCAATCCTCCGGAACACTTCCTGAAAGAAAAGAATCTTGAAAGATTAAAAACAGAGGTTCACTTATTTCTGCACTTAGTTCCTTAAGTACACGTGGATGGATACCGTCAGGCCCTGGAGCTTTGTTTATATTAACTTTCTTTAGTTGCTGCAGCACCTTGTCTTGAGTTAACCAATTACAATTATTCTGCAAGTTTTTAGTAGCAATCATTTGCACATCTATTGCCATGGGTTCTTCCTTAATATATACGGAGGAGAAAAAGTTATTTAAAATTCCTGCCTTTTCCTGGTCTTCATTAATTAACACCCCCGTTTCAGTTTTTAGTGTACCTACACTTTCATTTTGTTTTTTTTTAGAATTTATGTACTTAAAAAATGCTTTGGGGTTGGTTTTGCTCTCTTCAGCTATCATTATTTCATTTTGAAGTTTAGCAAGTCTAATTGCCTTTTTGCACGCATTATTTGCATCCTTATATCTTTTATAAGATGCATCTGATTTGTCCGATTTAAATGCTTTAAATGCCCTTCTCTTAGTTGTAATCTCTTGTTTTACTTCTCTACTAAGCCATGTTGGTTTTAATTTGTTTCTTTTATATTTATTTCCCAATGGTACATACTGAGAAATGTACCTTTGTAATATTTGTTGGAAGATGATCCATTTATCCTCAGTGTTCTTTTCACTAAAGAGTTTATGCCAGTCAATATATTGTAAAGCTTCCCTTAACTTATTGAAATTGGCCTTTTTAAAATTATATGTTTTAGTATTCCCCATGTGCTTTTGTTTTGAGTTTATTTCAAAGGACACTATATTGTGATCACTATTTCCCAAGTGCTCACCTACTTGAATGTTGGTCAAAAGATCAACGTTGTTTGTTAAAACCAGGTCCAGACAAGCATCCATTCTAGTTGGTGCTTGTACAAGTTGTGACATGAAGGTGTCATTTAACAAGTTTAAAAACCTAATTCCTTTGCTGAGCTACTAGTCCCTCTGTCCCAATTTATGTCCGGGTAATTAAAATCTCCAATAATTAAAGTGTTACCCAGATTTGCAGCTTTCTCAATTTGCTCAAACAGCTGTTGTTCCTCGTCAATATTAACATTAGGTGGTTTATAACATATCCCAACCAATAGTTGGTATTCACTATGCATTGTATATAGCTCACTTCTTTAAAATCAACCTGTCCAAAACAGAACTTCTGGTCTTTCCTCCATCAGGTGTTACAACTCCTGTGTCTGTTTCGCTCCAATTCAACGCTACCATCACCTCTTCCTTGTAGGCTGGGTGTTCTTTTTGACTCCAACCTCTCCTTCACCCCTCATGTCCAATCAATCGACAAATCCTGTCGCTTCCATCTCAAAAACATAGCGCACATCCGCCCCTATCTAAGGCCAGATGCGGCTAAGGTCCATGCTGTTGTTCTCTCTCGCCTTGACTACTGCAATACCCTTATCAGTGGTCTTGCGTATTCCCAGATTTCAATCTATAATGAATGCGGCGGCGAGGCTCATTTTCCTGTCCGCTCGCACCTCCCACGCCTTCCCACTCTGTCAGTCCCTGCATTGGCTTCCAGTTAGATTTAGGGCTCAATTTAAAATTCTGGTGCTTGCATACAAGTCTCTAGATAATGCTGCTCCAACCTACCTATCCTTCCTAATATAAAGACCTACGTATATCCTCTGTCCGTACTCCCACCTCTAATGCTTGCCTCCAATATTTCTCCAGGGCTCCACCTCTTCTGTGGAACTCCCTTCCCTTCTCCATAAGACATTTACCCAGTCTGCACTCATTCAAAAATCACTGAAAACTCACTTCTTCAAGAAAGCATATCAATTAAACTGTTAGCAGGTTTTTATCCCCCACTCCCATGACTCCTCTCCGGCAATTGTCAACATTACCTACTAAGCCCTCAGTGAATACTTGTCTAACAACCTGCTTTGTACCGTTACGTTTACCCTTTGTAAAAGGGTACCCTCTGTACCCCACTCCCTCTAGAATGTAAGCTAATTGAGCAGAGCCCTCCACGTCTCTGTTCCTGAACGTCCAGTTGTCTGGTTACAATTACATGTCTGTTAGTCCACCCATTGTACAGCGCTATGGAATCTGATGGCACTATATAAATAATAAAATAATAATAATAATAATAATAATATAGACAAAGTATATTCTTTTAAATAGTTGATATGCTATTGAACATCCTGTCATCTGTAGCTTGAGCCTTGGGTCAGTATAGGCAAAGTGTATTATTCCCAACAGCACTTTGATTTGGGAGGCCAATATTTTCCCAGCTCTGTTTCCCTGTACGAAAAATTAATGTTTACACTTATTAAGCATATATGTAGTTTTAGATAGTTCAAGATTGTTTAATTTTGACTGTATGTCTCTAATTTGGTTAGAGAGGTTTGCATTTGGTTTTTGATTGTTTGTGTGTGTGTCAATTTTGTTAGCTCTGTGATCAGAGTATTATATTCAGCCATACATTGTTTTTTTCGCGTGACTGGCGTGTTTTATAATCATTCCCCTGATCACTGCGTTGTGGGCCATCCATAGCGTTTCTATTTTTGTGTCTGGCAAGAATGATAGCTTATAGGAAATAATTTCAAAGTGAAGCTTTCTTGGTAAAAAGTGATATGGGCTTTTTGGAGCTGAGCTTCTTTCAAAGCCAGTCTTCTCTTATTGGGGGTGTTGAGTCCTTTTGTGTTGAGGGAAAGTATGGTCAACGTCATCTGACTGAGTGGATGGACGCACTATATGTCCCATGTTGGTCTATGTTTTGAAGGTATGTCCCCGAGGGGGTATGGAGAAATCTGGGGTGGGCTTGATTTCTGGTCTGGTCAATGTCTATGGTGCCCAAGCTCCTCCATGTCGCCTATGTCACTGTGTTATGGGAGGTGAACGTGCCTCAGGGCAGTTTAGAAGTCCAAGAGCGGTCACACTTAATATGGGCCATGATCCGTGTATGTTGATGTGTGGGAAACCTTTGCTGTGCGTCTAGGTGTGAACCTTGGGGTGTGAGGAGGTCTACCTCTGGGGTCTGAGGGAGGACTCGCAGTGTTTGGCATGAATGTACATTACCCAGTGAGAGTTGTGGGGAGAGACAGAAGTGCACATTGTGAAAAACAACGATAAAAGGTTCAACAAGTAAAAACAAATAACTAAACATAAACTATATACAAGTATCCATGTGGGAGTGTTACACTCCGGGTCGAAAAGCATTACCAGGCTTTAGGAGCCTATGGGGGTAGGGTAATTTATGTACTAAGGATCACATTATTGTGTGCATTGTATTACCCTGAGTTGTAGCTCAAAAGGTACAATATTATGAAATCATGCACATTTAACTCATCATCTGAGCACATACTAATAATAGAGTCAGTACCCGAGCAGATAAGGAAACCAAGGTGTACTCAGACGCCCGCCGGCAGTAAAGACATAGTCACCGCCATTCCACCACCTAGCTGCAACTGAAACTGTCCTGTAATGGGACACTTGAGTCACTTAGCTGAGGCAGCCACACTCCACACCTGTCGCAGCTTGGCCGGGGAGTGCCTTGCCATTTTGGCTTGCGGAGGATTGTTGTTGGAGGTTACAGGCTTCTGCCGTTCCGCTAGTACCTTTTTTCCCTCTTCAGGGGTGGTGAGATGTCGGTCTGTGCCATAATAAGACGAGCAGGGAATCCCCATTTGTAAAAAATTTACCCTTCACCAGTGTAGCTGCAGACAAGTCTGCAAATATTTAAATTTTCTTGTATTCTTCCGGCACCTCTGGGGTGGCCCTTGAGGCCTGCATAATTCTCTCTTTTGTTTGATAAAAGTGGATGCGGGTGATCACATCACGGGGAATAGTGGTCGGTAGATTCTTTGGCCTTGGGAGTCAATGGATTCTATCCAAGGTTAATGCTTGATCTGTGAGGTCAGGTATTAGAGCCTGGAAGAAGCTTGTTGCAAAGGTCTGTAGTTGATGAGGCAGGATTTCCTCCAGCACCCCATACAAGAAAACATTGTTGATCTTGCTCCTGTCCTCTTGATCTGTCAACTTGTCGAGGATTGTAGCCAGCTTCCCATCATAACTTTGCAAGCGTCTGCTAGTGTATTATGTGCTGAAATAATTTCCTCGGTCCGTACCTCGAGGCTTGTTGTTCTCTCCCCCAACGCCTGTATGTCAGAGTGGACGTCCCATGCCAATTTTGCAAAGTCACTTTGCAAGGAGGTTTGCAGTTCTTTTAACACCTTCTGTATGGGGGAGTCTATGACAGGGGCAGGTTGTTTAGCAGAGCTGGAGGTGGCCTGTCGGTGCCATCTTGGGCATGCTGGTGCGTGGAGACAGAGAGAGCTTCAATCTCAAGTTTCCATCTTCATGAGTGGTCTGGCCACGCCCTACCACGTTTGTTTGTTTTTTGTGTTTTAATATTATTAATAAAGGTTACACCTCATACGATTTTTATGGGTTGGGTGTTCGTGTTTTTCCCTAATTTATTTAGAATTTATTTATGTATAACATGTACATCAGCAACAGCTAGACCAGAGTCTGTGCCATTTAGGGGAGAACTTCTAGGGAGTAGAGTTGAGCGGACACCTGGATGTTCAGGTCCGGCGGGTTCAGCCGAACTTTGAAAAAAGGTCTGGGTTCGGGCTCGAACTTGACCCCGAACTTGACCCAGAACCCGAACCCCATTGAAGTCAATGGGGACCCGAACCTCTGCTACTGTGTACCTAGTTTATACTAAGTGACCCATAGGGCACGTAGCATATGAGGCGGTGAGCGGGAAGGCCGAAGTTACGCTGCAGCGCACTTTCTACAGCAGATCTGATATATCCGGGTAGATTTTCAGGAATTTCTGAACCACCAAATTCAGCACATGCGCCAGGCAAGGGATGTGAGTCAAACCGGCTAGGCCCAGAGCTGCTACGAGATTTCACCCATTATCGCACACCACCAGGACGGGCTTGAGGCTTAGTGGCAACAACCACTCATCGGTCTGTTGTTCCATGCCCGTCCACAGCTCCTGCGCGGTGTGCGTTTTTCCCCCCAAACATATGAGTTTTAAAACAGCCAGCTGTCGTTTCCCCCTGGCTGTGCTGAAGTGGATGGTGAAGGTGTTAAGCTGACCGGATGAGGAGGTGGTAGAGGAGGAGGAAGCTGAGTAGGAGGAGGAGGCAACAGGAGGCAAAGAGAAATGCCTTGCAATCCTCGGTGGCGGAAGGACATGCGCCAAACTGCTATCCGCCTCAGGCCCAACCGTCCCTTATTTGACACTCTCCTCATTCTTTGTGTTCACCCACCAAACTAACAGATGGTTTAAGTTATTAGACTGCAAGAAATGCACCGCAGGCACAAAGAAATGTGAATTAGTCAAACTGCAATGTCACAGCAGTATTTGACGGTTCTATTTGACTCCCAGATATGAAGTGCACACACCAAATGTACTATTTAACACCAAATAAATGTGAATTAGTCAAACTGCAATGTCACAGCACTATTTGACGGTTCCAATTGACTCTCAGTTATTAAGTGCAGGCCCCAAATGTACTATTTAACAACTAAAAAAATTAAATTTTTAAAACTGCGCTGTAACCACAGTATTTGACGGTTCTATTTGACTCTCAGATATAAAGTGCACACACCAAATGTACTATTTAGCATCAAAAAAATTAGATTTTTTAAAACTGTGCTGTAACCACAGTATTTGACGGCTCTATTTGACTCTCAGATATAAAGTGCACACACCAAATGTACTATTTAGCATTAAAAAAAATTGATTTTTTAAAACTGTGCTGTAACCACAGTATTTGACGGCTCTATTTGACTCTCAGATATAAAGTGCACACACCAAATGTACTATTTAGCATAAAAAAAATTGATTTTTTAAAACTGTGCTGTAACCACAGTATTTGACGGTTCTATTTGACTCTCAAATATGAAGTGCACGCCACTAATGTACTTTTTAGCAACAAAGAAATGTGAATTAGTCGAACTGCAAAGTCACAGCACTATTTGACGGTTCTATTTGACTCTCAGATATGAAGTGCACGCCCCAAATTTACTATTTAGCACGAAAGAAATGTGAATTAGTCAAACTGCGCTGTAAGCACAGTATTTGACGGTTCTATTTGACTCTCAGATATGAAGTGCACCGCAGGATGCAAATGTACTATTTAGAACAAAAAAGTGTGATTTTGTTAAACCAACAATGTAACAGAAGTATTAAAGGGTTTTATTAGACTGCAAGAAATGCAGTACGCAAATGTACTATTTAGTACCAAAACAATTGCAGTATTTAACCCCTTAAGGACAGATGACGTAAATATTCTGTCATGATTCCATTTTATTTCATAAGTTGTGTCCTTAAGGGGTTAAAATGCCTAGATGTTGCCCACTGAGCTATCAGAACAGAATTAAAGTAATGTGCCTGGCACACATGCAGTTGCAAGTGCACTGCACTCACTGTGGCACTGGGCTCAGGGCAGGGTACAAAACTTTTGTATAATACACCCACAAAAATAATCACTGTAGTTTGCAAATTTAACTCCAGAATTATTTCCTAATCTGTCCCTTACAGATGCAGCATCCTCTCCCTACACTAATAAGAGCTCATGTGACATGCAGCGCTACGTGACTCCAGCTTATATATAGAGGCTGGGTCACATGCTGCACTGGCCTACTAATGGCATGGCTGTGATGGCTTCTAAGGGCACACGAGTCAAATGCTTGTCCCTGCAGCCTTTCAAAACACGCCATTAAATTGCCGAACACCGAACTCCAACACGAACATACAGTGAAATGTCCGTGTTCGGGTTCAGAGTCCAAAAACCGTAATGTTCGGAACGAACCCGAACTGGAAAGTTCGGGTTCGCTCAACTCTAGTAGTAAGATTTTAAAAATGCAAAAAGACATATGTAAAATGTATAATTTAAAAAAAAAAAAAAAAGGCAAAATCAGCATTTAAACCATTTGGAATTAATGTTTTTTTTCCACTCCATCTCTTTTCTACTTAAAATATTTTTTATATTGCCTCATGTCCAGGGGATATATTTCCGGATATCCATGAATTATAAATGTGTCGGGTCATTGTGGTGTATACAGAAATGTTTAGAAACAGTACAATTTTCATATCCCCTGGAGATATTACAGCAATGTTCTGCCAGCCTAGTTTAAAGACTTCCAGATGTCATTCCTACATACTGGAGTCCAGCATGTATGTAACATTTCTTGTGTTGCAGGTAATAAAGTCATTAATATTATGTTTGTTTTGTAATGTGAGATGAGAATCGTGTGATTTTTTTTTTTGATTTTTTTTTTATGATCCAGAACCTAACCCTGATTTCAGGTTGTCCAGAAATGACCAAATGACCGGATTCAGATCAGAATCAACCACTGCAAAAAATAAAAACAACAAATAAAAGTATTTAGGAGTTAATGTGAATCTCATGTAACTATTGTACTAAAATATTTGAGTAAATCAGCAAAAATATATAGCTATTATAAAAGAGATAGTGAGATGAGTAACAGTGTGTATTAACAATCTGCTTCCAGCCAGTGAATAAAGGACATCACTGTAAAAATGTTGTAGTTAGCACGGAAGCCAATCTCCTGAATGATTTGCATGAGTTGGATGTCACGCAATGGGTCAGATCTCGGAGCTTTTATATCCTCTGCAGTAAGCACTCTGTATCCAGCAATCGCACAGCACGTATCACATCCCAGATGGGACCATGTTTCCTGCTTATTGGAACGTCGTCTTTGTGATAGTTTTCCTGGTGAGTCTAATTGGCTTCACTTTGAACACAGTCATTATGGTGGTTAATTTCAAAGACTGGAAAAAGACTGTGCATCTGCAACCTGTTGATCAAATCCACATTGCGATGGGACTGGTAAATATTCTCCTGCAGTGTATAATGACTGTACAAGGCACTATGTTTGTTATTTCCCCCAATTTATCATATGTTCAAGAAGTGTTTGTATCTCACACTGTATTTTTGGCTTTTCTGTCTTCTATAAATATCTGGCTAAATGCCTGTCTCTGTGTACGTTATGTTACCAGCCTCGCTAATTTCAGACACCATTTCCTTGTATGGCTGAAAGGTAACTTCTCAACAGTCTTTCCAAAATTTATTTTGGTGCTCGCCATGGGATTTGTTTCTCTAAGCATCCTTTATATCTGGAATGTACAACTGAAAATCCAATCGGACTCATATGGGAATATTACTAAGAACTCAATTGCTGTCAGCAGAATGGTTCATATAAACTTTCCGCTTCAAATGACCTCATTAGTTGTGGGATCCTTTCTCCCTTTCATTGTCTCCACTCTGTGCCTCGTTTACTCACTGACCTCCCTATTGAGACATGTCTGGAGTATAAAACACAATGACTCGGAGATCAGTCGTCCTAATCTCCAGGCTCATATCAGAGCTGCCCGAACCATGACTCTGCTTCTCCTCCTGTATCTGAGTTATAGCGTCGCACAAATCTTTAGCTTGTTTTCCATATTTAATGAATATGATGCCCTCACATTGTTGAGCTGGTTCCTGATGTTCTCCTTTCCAGTAGCCCATTCCTGTATTGTCATACAGTCAAGTTCCAAACTGAGGAAGATCTTCCAAAGGAAGGGTGTGGATGTATCGGGAATGTCTAGAATGGAAGGCATTTAGAATAGATCAATATTTATATTATCAATGCCATTGCTAACACTGCATTTTAACGCTGTCATTTTACCATTCATGACTATTTTACTGTCAATATAATGCCTACTGAAAATTGTGTACTCAGCTTTCACAAGAATGATTGTCTTTGGAAAAAAAAAAAACCTGTATAATATTATTCACCTGAAATTATATTTTCATTCCTACCCTTTTTGGAAAAAAAACATCCTACTCTGTTATTGTGTCTTGACATCAGTACAACTCCTTTGGAAGAACCTGGAGTAGAGATTAAAGTAATGTCTCAGCTAATATTGCATCATTATATACAGGTTGTAAATATATTTCCTGCTCTGAATATTCTTATTAGTTTGTGTTTAATTTTATGTATCGTTATATATGGTCTGCATTAATTTAATTCATTAATAAGTCTTGTTTATCTCCCATACTTTGGTCTCAATATCCTAGTTTTGTATAAGCTTTTCAAATCATTCAATATGTTGATTAAACATTTAAAATGTTTTTTTTTTATCATATAAAGCTTAAAACATATTTCATGTATAAAAGAATTTCACAAAAAAATAATTTTTTTAAAATGT
>OW240918.1:155629276-155797792 GCA_933207985.1 Pelobates cultripes
TACATTATAAGACAAGTCATTTACCTAACAATCCTGTTTGGCATCTGGGACGTTTGGGTTTCTTCAACATAGCAGGATTTGGGGACCAGGGGAGATATTCACCTACAGATCTGTTTTCCAACTCATCTATTTTGTCCTAAAATTTGCGATTCCATTCTCAGTTCTCTCCAGTTCCCGGTCTATTAAGTATCCACCTTGATTGGCTATCATGGATTATGAGTATAAGTCAGAGGTGCCATTGACAGTAATGCACGCCAGCACAATTAAACCAAATCCAGACATACAATATTTTAGCTATCTTACATTACACTGGCTTATTAATAGGCTATTAAATGGATTCATTAACCTTTCCCTTGCAATTGATAAATCTATGTCATCACCAGCTTCTTAGTTAAAAGCTCTCCAGTCTTCATCTTGTAATCCAATATATTAAATAAAACAGAGATTGCCGATAATAGTGCAATATAATTAGTGCTCACTGTTAAAAAAACAAAAAAAAAACAAGGCTGCTCACTGTTTAATAGACATGCCCCTAATTGCGGTATAGCGAGTAGGGGCATAATTTACTAATACTAAGTAATCTTTACTTAATATTAGTAAATTTGGCTGAAAGACCAATTTAGGTCTTTCAGCCTTTTAGTAGATAGTTCCCTGATACCGTGGGAATTATGGAGTTATCTACTTACTCATTCCCATACACTGACTGGCTAAGTAACTTACATTTTATAAGAATGTATGTTACTTGATTGCTGTAAGTGTTGCAAATGCTTACAGCTGAATCCTGGCTATTTTTGTATACTTTGTATTTAAACTTGTATACAGTGTAACATTCTACATTCTTCCACTGGGTATATTAAGCAATGCTGTGCTTCGGAACTTCTGCAATTCGGCAAATCCGAAATTCGGCACTTTGGCTATTCGGACATTCATTGCTTCGGGACTTCGGCAGTTCGGTACAGTTCGGCACTTCCGAAATTCTGCACTTCGGAAATTCGCCAATTTGGTAATTCAGCTATTTGGACATTCGGAAGTATCCGAATGTCCAAATTGCCTGAAATTCGTCTGAATGTGACCATTATACCTATATGTGGCATATTGTACACATACCGTAAATACAGCTGCCTAGTTAAATTCAAGCATCTGTATTATAAAGGACATTGTGATTGGATATGTTCGGAGCATATGTTTACACAAGGTTTAAAGTGAATAGTTTAACCTTGTATTGTCACAGCGGCTAAAGCAATACGAGAGCATTGGCAGATATCTCTCTATGCACATAATGGCTTTTATTCATCCAATGCTATTAAAATGAAAGATAAAAAAAAAAAATTCAGTCTTAAATAGCCAAAATATGGCTAAAGCAGAATTTTGGATATTTGGACAAAAAGCATTTTTATTGCCTAAGCTTAGCAATCTGATTTTCAATTCATCAACGTTTATGCCTCTTCCTTTTTTTTACCTCTTGCGTATCCTGAAAATTTCTCAAATTTCCGTAGCTCAGCTTGTAACTTTTACATTTTTTATCTTGTAGCCATGAAAAGAGCGACATAGCCGGACTGCCATAGTCACCATGGTTAGCAGTATTTAAGTTTGCTAACACTTAAAAGCATTGAACCCACTTTCATATCACGGTAATTTTATGCCCACTTTGCTGAATTTGTTAATCAAATTATTGAAATTTAAGAGATGCACTTTGCGGTAACTATATATCTGTAGAATTTGTATGAATGCAAATAGGGAACAATGAAAGCAGCCGAGATCCCTCCTCAGAGTTTAGCTACATCCACTACAGCCTTTGCTAGCCAAGAAAGGGAGGAATTTCGGAGAATACAAGACCCATTTTTCTATCTATCGAGATTTCACTGTGAAGAATATTCCATGAACTGTTAATATCCACAGAGACAGAAGCTGCATACTGCATGATTCGGATAGAGAGTAACTGCAGCTCAACCGAGATAACACACTATTCCTTGACAAGAGCTACATGATGGATTCCATCTGGAAAACATGTCTTCCTGTGCTGATTATTGAGGCTATAACTGGGATATTTGCAAATTTCTTTATTATTTGTGTAATTATTATGGGTTTTCATAAGGAGAAGCATGCAAGCACCAGCAATATAATCATTGTTGCCTTGTGCTTTTCCAATGTGTGCTATGCCTTCATGACCTCATTTAATCTACTCGTAAGTGTTTTTGGGCCTGAAATTTACATTGACCCAAAACATGTGTTTATTGTGTTCTCCCTGACCACATACAGCTTCATGGCCTGTTCTTGGCTCACCTGTTGCCTCTGTATTTTCTATTTTTTCAAGATCAGAACCTTCAGCTCAGGTTTTCTAACTTCGGTGAAGTTAAAGATTAATGGAATCGTACCTTGGCTGATAGTGGTGTCAGAAGTAGTGTCTCTTTGCTGTGGTTTTTCCAGCATGTCACCTCTTATTGCCCCACTATCTTCTGCAAATGCTCCAATCAATGTCTCCTCCAATGACACTTTAGGAAGAAGTAACAATGTGCTGAATTCTGTATGGCTAGGCGTCACTCCCATGTGCTTGCCTCTTCTCATTGGATTTGTCTTTACTTTCAGTACTGTTCACTACCTAAAGCTCCACTACCACAGGATGAAGACAGACTCACTTAGCAGTTCCAGTCTGACGGCTCATCAAACTGCGGCCACCACAATGATAAGATTACTTGTTTTTTACTCAATCATGTGTGCAGCTTTAATTAGTTTTTGTGTTAATGTTTTCCCCCCTCTAAGTTTGGGATATTGGTTAATTACGATAATTTATACCTCATTTACCCCAGTACAATCTCTTCTTCTGATCTTTGGAAATCCTAAACTAAAGGAAGCATGTAAACAGATAATGCACTCCTTGAGATGTCTTGCATTGGACTGCAGCGTCGATTGGAGAGGTGCATCGTCACCTGCCCTGAAATCAAGGATATGACCATAGCAACATAGAAACAGAAACATAGAATGTGACGGCAGATAAGAACCATTCAGGCCCATCTAGTCTGCCCAATATTTCAAAATACTTTTAATTAGTCCCTGGCCTTATCTTAAGTCTAGGATAGCCTTATGCCTACCTCACGAATGCTTAAACTCCCTCATTGTGTTAACTTCTACCACTTCTTTAATACATAATACAGATTAAGGAACAGCGCACATATAACAAAATACATTTGTAAATTCTGTAAGGCTGCTTAAAATCACCTGTCTCTGCTAACTAATATGGAGATTTCGTTCCACCATGCGGACATATTGTGTTAAGCCCACCACTATTTCACAGTACCCCAAATATCAGTGGGTCCCACACTAATTCCAAAGTTAATTCCAAAGCTAAATTCCAAAGCTAAAATGTGTTTTAATAATCTGTTGTAAAAAAATTGTGAATATATATAATTATTATAATATATTTTAGCTTATTTAGCAATAGCATTATTTAATTTGTCTCCCACATTGTTCCTTAATCTGTATTATGTATACCTTTTGGTCACTACGGCAGCACCATTCCTGAAGGATTTATGTTCCGGGTTTGCCCCCAATATCCTTTTGTCTTTACTATTTAAGTTTGGAATCCAGACCAGATTCTTTTTGGGTTGAGCACCCCGCCCAGCTCTGGGAGGCCCCTTAGAAGGTGACCACAGGTATATATTTCAGGAGGTTTTTGATTGCAATGTCACGTTAATTTTCATTTTTATAGAGCAGATATATGATATGCATTAAGAGTAAATACATCAAAGCACTATCACTTTATTTTTTTAGTTTTGACACTGCATTTTTTTGAATGTGTTTATCACACTAATTTTGCATTATATATATACAGTGGAACTGATTCCCCATATTTGTTTGTTGAGATAGGTGATTTTGAGTAGCCTTATGACATTTAAAAATGTATTTTTATGTGTCCGCTGTTCCTTAGTCTGTATTATGAGTACATTTTGGTCACTACGGTACCACCATTCCTGCAAAATGCATGATCCGGGTGTGCACCAATTCTCTTTTGTCTTAACCTCAACCACTTCAGCTGAAGGCAATTCCATGCATCCACTACCCTCTCAGTAAAGTAATACTTCCTGATATTATTTTTAAACCTTTGTCCCTCTAATTTAAGACTATGTCCTCTTGTTGTGGTAGTTTTTCGTCTTTTAAATATAGTCTCCTCCTTTATTGTGTTAATTTCCTTTATGTATTAAATGTTTCTATCATATCCCACCGTCTCGTCTTTCCTCCAAGCTATACATGTTAAGATCCTTTAACCTTTCCTGGTACGTTTTATCCTGCAATCCATGAACCAGTTTAGTAGCCTTTCTCTGAACATCTTCAAACAGCCGAGGGAACAGCCCCTCTAATATGGGTGGCATTGAGAATTTAAGGAAGGATAGACAGCTTGTGATGGTTAGGGGCTCTATTATTAAGACAGTAGATAGACAGTAAATAATCTGCTGCTCTGATCATTTCATGCTCGGGTCCGGCATGTTGCTGACAGAATGGATGGATTATTGGAAGTGGTTGGGGGTGACGCGGCCATGTTGGAACCAATGACATTCTCAGAGGAAAATGGAAGGTCCTAAAGAATGATTTCAGGGAATTAAGAAGTAAACTGAAGAAAAGGACCTCCGAGGTAGTATTTTCTGAAATTTTACCTGTGCTGCGCGCTACAGCAGAAAGGCAGCGGGAGATTAGAGAGGTCAATGCGTGGCATGTAGAGTGCGATATCCATATTGCAAATTATATTGATGCAACTTGTATAAGCACCAACTAGAAAGGACACTTTTCTGGACCTGGTTTTAACAAACAACGTTGATCTTTTGACCAACATTCTAGTAGGGGAGCACTTGGGAAATAGTGATCACAATATGGTGTCAATTTAAATAAAATCAAAAATATAAAAGCACATGGGGTATACTAAAACATATAATTTATGGGCAGCTTTACAATATATTGACTGGCACAAAATCTTCAGTGAAAAGAACACAGAGGATAAATGGAATATCTTCCAACAAATATTAGAAAAGTACATTTCTCAGTATGTACCATTGGGTAATAAATATAAAAGAAACACATTGAAACCAATGTGGCTTAGTGGGAGAGTGAATCCAGAAATTAAAAATAAGAAAAGGGCATTTAAAGCATTTATTTTGTCAATCTTTCTTGTATTGTGGCTTATGATTCATGGGTTACAGAATGGAAAGAGGAGTTAGAGCATACAAACATAAAACTGTGTATATCAACAATCCACAGAACATACTCCTAAGCGAGGCTGCCATATTTTTATAATAATAAATGAGAGGGATAAACATGCTAGATATGCGAGGTACATGCAAGAGACATGGTATATTGTGCAAGAAACGCTCATGAAATATGCAATACAAGAGGTTTGCTTCATGGAATATCAGGCTAGAGTTGCTGGAAAAGCGTATCATAGGATATACAAGTTAGGCTATTTTTACAAGCGTGTCCACTAAGATACGATACGAATTTGTCGATTCAACTGATATATCACAGAGAAACAAAATCAAAAGAAAATTCTTACTCATTTCTGAACTGAGGAATCAGGTGCCTGGTTCGCATAGCTCGCTAAACGTACTCTATGCATGATTAGGCTATTGAGCTAGCAAGGGTATTAGCGTGTCACAGAGCAGGCAGGATTGTATTATACCACTGAGGCCAGCTCGGGCTATTAGGTATGGGCCGGTAGCTGTGGAACTTAGCTTCACTAAGGGGGGTGACTTATTGTCATGGTGGTGTCATTGCTTGTGTTAACTAAAAACAAAATAAAGATCAACAGGCCAAAAGAAAACATAAATACAGGCTTATTTAGCAATCGGTGCATGCGGGTGCCGCTGAGGTTCAGCTAGTCAGTGTCCCCTTGGGCCTGCCAGGAGTTCAGCCAATTCCCTTGTGTGGCCTTCCCTCCAGGTACTTAGACAGTCCATGCCATGGGTGAGAAGACACTTGCCCTCTCGTTTTGCCTTTCCAGCTTCCAGTTCTGTATGATCTGGGCACCGTCACTTGCTGCCAGGTGGTGGATTCGCTAGGTCTCTGTACCTTGCCGCTTCGGCCCATGGCCTTTGTGAAAGCCCTTTCCAGAAGTCCATTGATCCCATCAGAATCGTGGGTCCTTGGGTCTTCAGAATTGTGAGTAGACCCCTGGGTGTATGGACAATGGTGGGGGGAGTTACCTCTAATTGGGCCCCCAGCTTGGAAGAAGAGCATGCAAGGTGACCTGCATTGCCACTCAGTGGTGTTACTTGAGGTGCGGGCGGACGTGTGCTCTGCTCTGGAGATACTGCTGGATTGGGTGGGACACTTACATTTGCAATACCTTGGATTGCTTCTTTTGAAAATGGTATGCCATCATGGGGGTAATTCTCATTCCTGGGCTACCATATGCTCTCAAAGGCAACATAACCAATCCTGCAAATTTCAATGTGAAAAAAAAACGTCCTTATATTTGACCCTGTAACTTTTAAAACCACCATAAAACCTCTACATGGGGGTACTCGGGAGACTTCGCTGAGCACAAATATTAGTGTTTCAAACCAATAAAACATATCACAACAATATCATCAGTGAAAGTGCCGTTTGTGTGTGATAAATGCAAAAAAATTCACTTTCACTGACAATATCATCGCTGAGATATGTTTTACTGTTTTGAATCACTAATATTTGTGTTTAGCAAAGTCTACCGAGTAGAACAGTACCCCCATGTAAAGGTTTTAGGGTGTCTTGGAAAGTTACAGGGTTAAATATAATGCTAGCAAATTAAATTCTCTGGACTTTTGCGTGGGTTGTAAGGCAGGTCCCCCAAATTACAATCAATAAAATTACTTAATTATGTAAAAATATTACATAAATATATATAAACATATTTATATATTTGAAGTCTACATGTATAGTTATGAAATTATTTATGTAATAATGTATATAGACATATGTATAATTCGTATTATTTTTATTTATTTATATATTTATATATATATATATATATATATATATATATATATATATATATAGTGATTCTAAGTGTAGTTTAATATAAATACATTTTTAATATCAAAATACAGTTAGAATAAAATTATATATATATGTATATATTTTTAAATTATTTTTTAATTATTTTTTAAAAACATTTATTTATTTTTAATTGATTATTGTTTATTTTTACTTATATGTATATATTAATAAGAAATACACTTAGTATGACATAGAAGGCTTGGCCTGTAATTGTGGGAGGTACATTATTCCCTATTTAAAGCGCAGTAAGCCCAGCTTACCTGTCGTCGACATTCCCAGAAGTGCTTCGATCTACTTCCGGTTCACGTGATCCGGACGCGGCAGTTGCATTGAATCTTCATTTCAGGGTTAATCCGAAATTTACTCCAAATCGAGATCGGGCCGCTATCTAGTGCCTAGCTGCTCTACGAGGCTGTCTCCCCGGGTAAACAGTGAGTTGTCTCATGGCCGCATCAATCACGCCATGTGTTCCATTAAATAGGGAACCCCTTCGTCTCTCAGGGTCCCCGGCAATGAGCTACATACAGATTGTCCCCCTCACTTTGATAATTGCCGTGAACCGGCTTCGTTTTACCGATCAAACGGATTAATACATTACCCCCTATACTTACGTGCGGGCCTTGTTCATGGTCATCTTCCTATTCCGGGCTGCATTCGGCTATTTCATTCATAGCACCGCTATTCCCTGCATGTAGGCTTGTTTTAACTTTTTCGTATGCCAGTTAGTCAGTATGTATGGCTAAATATCGCCACCTTGTGGCTTTGTTCAATATTGATTGGAAACATTAATTTAATGTATGGCTAACTTTAATTTATTTTGCAATTGTACTTTCATTGCTCTATTAGCATTGCATATGGGTTATAAACTGTCATTTATTTTAACCTGCTGGTCATTCACTCGCATCAGTGGTTTTCCGTTAATGCTACGCTAGTATTAAATAGTTCACCCATTATAAATTCCTTACTGTGTTCATTAGTTGTTATATAGGTAATATTATGCTCAACTCGGTCCTCTCCTGACGTTTTTTTCCCACCTGCCGGCAGTCCGTTTTAAAACTCTCTCAAGCATTATTGTTAAATAAACACTTGTTGTTAAATAAACACTCTTTAGGTTTCAATAAGTCAAACGCTTGATTACAGTAAATTCTACAACCTATTACATAGAAACATAGAAACCTAGAATGTGACGGCAGATAAGAACCATTCGGCCCATCTAGTCTGCCCAATTTTCTAAATACTTTCATTAGTCCCTCGTCTTATCTTATAGTTAGGATAGCCTTATGCCTATCCCACGCATGCTTAAACTCCTTTACTGTGTTAAGCTCTACCACTTCAGCTGGAAGGCTATTCCATGCATCCACTACCCTCTCAGTAAAGTAATACTTCCTGATATTATTTTTAAACCTTTGTCCCTCTAATTTAAGACTATGTCCTCTTGTTGTGGTAGTTTTTCTTCTTTTAAATATAGTCTCCTCCTTTACTGTGTTGATTCCCTTTATATATTTAAATGTTTCTATCATATCCCCCCTGTCTCGTCTTTCCTCCAAGCTATACATGTTAAGATCCTTTAACCTTTCCTGGTAAGTTTTATCCCGCAATCCATGAACCAGTTTAGTAGCCCTTCTCTGAACCCTCTCTAAGGTATCAATATCCTTCTGAAGATACGGTCTCCAGTACTGTGTACAATACTCCAAGTGAGGTCTCACCAGTGTTCTGTACAATGGCATGAGCACTTCCCTCTTTCTACTGCTAATACCTCTCCCTATACAACCAAGCATTCTGCTAGCATTTCCTGCTGCTCTATTACATTGTCTGCCTACCTTTAAGTCATCAGAAATAATCACCCGTAAATCCCTTTCCTCATATGTTGAGGTTAGAACTCTATCAAATATTCTGTACTCTGCCCTTGGGTTTTTACGTCCAAGATGCATTATCTTGCACTTATCCACATTAAATGTCAGTTGCCACAATTCTGACCATTTTTCTAGTTTACCTAAATCATTTGCCATTTGGCTAATCCCTCCTGGAACATCAACCCTGTTACATATCTTAGTATCATCAGCAAAAAGACATACCTTACCATCAAGACCTTCTGCAATATCACTAATAAAAATATTAAAGAGAATGGGTCCAAGTACAGATCCCTGAGGTACCCCACTGGTGACAAGTCCAAGCTTTGAATATATTCCATTAACTACAACCCTCTGTTGCTTGTCACTCAGCCACTGCCTTACCCATTCAACAATATTGGAATCCAAACTTAAAGATTGCAGTTTATTGATAAGCCTTCTATGTGCAACAGTGTCAAAAGCCTTACTGAAATCTAGGTAAGCAATGTCTACTGCACCACCCTGATCTATAATTTTAGTTACCCAATCAAAAAAATCAATAAGATTAGTTTGGCATGATCTCCCTGAAGTAAACCCATGTTGTCTCTGATCTTGAAATCCATGTGTTTTTAGATGTTCATCAATCCTATCCTTTAACATGGTTTCCATCACTTTCCCCACTACTGAAGTAAGGCTTACTGGCCTATAGTTGCCCGACTCCTCCCTATTACCTTTCTTGTAAATGGGCACAACATTCGCTAACTTCCAATCTTCTGGGACTTTTGGGTGTATTCCATCAGGTCCCATTGACTTATTTGTCTTTACTTTTGACAGTTGAAATAGAACCTCTTCCTCTGTAAACTCACGTGTAATAAACTAGTCTTACTTATTCAGCATTAGGAATATAAATATTCTGTTTATAAACTCTGCTAATGCCATAATCCTCCTTTTACCTTACACATGCCACCACAATTCATGAAATCAAGCATTTCATGTTAAACATTCGCCTTCTCAGGGGATTATTAGGTGTCCGTTCACATAAATTCGGTTAATTAACCCTTTCGTTACATTTATACACTTCATAACAGCTTTTCGGTTGTTTTACGCAAAACACAGTATAAAGCTCGGTTCGTGCTAACTGGCATTTCTTGGGGTATAAACGGTCATTGTATCAAGCTGGCATCTCACTCACATATTGCAGTAATAGTTAAACTCTGTTTAATTTAAGATTCCCATGCTGTCATTTTCATTTTACCACGACGGTTCTATTTAGTTAAAACGTATATATTGTCAATTATATGCTGAGTAGCCTGGTTGGTTTGGCTTTGTTGCCACCTTGTGGTTTGACAAGGTTGAGTGGCTAAATTCTGTTAATAGGTTTATTATATGTATATATTTATGTAGGTTCTGTACTCCGTACCTTCATTTGGGGTACATTAAGTGTCAGTGATTAACTACGGACAGTTATTCACGGTCACGTGCATTTCTTGTTACTAACTACACTATTCAATATTGTTTAAATGACATTGTTTGTATGTTGTTTCTCCCCTCTGTTAAGAAACACTATTTATGACACAGCGTACATATGGACCTTATAGGTTAAAAACAACTACTACATTGTTAGAGTTCTGGTTATCACCCGCCAAATCTTCTTAAACCTTTTCCACGTATACAGTTAGTATATAACCTTTTGGTTGGAGGGGCAAATTTTCTACAGATGCTCCCAGGGATTAGGTGGTAATTTAAATTTGTGACATGTTTTAGGTCCAAGTAAGGATTGTTCTCTCCACTTCAGTATACGTCATACAAGTCATTCATCAGGAATGTAAAACGGTCAAACCCAGGCAAGGTTACGAGTAGGTTTAGCTCTCGCCAAGTTAGGTAAGGTCCCATAGGCCTCTTGACCTAGCAGTAAAGTGGTCCCGCAAGGCATACTATCAACCATTACGTTCAGAGATTCATGCCCAATCATCCTGATTCATAGTTAGAGCCTTGCACCAACTCATAGTTAGGGCCTCACCCGTCACGGCCAGTCGTTATTACACTCTGTTACGTGTCACCGAGAGGCCAACACCCCGCCACCCACCTCAGTGGCACAAAGGCCCCATGAGCCAAATCATAGGTAGAGCCTCTCTTAGCCACTTGGCAAGTAGTCAGGGCTTCACCTGTCACCAACCTAAGCTAGTTAATACAATTTCGCCAGTAGGCACTAGCCTAGTAAGCTGCGACACTACCGATCTATACGGTACCTTATCCACCTGCCTCACTTCTGTAGCATGTCTAACGATTCTACACAAGGAGATGATTTGTCGGTTTCCAGCACCCCACTCAGATCAGGCTCACAGAGACGAACCAGTCCACCAAGTCCAGCTTCCAGCTATCATTCCTGGACTATCTCTAAGATCACCTCTGAACTTAAAAAGAGGGATATTCCTTTCCCGGCTACAGCCAGGAAAGGCAAACTGTTTAGGTTGTTAAATATTACTGAAGACAACGAGAGGCCAGGCCCTAGTTCTGATTTCAATGTGCAAAACAGCCTTGCAAAATTACACATTAAAACCCCTTCCTACGCTATATGCTCTTCTGCTCCTCATTCAGTAAATTCCTGTCCTAAATACCTAGCGTCCCCTTCTACCAGTAGCGACAATAATGGTTACCAATCCAACACAACACAGAGGGAAGTAAGAGGTAAAGCACAAGTCTGCAACAATTCAATACAGGTGGTTGCAGTTATAGTGCTTGTAGGCTGTTGCACGTGTGCTCAATGTGTTTTAGAGCACATGCCAAAACAATGTGCCCCAACAGATTGTACCCTAACAATCTTCCACAGCAATAAATGTACCTAAGTTGCAACGCTACCTGTCTAATCATCCTTCTGTTCATTTGGTGGAATTTCTCACGGCTGGTTTCACTAATGGGTTCCACACAGGGTTTGTGTCACTCCCCACAGGGGTTTTAGAATGCCCCAAATTACAGTCGGCACTCACAGATCCACAGATCTCACAGATACGCGAACTATTACAGAAAGAAATCACCAATGATTTTATGAAAGGCCCTTTGTCTACTCCTCCTTTCACTTCCTGGAGGACAAACCCACTAGGAATCGCCACAGGGAAATATAACAATAAAAAACAACTAATTATTGACTTTTCTGCACCACATTCATCCCCTACACCTAGCCTTAATGCTCTGATCCCGTCAGGTGACTTTTCCCTGCAATACGCCAGTATTGACGATGCCATCCAAGCAATCATTCATACCGGGAAGGCTGCTTGGTTAGTAAATTTGACATCACAGACGCCTTTAAACTGCTTCCAATCCACCAGTCACTCTGGCATCTGCATGGAGTTATGTGGGAAGGAAGCTACTATTTCGCTCCAAGATTGACCTTTGGATCCAAAAGTAGCCCTAAGTTATTCGATATATTTGCCGAAACTTTAACCTGGCTCCTACTGAACTCTTGCAGATGTCCAGTAGTCATACATTACCTAGACTACTTCCTCACCATCAAACCTCACCAACACACACCCCACATCCTTAAGCACATGCTCACTCTTTTCAAAGACTTAGGAGTCCCTGTAGCACAAGATAAAACTGAAGGTCCCAACACAGTGATTACGTTCCTGGGTATTACATTCAATTCCGTTTCTATGCAAGCCAGCCTGCCTCAAGAGAAAGTAGACCGGATACTTTCTTACATAAACACTTGCACGTCACAATGCACTTGCACAAGGAAACAACTACAGTCACTAATCGGTTCAGTAAATTTTGCTATGAGAATAATTCCTTCAGGGTAGGTCTTTCATTTCCAGAATCCTCTCACTATTACACGGCCTCCCCGACGACGACTCAACAACGTCCCTAAACGAATCAGATAGAGCTGATCTACAAATATGGCAGCTGTTCCTATCATCTTGGAATGGAAGATGGCTATTTGAAATTAAATACTATCCTACCTCTAACAAATGGTGTCCTATCCTAGTTTTAGATAAACTAATGGTGTCCCAAATCACTTCCAACCCGGATTGTCCACTGTTACCTATTCAACGGAAATCGATAACTACTAAACAATTTATGTATTTCATTTGTACATTATTGCTCTGGCTAGGACATAACCCACACGCATTCACGGGCCATTCCTTTCGTATTGGTGCAGCTTCAGCTGCCTCAGGTAACCACATACCAACCCACATCATCAAAAACATGGGAAGATGGAAATCATCCGCGTACAATAGGTACATTCCTAACTCTGAAAAAGAAATAAGAATGGCTTTCCATGACATGTCTAAATAATGTTTGTACTTAAATAAACTGTTATATGTATTTTGAGAAATTGCTTCTAATAATTTTTGCCCTCTTTTACAGGCCTAACCTTCGGCACACCTCAACTGACTTTGCTATTACTAATACTGCTTCTTTTATTATCATTGCCTTACGTCCTCGTAATGTGCCGTACACAAATATATATATATATATATATATATATATTTATATTTTTTTTAATTAACATTAATATTTTTATTTTAAAACTCAGCACAGGCAGAGCATTGGAAGCCTGCCTGATGGCTTCTGATACTCTGCCTCTTTGCCGGGCGCAATATGGGGCCCGACTGCCCATCAATGAGGAGGAGTATTGCACGATGCCTTGACATCGAAGCAACGCTGCAATACCGTTAGAGCGGCTGGAAGCGATCATAATCGCTTCCAGCGCTCTAATTAGTTTAGGATCGTTTTTTTGTCGGATGTACCTGATACGTCCGAGGTCGGGAAGGGGTTAAATTGGACAAATCAGAGGCATCCTATATAAGATATAATAATGCTTGCAAAAAGGAGATTAGATTAGCTAAACTACAAAGTGAGAAAGCGATAGCCAAAGAGAGCAAAAACCACAAGATGTCTTGTTGGAATGATACAGACGGCTAAGAATAATTACCGCTGTAGGGTGCATTGCGGTGGATGTTCGTGGATTCACTAATCTGGGAACATGCTACTGTATTCCTTGGATTTTTATTTAAAATCAACATTTTTTGGCCAACATTCTAACCTAAAAGCGCACCTCTCTTTTACAAAATCTGTGTTATACACGGTTCCTTTACACCCATTGCAAGATACATTTTGTATTTATCTTAATTAAATTCTAGTTAATATACTTTTATTATTCGGATTTATTTTGTTTTACCTTGGCAATTCACATTCCTTGCAGATTAAGAAGAAGGCTTGCATTCTGTCCACCTGGATACACGTATCATGCAATATATATTTTCTTATACATTATTATTTTACATATAAGACATCATACATAGTCATGACTAATGTCACAGAAAGACAACAATTTAATAAAGAAAAAGGAAAAAAAATGCAAATCCACAGAATGTGAGCTTCACGCATGGATTGACGCACGTTCCTTTCAACATGTCACTCACACTGACCCACTAAACCAACAAGGTTTGCATTGAGATCAGGTAAGATTAGAGGGACCGCAGTGTAAATCCCGGGAGACTAAAGTCATGGATAAGATATTAAAATAGTCATTCTCAACAATAGTGTCATGGACCCAGGTCCATGCGATGAAAGAGGTGTATCTTGCTTTTGTGGGAATCTTGTTTCATGTTGTGTGAATTATACGGGCAAAATAGAGCTAAGTGTTTGTTTTAGTGGGGCTGATCGGTTATAGGAAGAGGACTGGAAGGGGAACGGTGTGTTTTGTTAATTACCCTATTACATGCAAACAACCCTATGTGGGTATAAATACCTATTCACAACTGCAATAAAGTCAGTTCTTTTTAACCCCTACATGTAGTCATGGGGTAAATACTATAATCACTGGTATAAACACTCACTATGTTTCACTCCTCCATACTGCTCAGAATACTTTGAGATCTGTATGTTAGTGCTCCAAACATCACTGAATTCTGCTCAGCAAGGCGATACAGGATGCTGAGAAATAACGGTGGTACTCAGCTGGAATACACGCAGGCCGTTACAAATAGATTGTTGTGGAAAAGAGCAGATACAGGCCAAGACACATAGAATCTACATTAAACAAAAGTGTTAGTGTGGTGCTGATAAACTGGGTATGTCTTAGGGGCTACTATTATATGAGGTTATATAGGTGTGTGATAAAATGGCCTATGTAACGTGCTATTTTGATACATTTATTAGTTATAGTCTCAGCTGTATTGTTTGTTCTAAGAAAGATCCATAGAATTACTGCAATTCAATACGGGTTTACAGACACCAGGTCTGGTGGTATCTACATGACCTTGGTTGGAAGTGTTTTAACACGGGGGAGAACTAGCATTTCCATTGGAATGTTCAAGGGTATTGTGCCATGTGACAAAAACAAATTACCCCAGGGGATAATTAGCTCAATCTAATTCACATCTCTCAGTCAGACCTCTGGACTCCTATCCCATGTGGGTATTGACATGTAAAGCACAATTTACGGCTCTCTTTCCATGTGTACCTGCCCATTTCCATTCTCATTGGTGTACATAATTGTAAATATATTTATTTTGTGTGCTCCAGAATAGAGCGATTCAACAAGTTGTCAGCAAGAAGTGTGTCGTCTTGTCTCTTTCTGAGGTCTCAGAATCCACAAAAGTGCAAGCCGGGTTGATCCACTAAAGAACCATATTCATTGAAGTCTATTACTAGTGGAACAAGCTAGTTAGTTTACTCTGTAACAGCCGGCACATACAACCACTGTGTTGCCAGTGAGTCCACTACAAGTAAACATGACCTTGGGGTTAGTTGAGCAGTAAGCATTGCAGGTAAGGCAAAAAATAGCAGGTCTGACCTGGTAGACCGTTAGTGCCAGAGACATCAGGGCCGAATTTTCACAAGATGTTATAATGGGGACATGGTAGTGTGATATTGATTATTTTATTATTATTATTAGTTGTAATAGTTATAAAGCGCCAACATATTGTGCAGCGTGTTACAATAGGGTAAAAATAGAGAGTACACTATAGACAAACCAATACAAAGGGAATAGAGGATGTTGACTGTTAGCAGAGATATAGCATTTACGGTCCTTTTATAAAAAGCACTAATGCGAATGGCCCATGAGCTTTCAATCTAAAGGTTACAAAGAGGATCTGAGACAAAAGGGAGCTGGGGGAGATATAAAGGTAATGGACAGGGAGATTTAAAATATTTACACACACTGCTAAGATGTGATATTATTGGGGGAGATGCCAAACACCTGGGAAGACATAATATAAAAGAATCAGGAGGCTGGGTGTGAAAGCCTTAATGAAAAATGGAAGATATTACTTACAGTGGATATGGTGTGTGAGACCTCTACATGGGGACAATTATATGCTGATACACTGTGGATGTGTGAGTGTGACACTGATATGCTGGGTGTGTGTGAGTGTGACGCTTATATATTAGGAATGTGTGAGTGTGATACTGACACACTAGGGGTGTGTGTGCGTGTGACTCTGATATACTGAGGATGTGTGAGTGTGACACTGATATGCTGGGGGAGTGTGAGTGTGACGCTGATATACTAGGAATGTGTGAGTGTGATACTGACACACTAGGGGTGTGTGTGCGTGTGACTCTGATATACTGAGGATGTGTGAGTGTGACACTGATATGCTGGGGGAGTGTGAGTGTGACGCTGATATACTAGGAATGTGTGAGTGTGATACTGACACACTAGGGGTGTGTGTGCGTGTGACACTGATACACTGTGGATGTGTGAGTGTGACACTGATATGCTGGGGGAGTGTGAGTGTGACGCTGATATAGTAGGAATGTGTGAGTGTGATACTGACACACTAGGGGTGTGTGTGCGTGTGACTCTGATATACTGAGGATGTGTGAGTGTGACACTGATATGCTGGGGGAGTGTGAGTGTGACGCTGATATACTAGGAATGTGTGAGTGTGATACTGACACACTAGGGGTGTGTGTGCGTGTGACTCTGATATACTGAGGATGTGTGAGTGTGACACTGATATGCTGGGGGAGTGTGAGTGTGACGCTGATATACTAGGAATGTGTGAGTGTGATACTGACACACTAGGGGTGTGTGTGCGTGTGACACTGATATACTGAGGATGTGTGAGTGTGACACTGATATGCTGGGGGAGTGTGAGTGTGACGCTGATATACTAGGAATGTGTGAGTGTGATACTGACACACTAGGGGTGTGTGTGCGTGTGACACTGATACACTGTGGATGTGTGAGTGTGATACTGATATGCTGGGGGTGTGTGAGTGTGACGCTTATATATTAGGAATGTGTGAGTGTGATACTGACACACTAGGGGTGTGTGTGCGTGTGACTCTGATATACTGAGGATGTGTGAGTGTGACACTGATACGCTGGGGATTTGTGAGCGTGATACTGATATACTGGGCATGAAAAAATTCTCCCTTGTGCATATTTTCATAAAAGTCTTAAGATCTTTAGTTCTATAGACGTCAATGTCGAACAAACGTACAGAGAATTTTTTTTAGAGATTTTTGCATTTATCTTAATCCAGGGATAAGAAAAATGCATGTGATTGTTCCTAATGACATCACCAACCTAAACCACTTGCAGTATAAAAGTCTAAAAGAATTCTGCCCTATTAGTCATATGTTCTGGACACGTTATACTTTAGGACTTCTCAATCCACTGGAGACTGGATTTGGAAAGTGCATCACAAAAACCCTCCAGGTAAACTATAGCACCTCTGTGTTTGACCTGAATTTTTTTGTATGAAGACACGATGGGGTTAGAAAACATTGTTATACCTTCGTTTGTTGACATATTTCTAATCATACTCATGGCAGAGACATTCCTCGGGGCACTGACCAACGTCTTCATAATCTTGGTTAATTTGCAAGCTTGGATGAAAGGCCAGACTCTGAATTCTTCCGACCACATTGTAGTAGCTTTGGCCTTCTCAAACATGGGTTTCTCATGCGTGAATGCTGCCACTACTATATTTATTGTCTTTTTCCAAGAAATCTTGTTTACGGACAACAGTATTTTCTCCATAACTTATTATATAATGTCTTACACCATCTTCTCCAGCTCCTGGCTCAACGCTTGGCTCTGCTTGTTTTTCTTCTTGAAAATAATTAGTTTTAAAGATGGCTGTCTTTCATGGCTCAAAATGAATATTAGCAGTGTGGTTCCTTGGCTGATACTGATATCTCAGATAATATCTTTTTTTAGCTGCCTCCCTTTGATATGGACAATAACAAAAGTATATGCTGATAATACCACCACTGTCCTTGCAACTAACCAAACGACAAAAGTAACTGGGTACCAAATAAACGCTCTTTATAATTTGTATTCGCTGGTCATCAACTGCATTGTCCCATTCTTGGTGGTGATGGTCACAACAGGTCGAATTATTACTTCTCTCTGCTCACATACACGCCATATGAAGGACAACATGGGGGAATCTGGTGGCCCCAGTCTGAAGGCCCATCAAACAGCTGCACGGACTATGACATCCCTCCTCATTCTTTATCTAATTTTCTATGTGGTAGAGGTAGCTCTTGGATATCTTCCCATGATTAGTCCCTTATATTGGGTTTGTTTTATTGCAATGGCCTCATTTCCCACAGCTGAATCTGTACTTCTTATCATGGGGAACTCCAAACTGAAGCAGGCCTGCGAGGGCATACTGAAACATTGCCGAAAGACTGGCTAGTCTAAAACTGCCTCGTTCAGAAAGAAGCTCCAAGACTTGATATATCATGTGGCTTCCATTGACCATAGAGTGATAATACTATCCCGTCACATTCCATTTATAATGTATTAATGGAATACAGAGACTGATAAAGAATATTACATCTGGAATGATAAACACACACACAGACTAATTTACAATTAGAGTAAAAGAACTGAAAACATTTCTGACTTAATAAAGTGTATGCGCTCAGCCATTTTATACCCTAAATTTGATATTTATGCATTTATTAAACATGCATGCATGTCTGTATCTCGTTATATAGAAATGTACTTTATCAGAAGCCATTTGCATCTAAGGTTTGGTATAAACATTAAAAAGGTCAAAGTTAGCATTTACTTTTCTTGAGACTATCTTGGTATTATGGAGGAAATGCTTGTTACTAATTGGAATGACCCTATACAATACAAAATGTTTCTAAATGGGACACATTGCTCCTGAAAACGCAAATTGTTCACCAGTATTAAAAGAGATTGTGAGCTTCTTGCAAAGGCTTTCTCTTTTCCTCCCGTACCTGTCAACATTGTTTAAGCTGTTCGTATATGTCTCTTGAATTATTGTAAAATGCTGCAGAATATATATATATAGATAACTAGCACTAATAACTATTAGAAAACATTAAATACAATTGAAGATTTTGAAATACTTTGACTTAATTAGCGTGGTCACTATTCCAAATTACATCAGGCCAATAAAATACAAAAAATTTGTGTTACTTAGTGGAATCTAGATTTTTTTCTAAATGTAGTTATGTTGTGTGACAATAACAATTTAATGTTAAATGATTTTGTAGTTAAACATTCGATGAGTGTACTATAACAGAGCGGGATCCTCCATATATTTTGTACTCTTACTTCCTTAACCTGTGTCTGGCTAACATTGTCCAAAGACACCAATACGTAATTCTCCTAAAGACGGGACTTCAGGAAGTCATTCAATCCAAACCAGGAAAGTGTAACTCTATCTGACCCATCCCCCTCCGCTGCTATAGCGATCTGCTGATATCGCTACACGTGTGATATTTGCATTGATGCAAACTATGGCAAGTTCTTAATATACAAAAACAACAGCTGACACACAAAAATGAGTTTTAAATCTTATGAGGCTGCTTAAAATAGCGTACGCACAAAAATGTAGTGTTTAAATAACATTTCTTAATATCTTCTGTTTTAGGATATAAATATGGATGTTTGGTCAGACCATGTGATTAAAGCAAATTTAGTTCCACGCTGAGTCCCTTGGAATGAGCCGCTGTCTCGAGGTGCCCCTTCAGAGGTGACTAAATGAAAGCTTACATTGAAGTGGTTTAAGCAGTAAGTATTGCAGTTAGCATGGTAATCTGTCATACTAAGGTTATTGACCGATATTGACTCAACAAATATGGGTCTTTAGTTACACCACGCCCACCGTTTAGTCAATATCGGTGGGTCCTATACTAACCTTAGTATGACAGATTACCATGCTAACTGCAATATTTCATACATCTAAAATATATATATATAAATAGACGACACAGTAAAATCCGATCTACCGCAGCTTGAGGCTGTGCTCCAAGACCAGTTCACAGAGGTAGAAAAGTGGATCGCAAAAAAACAAACTCTACGTAAACACTGACAAAACTATCACAATGATCTTTGGAACAGTACCTAAATTTCACAAATTACACAATTCCCACCTATCTACCAAAACAAATTCAAATGGCACACTGACCGCAGTCCACTCTTTCAAATACTTGGGTATGATATTAGACCCCAATCTATCTTTTGGCCTGCACATAGAAAAACTTGCATCTAAATTTTATCCAAAACTAGGTGCCCTGTACAGAAACAAATCCTGCCGAAGCCCTACAGTAAAGGAAAAGATTGTACAGCAAATGCTGATGCCAGTCATTGATTATGGGGATGTAGTATGTGCATCTGCACCGCAATCCCACATTAATAAACTCAATACATTGTATAACTCGTTCTGCCGATTTGTGATACAATGTAATTACAGACCCACCATTGTGACATGCTAAAAGAACGAAACTGGCTGTGGCTGGAATCCAGATGCATCCTTCATCTTTCCAGCCTTGTGTTTAAGAGCTTTTCTGTGAAGCTCCAACCCTACCTGAGCACAATGCTCTCCTCAGCTGTTCCCACCTTCTATAACCTCTGATTCAGTACCAGCACTTTATTTAGTCTACCTCAATACAAAAAGAAAGCAGCTCGATCCTCCTTTTCCTACAGAGCACCACAATTATGAACGACCTCCCACATACTTTCAAATCTTTCCCAAGCCTAACGTCCTTTAAGAGATCCCTCTCTACATACCTCAAAACAGAATGCACGTGTCATGGTTGATTATATAATTCCTACCTGTTCTATTTTACATTTTGTATATATTGTGTATTAATATTTTTTTTGTATTTTATTCTACCCTAATGTATCAATGCAATATTTTGTGGACCCAGGACATACTTGAAAACAAGAGAAATCTCAATGTATCTTTCCTGGTAAAATATTTTATAAATACATAAATAATTTTTAAAAATCTAAAATCTTATTGTTTCAATATTTTTCATAATATTCATGACGGTCACTGTGGATGTGGGTCTGCCACCTCAGAGAAGGTTCCTCTTTGAGAACAGGGTCAAGCTATATCTCCCCTAGCTGGTCTCATTGCGCAAACAACTACCAACGCCTCCTCCTTTCAGGCAGGTAATGACCATTCTTACAAAATTAAGCAATGCACTCAGAATCCCACTGTTTCTAGGCGGTAGCAATGACCATAGTGCACATCAGTCCTAAAACATACCATTAAAAACAAAGAAAAGAGTTTTTAAATAACTGAAGATTTTTATATCACTCCGAATGCCATTCGATTGTAAGCTCATCTGCAACATTAAGGCAAACCTCTTAGGTGAGTCCAACACTAACAATTCACCTTGCTGGTTTCAGCTAAAAGGTAAAATACGAGTCAGACAGGAGTGTTATTCTTTACCTCTATACACAGCACCAGACCTCTTCAGCTCATTAACGTAGCCTGGGTGCAGTGTCCCTGTACCCCTTAGTCCTGCATTGTAAAAAGCATTTCACTTTTAGGTAAACTGCAATGATTACATTGCAGTACTAAGACTGCTCCAAAAAAACATCACTCACCCCAGTGGGAGTCATTTAATTAGAAAAAAGGGTATTTTTTTAAAAAAAAGGAAAGGTTGGAATGGGCAGCGTGTTATCAATTTTCCACTCACTTTTTTCTTTGATTTTAACAAATGCTTTCAGTGTAGGCAATAAACAAAGTGCCCTATCAGCTTCTCCCAATTGCATCTGTAGAGGTAAAAGGTGTAGTAACACCACAAGACTCAGCAAGGCAGGGTGAAACCACTACAATTAAACATTACAACAACCACCACAACCACATTTTTGAATATTTTTATTTCTTCAAAATAATTTAAAAAAAGATTTTAACAAATATCTGCATTAAAATAGTCTCATATAACAAAAGAGTAAATGAGAACAAATTTTTACCCTTCAAAATATTTTTTACACAAACTTGAATCACAACATTAATCTAATCCTTCTGAAACAATATTAATGGAACTCCGAGATGTCCGTTCAGCTACTATAAGATATTTTGAGACATTTTATCATCACATTTATTAAAATTATTTAATCAGTCTCATGAATTAGAAAATTTACCCAGTGATATGACTAGGGCAAATATAATACTACTACCTAAAGGAGACAAAGATCCAACTTGGTACTCTACTCTACATGCACAATTACAACTTCCAAGTTCATATAGGACTTTATTAATAATTAGTAATCGAACAAGACAGTGATGTCCATTATCTCCACTTCTATTTGCCCTGTCATTTGAACCTCTGCTTATTAAAATTAGGGAAGATTCCATAATTCAAGGCATATGCATAGGCCAAAATATTTACAAAGTAGCAGCTTATGCTGATGCTCTCTATTATTGATGCTCTCTATTATTAATCCAAATCAGTCATTCCCAGCTCTATTTCAACTATTAAATAACTTTGGAGTTATTTTAGGATATAAGTTTAATTGCTCCAGTTCAAGCACAATTTTATTTAATCTTCCTGACACAGAATTTAAAAAAACTAAGCACAGAACTTGGTATCTCATTTGTAGATTATTTCTGTTATCTGGCAATTCAGATAGGCTTATCTCATTCTTCCCTTTTTTCAGACAAATACATGCCCCTTATTGAAACTTTGAAAAAAGAACTGAAAGAATGGCACACTAAGCCTTTATCCTGGTTAAGAATAATACATTGTAAGAAAATGAACACTTTACCAAGACTTTTGGTTTTATTACAATCATTACCTCTTAAAATATCCCAAAAAGATTTAAATACTTTAAAAGGAGCAATAGACACTTATGGATGAATAAATGCCATAGAATAGCTAGAAACCTTTTATATAGACCAAAAAATAGCGGTGAATTCGGACTTCCAAATCTTCTCTTATATTATTATGTCACACAACTATCTGAAATCATAATGTGGCATTCACCTCCAGGAAAAAGACGATGGGTGGCTTTGGAAGCAGATATTTTAGGATTTGATTTACCTTCCTATTATATTTCGTTAGAGAAACCCATAAGAAAGTCTTTACATATAGTCTGCCCATCTATTTTAAATTCTTTATATATCTGGGATAAGCTAAGAACTACATTTTAGTTGGCAAATTCCCTATCTCCTATAACTCCAAATTTCCGCAATAAACTCTTTACCCCGTGCATGAGACCACATGATTTTGGAGGTATTAGGGAGGCAGGTGTCTTGCAATATATACACCTTTGGCTGAAGGGAACCATTTTAGATTTTAAAGACCTGAGGCGGGACGCACACTTGGAAACTCATGACTTCTTCTGTTACCTTCAATTACAAAGATTTTGCACTTGCTGCAGGAATCAAAGAAATAGCAATTTTGCGAGACATAAATTTGAATTTGAATTATTATGTAATAAAATAATTTACAAAAATTGCCTAATCCTTTTCTTATATGCATTTGCATATGCATTTCTCTGAAACTGCTATGTTTATGAAGAAATGGGTTAACCTTAGCTGGACCTGGTACCCAGACCACTTCATTAAGCTGAAGTGGTCTGGGTGCCTAGAGTGGTCCTGTAAATAAAGAATTTAAAAAAAAAAAGATCTGCAGGCAGGGTCTTCTTGTGCAGTAAACGTTATTCTCACACAATATGTAGTACTGAGGGTAGAAGTTTGCAATTTGCAAGGCACAAGCAGTGGCCCAGAAGCATGCTGCAAATAAAATAATCTGTATCTCACCAAAAATAAGAAAACTACATAAAAAATCTGTAAAACAATTCTAAATCAGTGCATCTAAGTGGGTTTAAGTGAAACTTACAGTGGCTTGGCACAGCAGTAACCTAGCAGGATCAAAGGCTCAGGCTATCTCCAACTCAAAGCTGTTTTAAATAAGTTAACGGGCCATTATCATAACCAAAACAACTTTAGCTTAATGTAGTTGTTCTGGTGTCTATAGCCTGTTCCTTTAGAGAAAAGGCAGTGTTTATATTACTCCATAGGGATACCTCTAGTGGCAATCACTCAGACGGCCACTAGAGATGCTTTCTTGGTCACTGCTGCACAACACTTTCCCCAGAGATGCATTGAGTTAATGTGTTGTTTGGCTGCACATGTGAGATAGTGTAATGCTAAACGACTGGAACGCAACTGCAGAACTTTAAATACTTCAATTTATAAATTTTATTCTTTTTATTGAATTGCAAGATTTGGTTACTGTAGCTTTAAACTCTTATGGCAGGTTGTTAGTTGCAGAAAAAAAATAAGCCACTGAAGTTTTGCATTAAGCCAAGCAGTTCCAATTAAGGATAGTGCAGAGATTGCATGCAGAATTAGAGTTGAATTAGATGCAGCAGAAATAGCTTCCAGAGTTTGCATGCAGAATTAGAGTTGAATTAAATGCAGCAGAAATAGCTTCAAGAGTGTTTAACAATGAGGCAGCTTATAATTGCAACTGAGAGGTAATTGGATTGTAGGAAAAAATGTACTTAGCTTCAATAGCAGTAGTTCCAGAGAACTGGGGAGATCAATTTAAGCAGTCTTTTAGGAGTAAGAGTAGAAGTCCATTAAACAACCCGAGGTCGAGGAATGGAGAAGGCGGGTAGTCGTTTTCAGAGCGGGTTCGGTACACGGAAAAGCTTATAATGTAATTGGGTAGCCGGTAAGAGGTTCACAGGAACTTGTTCAATAATCCAGCCCTTTGAATCTGGCGCGGTCTTCCTATGTAGCGTAGGGAGACCGCGTCAGAGAAGGGGCGGGGCAGAGCTCCGTCAACCCGGAAGTGGCTTAATTCGGCGAAACCCGGCAGGTATAACCTGACAGATAGCCTCTCAATTATTCCCTATGGAAAAGCATTGGATTGGCTGAGATCATCAAGTTTGATGAGCTCAGCCAAGGGGACTGGGAGTGGGTGGGGTCACCTGCGATCGGACCTGCGCGGCACTGGAAAAAGGTGAGTAAATCACAATTTTAACCAGAGGTAAGGAGGGCGACGGGGAGACTAAACAGCCATTTAGATCTTTAGTGTCAGGAATATACATTTATATTTGATAGAGTTTCTAGAACTAGATACAGCAATAAATGAAACCCAACAATTCTCACACAAAGATCAATGCCATTTCACACTCTCCCACGGGAACAGCATGAGTAAAACCAGGCATTACATGTCTGTCGCTCTGTCTCCCTCCGTAGCCAAAGTCGATGTGTAATGCTTGGAAGCTTTCATTGTTTACTGCTCCACCTTTTTGCCTCTGTTTGCACCTTGATCTGTGAATAAAATCAACATTTAGACATTATATTAATCATGGCAAACTAAGCTGCTAAATTAATCCCCCCCCCCTTCTAAAAAAAAAAAAAAAAGCTTTTCCCCCTATTTTTGACACCAGAAACATACCCCTCATTTTGGGCGCCAACAATTGAACTCTGAATCCTGAAGCAAATGAACATGCACATCCATTGTAATAGTTATTTGCTCGGTTGTACATCAGGGCTCCAGAATTTGCCGAAAAGGTTTTCTTAAATTCTGACAGACTGCAATTTGGTCAATACTGAATGCACAATCATACACGTTCTAATCTAGATCTGAGTCAAAGTAGAACAAGGGGATTGAGCTACTAGATGTCTTTTTAAGAGAACTGACAACTTTTTGTGAAATATTTATATATTCTATATGATATGAGACCGTTTTATTCACTAAACTCCAAATACATCCAGTTCGCAGTAACCGGGGCTGTCCCGGGGTGTATGCAGACTGCGAAATCTGAAATGCCATGCTGAGTAAACGACTAGCGTGATGTGGAGGATGTTCGTTGGGTTTGGGATCAGAATATGGCGGCAGAATGGAGAAGGAGCTTATTTATGAAACTATATGAAAACATAAATATAGATTATTTTACTGCTTCTGATCTTCCCCTCTATTTGTTTCTTACTTGATCCGTTAACCAAATGGTGGGGTAATGCGCCTACCAGTGTAATGGGGTAATGCGCCTACCAGTGTAATGGGGTAATGCGCCTACCAGTGTACTGTAAAACACAAACATAATATTTATATTTTCTCTATATTTTCCAGTGCACTGATAAGCCAATATTTGTGCTGTTTGGTTCCTCCAAATTATTTTTCTGGAAATAATTGCATGGGCGAAATTTATCCATATATATATAAATAATAAACAAATTATTTTAAATTATGAAATTCTCTCCCCATAGAAGCACAGAGCTTTAGGAAAATGTAAAATCAACAAAAATACACAAAAAAGTAAATAATTTGCACTAAAATGAAATTGTGAAAATGGTCATATAATTAATTTTATAAGATTTGTAAAAAAACAAGATGGCAAGAATGATGACACTGAAGGCAGCTGTATACTTTATAAGCAGTATAGTCAATATAGTATTGAATAAGACCCTGAGGAGCCAGACAGGGCCCAGGCAGGAACAGGGACAAGTGAGTGTGAGGGGAGTATATACAGAGGAATGTGGTAAAGTGGTTTTGGGATGTGGATGGAGTAGTTTGGGTTGGTTGGTTGGGCTAGTATAAATATGTTGGCATCTAACAGTAGTGGAGACCTCTGGAGGCAAGCTCAGCCACTGGAACATTTTGTCCCTCAAGGGGAAGCTTCGGCCCTCCTGGGAGCAGGAGTGCACACCTGGCCTTGCGTAAATGCTGGTGAGCGGCCACGAGGCTCGCTTCACCTCCCTACTGGGCTTCTGACACTACCCGGGCAGCAGGGCGGTCAACGGTGGTCCGTGCCTACTTGTCTTCCCCTTCTCCAGTCCCACCAGGAGCTGCAGTCCTTCTTCCCGGGCCGGCTGGTCCGCAGTGCGCAGACTGATGGTGCTCCGGTGCAGGCTGAATCTCTTTCTGTGGCCGCTGAGGGTCTTCCAGTGGCTTTCTCTCCATTGGCGGACCCGCCACAGGGTTCCCGTGATCAAAGCGGGCATAGTGGTGGATGGGCCTCCAGGCAGGTAAGTAGACTTAAGAGTGTTCCCCGAGGGGCAGAGTTCTCCCTTCCTGACTGGGGGGTCGTGGCTGGGCGTAGTGTGAGGCAGATGTCTCCCCTTTCCCTTGCTAGCTCTGCTAGCCCCTTGCCCTTTCTGGGGGTGCCGTCTGGATCTTCCGGACACCCCTTGTCTTCCCACTCCCCCTGAAAAAGGGCCTGCCAGTCTGCCTCAAGAGGGGAAGGATGTGAATTCACATGTTCTTTCTTCCCAGGTCCGGACTGGGCCATGTTCCAGGCCTTGTTTTGTGTCTTACACCGGTATCGCTCCCATTGCAAGTGCCGGCTCTGGCCCAGCCTCTCGTGGTTACGGCTCTGCTACTCCAATCGACCCCCGTGCCCTTTGGTGAATCCGGTTTTGCGTTGGTAGAGGGTCATGCAGGGGCTAGAGGAGACCTTCAGGGTGAGCCGTTGGTGGCTTCTGACTCTCCTGCGCCCGCGTCGGGTTTGCTGAGTGTTGAGATCATACCAGTCACTCACAGGGCGGCCTATATGTCCTGGTCGGGCCCTCCCAGGTTGCATTTGTGCCAGGAGGTGCGAGACAAAATTCGGAAAGGGAAGTTTGTTGAGATTTTCTCCCTACTCCCCATGTAGGACTTGCCCCCTCCTGAGAAGGAGTCCAAGGACTCCGATAAGGATAAGGACAAGTTTAGGTATCGCAAGATTCCCAAAACATTTGGAAATTGGATCAGGGCCTTCTCGATCCTGGCCAGTGTTATAGGGGAGAAGGCGCCGGACAAATACTTTGCCCTGTTTTGTTACCAGGAAACCATATGGACGGCATGTCGGATGCATGAGTGATTAAGCTGGTGGCATTATGATGAACAGCTTAATTAACAGATTATGATCAGCAGCTGTCTGTTCACCCATCCGTCGGTTGGGTCAAATGGATATTGACCTGTAGCTGGCGATTATGACTTGCCCGGCCTCTCATCAGGGTGGTCTGTTGTCCTTTTTCTTTGGGGCCAGCCTGGTGGGGCACCCCACTGCATTGGCCTTACCCAATCGAAAGCCAGTGCAAATGGGGGTCCAGTTGTAAGTTTAAGCATGAATGCTCCATGTGGGGGGGTTCTCATTCAGCTTCCCACTATATCAAGTGGGGAAAAGCTGGGGAGCGAGGGGATACCGTGGACTTGAAAGGGGAGGATGCCGTTGGACATCGGCACGATGCTCCTATGGCTTTGCCATTATAAGATGTGTAGGGCAGCTGAACTGCTCCTTGTGGGGTTTCTATGATGGGTTAGTTGACAATTGACACTATTAAGACAATTACTGGTAGTTCTTTTCCCTTTTTTTTCTACTCCAGGGTTTTGGATTCCGCACCGGGTGAGGGATTCTCCGGGGGGTGTCAGAATCTCAAGTCGGTCCTGGATCACCCTGAGGTGGTAGCTGACAAGCTCAGTAAGGAGCTGTCACTTGGGAGGATGGCCAAATCCCTCACTTATGTGTCTCCCTATGGGGGTTGGTGCCTAACTTCTTATTAACACTTATTAACACAATTCAGTCATTTGGAGTTGGCTGATTCACCATTTGTCCTATTTGTTTGGAGGTTCGGTGAATAGTGATAATGACGAGGAGCTGTGTACAGTGTCTTACACGTCCTTTGACGCTGCGGTTCGGATGGTTCGGGTTGCAGGCCCTAGGGCACTACTGCCGAAAGCTGATATTGAGAGTGCCTTTCGGCTGCTTCCTGTTGGCTTGTTTCTTCCAGGGCATTTATTACGTTGACCTGTGTTTACCCATGGGTTGTATGATTTCCTGCTTCTATTTTGAATGTTTCAGTACATTCCTGGAGTGGTTAGTGCAGGAAGTACGGGAACTTGGCCTTCTTGGAGGTCTTCCCTATTGTGGTATCTTCTCAAGAATCGTAGGGTGGTCTTCCACTGTGATAATATAAGGGTTGTGCAGGCCATCAACAATTTGTCTGTTTCATCCCCTCCTGTGGTTCATTTTTAGTTGTTGTGCTGTTTGCTCCAGAATGCATACTATGTACATGTGCCCGGGGTTGCTAATATTACAGCGGATCCTCTTTCATGGATGGCGGTGTCCGAGGCGGACGAGATGGATTTCCCATGTCCAGCGTATCTGTGGGGCCTTGGGTTGACTGAGTGATTTTGTGGATCATTATGGTAAGGCATGGAGCGAGTGGCTAGAGTTTGAAAGGCAGCTCGGTGGTTTTCGGTTGGATGGTGAGTGAGTGCAGGGTTTATTACAGCTAATTTGGTTCTGGAAGGCATCGAGTTGTTCCTCCTCGACTGTGTCTGGGAAGTTGTCCGGGCAAGGCTTTTGGTTTAAACTCACCAGGGTGTCGGACATTACTAAGGATGTCCTAGTTTCGTTTGGTTATGAGGGACTGGCGGAAAGGGCCAAAGCGTTCTGATTCTCAGAGGTCGGTTTCTGGCACTCTTATGGTGGGCATTTTCTTGGTTTGTTCCTCCCCATTCAAAGTGACGTTGTTTCGATTGGCATTCTCCTTTGCCTTTTTTGGGGCTATGCGGGTGAGCGAGCTGCTGAGCACATCCAAATCGGTCCCTGGGGGTTTGTTATTGGGGGATGTTTTTGGCATAGCACATGCCGTGAGGTTTCTGATTTGCAGGTCTAAGACGGATGTTCTGGGACAAGATACTTAGGTCACATTACGGAGCATCCCTAACTCTATGGTTTGTCCTGCGGCATGTCTTCATGCTTTCTGGGAGATTCGCCCGACGGGCGAGGGTCCTTTGTTGTTTCATGGAGATGCTAGTTTCCTGTCTTGATTTCAATTTATCAGGGTTTTCCACATGGTCTTGGAGATTTTGGGGCTGTCTAGGGCAGAGTTTGAGGGACACTCCTTTGGCATAGGGGCTGCTACTGAGGCATCATGCCTAGAGTTGGCTGAGGAGGATATCGTAAGGATTGGGAGATAGGAATCTGGCAGGTTCCGATCATATGTTCGTCCAACTGGACTTATTCCGTTTCCCCTTTTGTCATTATAGGTGCCGGAAAGCGACTATAGGTTATCGGCCATTCGTACATCCATTGGGCACAGCTGCAGGCTCAAGTTCGCCCTGGGGGACTACAATTGGGCCTGTCGCCAGCAGAATTCCATTGGTTCGGTACCCGGGGGACGCGGTGGGAGCAGCTGTTGCCTGAAGTGGTCCGTTTATCTGGCCTCCTCAGTGTTCCTGATATCATTTTAATACATGCTGGTGGAAACGATCTTGGCACTGTTCCGGTGTGAGATCTGGGGGAGAAGATTTAGAAGGATTTGGTGGAGCTCTGGTTCCGATTTCCAAGGGTATTTCAAATATGGTTCAAGGTGCTCTCTCTGAATTTCTGGCGGGGGACTAGGGACCCCAGGTCTTTGGAACGGGGCAGAATTAAGCTCAATAAGAGGTTCTTATATTTTGTTAAGGGAATGGGAGTCTCACGATGCCTCATTGCTCCTTTAAGCGTAATGCTTTGATTTATTTTCTTAGCAATGGTGTCCACCTGATGGATGTTGGGCTGGATTTATTTAATTAGCTTTGCAGGAAGCTTTAGAGGAGGCCATGGCTGTGGTGTTGGGGCGGCTCCGCTGATTTAGGGGGTAAACCAGCGGGTCTTGTGGTGGTATTTGGCCCTTGTCAAGCGGGGGTTGGACCAGTGGTCCGTGGAAAGTGGATGGGTAGGGCTGTCCCTCCCCTTACCTCTCGTACAGTAATTGATAACGGACATGCCCACTGAGCCAACTAACCGGCTACGCAATGGAATGCCCAAGAAAAGGCCTTGTGCTGGTTGGAATGGGGGGAAGGGGGCATCTGCCCTTAAGTTATGTTTGGTTGGCAAGGTTGTACTCAGTGACTTATCTATTTACTGAGTAATTATGTATATAGTGTTTTATGTTATAAAGTTGAAGTTTAAAGATTTATATATTTATATTTTAATAAAGCTGTGGCCTATTTTAATCCAAAGCAAATTCTGGTGTGTTTTCATTGGAAGCAAAGCTTGGGTTTATCAAGGGTCAGATATATGCCCATACACAGTTACCCTCTACCTACGCACAATAATAAGTGAGTCTAAGTATTATAATTTAGATTTATTAAGAAACAATACACAATTACTATAACATTATTATGTCTTCAAAGCATGTGACATGCAATTTTTTGGGGATTATAAAAAACAATTTTTCCATTTTGTCTACATTTTATTTATCCTATAGTTGACGTTGTATAATTTAGGAACATCTTTAATGATACTTGTGGCGAAACCAACCTCGCCACTATGCACTGGAGAAGCCTGGTTGCCAGCCTCCTGCCATCTGACTATGGCCCCCTTGTGAATTCGTACTTTTCTATGCAATATTTGGGCATGTGACATTTTTATATTGCTGCTACTGGCCCTTTAAGGGCCATCCGTGGACATATTCTGACTGTTAGGAATAATGCCCTTTAAGATTGTGTAGCAAATTGCATTCAGGCTGTATTTAATATTATGTGTTCGGTAAACAGTATTATGTGTATGCGGCATTCGTCTGATTGTTCGGTAGAATTACTCCATTCATTATATTGGGTGAAACTACCGAACAACCAGACCACCCTGGAGTAAGTGTGCCTCCAATTACCGTTTGCAACAATGTTGCAAACGGGTAATTGGCAATATGTGTAATGTGTGTTTTGTCCTCTGGGTGGCCGCCATTCGGGAAACGAACACGTGGCGGCGGCCATCTTAAACTCCCGAACAGCGGTGTTTTGCCGTCGAGTGTCTGGAACTAAAATCGGACACTCGACTAAGCAAACACCGCTGAGACCTCCAGACTTCCAGCAATTCGTGCAGAAACTACCGAACGGCCCGCCGTTCGGTAGAAAGGATCCCACGAACAGGGGGATTCATACGAATCCTCCCCAAGCTCTATAACCCAGGCAATTCGTGTGATTCATTCCCTTTTCTGTGACCGACTGCAGGGCCAAAGTACATGGAACTATTTTCGGATACTTTTGCCATGCAGTCGGTCAAAACTTTAACCCTTTATAATTCCTGAACCCCTGGTCCGATCTGGGTGATTTTTGGATATGTGTCTCACCCAGATCAGGGCTACCAGGGGATGTAACATTTAAAGGGGTATCCCTATGTTTAGGGGTACATCCAGTATCCCAGGGAATTTGTGTCTGTACTAATGGGATTATGTGTCACACTAAGGGGAGGAGATGTGTGGGAGGTAACTGGTACATTATTGGCTGGGGTACTAATTGTTGTGGATCCCTCCCTTGCATGGGAGAATGTCTTAAAAGGAGGTTGTGTGAATAAATCTGGAGTTCCTGTTTTAACCCTCAAAGTGAAGTGTCGTCTCATTATTGGGGGAAGGATTTATTATATGCTGTTCCAGTTAGACTGCTAGGAGAGTAAACCTATTCATATGGTTCCTATTCAACTGTCTACAGCATTCATATGCTTGAGAGCATTCATATGCTCCTACGGTTCGGTGGTTTTGGTGTCTGCTGCAGTGCTTGGAGTCCTCAGGAAGTGCTAGGAGCATCCTTCAACGGAGGTACCCAGTCGGGGTGCCAGGCGATCCGTTACAATACTAACATCTATGAATAAACAAATATTTAAAAACTTCCTAATCCTATCACGTACCAAACTCTATGGATTGCAAAATCTTACACATTGCCCTATAGACTACCAAACAAAATCCTCAATTACTATATTGTTGGATAAGATTTCCAAAGATTTTAATATTTTGGATAAATAATTAAAATGATTTCATATTGTGGCGAAAGTAACCTTGCCACTGGTACTTGGAAGGGCCTGCTTGCCAGCCTCTTGTCCCAGGATTATGGGCACTTCAAAAAGACATGTTAAAAAGTGACGTCCATGGAAAAACCAAACCACTGAACCGATCTGGGTGATTTTTGGATATGTTGGTCACCCAGATCAGGGCTATATGAGGATGTGACTCTTGTGGGCTTTCCATGGATCTTGGGGGTACTTTTGGGGTGTTTGCAAATTGAGTGTTTTTCTGTACCTGGAGACAATTAATTATCTCTGAGACACATAGGAGGAGTATGTTGAATGTATTGCTTGTCTGTGCCTCTTCCCCTCCCCCTTTTTCCTGTCCTATTGTTTCCCCAGCAGGGTGTTGTCCCAGGGACACTGCCAGACCAGTTTAAACTGGCTGCCCTGTCCCTCCTCAGTCTCCCATCAGCCCTTGCTATTGTCTGACCCCACCCTTCCTTGTACTATAGTGCCCTATGTAACCTATTGTATGTAAATGAGGCTGTTGGGGGTTTAAATGTGTGTATAAATTGTAAGTGCTGGCTTGCATTAAATATACCTGCTTTACCCCTTCATGAAGTCTTGGGGGGATGGGATAACTACACTCTTGGGGATTGCTATAATCACAATAATCCTCTTGTATAATAAGCTCTTGTAAGAGCTTGTTCCTGCTACGCTCTCTGGAGTAGGAGAGGTCTACCCACTGGAAGCTGGATCCTGGTCTTGGGTCCAGGGTGGGTGAAGGGCGGCAAGACCCCGGCGCAGCTGCATCACTGGAAGTGGGGTGTGCAGTGCTTATGGTGTCTGGTGGAGTGCTTGGAGTCCTCGGCAAGCAATAGGAACATTGATTGGCGGAGGTACTCGGTCGGAGTGCCAGGGGTCCGTCACATATATTATTCAAAATGATAAACATTTTAAAAAAATTATTTTTTTGTGAAATTCTTTTATACATGAAATATGTTTTAAGCTTTATATGATAAAAAGAAAACATTTTAAATGTTTAATCAACATATTGAATGATTTGAAAAGCTTATACAAAACTAGGATATTGAGACCAAAGTATGGGAGATAAACAAGACTTATTAATGAATTAAATTAATGCAGACCATATATAACGATACATAAAATTAAACACAAACTAATAAGAATATTCAGAGCAGGAAATATATTTACAACCTGTATATAATGATGCAATATTAGCTGAGACATTACTTTAATCTCTACTCCAGGTTCTTCCAAAGGAGTTGTACTGATGTCAAGACACAATAACAAAGTAGGATGTTTTTTTTCCAAAAAGGGTAGGAATAAAAATATAATTTCAGGTGAATAATATTATACAGGTTTTTTTTTTTTTTCCAAAGACAATCATTCTTGTGAAAGCTGAGTACACAATTTTCAGTAGGCATTATATTGACAGTAAAATAGTCATGAATGGTAAAATGACAGCGTTAAAATGCAGTGTTAGCAATGGCATTGATAATATAAATATTGATCTATTCTAAATGCCTTCCATTCTAGACATTCCCGATACATCCACACCCTTCCTTTGGAAGATCTTCCTCAGTTTGGAACTTGACTGTATGACAATACAGGAATGGGCTACTGGAAAGGAGAACATCAGGAACCAGCTCAACAATGTGAGGGCATCATATTCATTAAATATGGAAAACAAGCTAAAGATTTGTGCGACGCTATAACTCAGATACAGGAGGAGAAGCAGAGTCATGGTTCGGGCAGCTCTGATATGAGCCTGGAGATTAGGACGACTGATCTCCGAGTCATTGTGTTTTATACTCCAGACATGTCTCAATAGGGAGGTCAGTGAGTAAACGAGGCACAGAGTGGAGACAATGAAAGGGAGAAAGGATCCCACAACTAATGAGGTCATTTGAAGCGGAAAGTTTATATGAACCATTCTGCTGACAGCAATTGAGTTCTTAGTAATATTCCCATATGAGTCCGATTGGATTTTCAGTTGTACATTCCAGATATAAAGGATGCTTAGAGAAACAAATCCCATGGCGAGCACCAAAATAAATTTTGGAAAGACTGTTGAGAAGTTACCTTTCAGCCATACAAGGAAATGGTGTCTGAAATTAGCGAGGCTGGTAACATAACGTACACAGAGACAGGCATTTAGCCAGATATTTATAGAAGACAGAAAAGCCAAAAATACAGTGTGAGATACAAACACTTCTTGAACATATGATAAATTGGGGGAAATAACAAACATAGTGCCTTGTACAGTCATTATACACTGCAGGAGAATATTTACCAGTCCCATCGCAATGTGGATTTGATCAACAGGTTGCAGATGCACAGTCTTTTTCCAGTCTTTGAAATTAACCACCATAATGACTGTGTTCAAAGTGAAGCCAATTAGACTCACCAGGAAAACTTTCTCAAAGACGACGTTCCAATAAGCAGGAAACATGGTCCCATCTGGGATGTGATACGTGCTGTGCGATTGCTGGATACAGAGTGCTTACTGCAGAGGATATAAAAGCTCCGAGATCTGACCCATTGCGTGAAATCCAACTCATGCAAATCATTCAGGAGATTGGCTTCCGTGCTAACTACAACATTTTTACAGTGATGTCCTTTATTCACTGGCTGGAAGCAGATTGTTAATACACACTGTTACTCATCTCACTATCTCTTTTATAATAGCTATATATTTTTGCTGATTTACTCAAATATTTTAGTACAATAGTTACATGAGATTCACATTAACTCCTAAATACTTTTATTTGTTGTTTTTATTTTTTGCAGTGGCTGATTCTGATCTGAATCCGGTCATTTGGTCATTTCTGGACAACCTGAAATCAGGGTTAGGTTCTGGATCATAAAAAAAAAATCAAAAAAAAAAATCACACGATTCTCATCTCACATTACAAAACAAACTTATAATATTAATGACTTTATTACCTGCAACACCAGAAATGTTACATACATGATGGACTCCAGTATGTAGGAATGACATCTGGAAGTCTTTAAACTAGGCTGGCAGAACATTGCTGTAATATCTCCAGGGGATATGAAAATTGTACTGTTTCTAAACATTTCTGTATACACCACAATGACCCGACACATTTATAATTCATGGATATCCGGAAATATATCCCCTGGACATGAGGCAATATAAAAAATATTTTAAGTAGAAAAGAGATGGAGTGGAAAAAAAACATTAATTCCAAATGGTTTAAATGCTGATTTTGCCTTTTTTTTTTTTTTTAAATTATACATTTTACATATGTCTTTTTGCATTTTTAAAATCTTACTACTAGAGTTGAGCGAACCCGAACTTTCCAGTTCGGGTTCGTTCCGAACATTACGGTTTTTGGACTCTGAACCCGAACACGGACATTTCACTGTATGTTCGTGTTGGAGTTCGGTGTTCGGCAATTTAATGGCGTGTTTTGAAAGGCTGCAGGGACAAGCATTTGACTCGTGTGCCCTTAGAAGCCATCACAGCCATGCCATTAGTAGGCCAGTGCAGCATGTGACCCAGCCTCTATATATAAGCTGGAGTCACGTAGCGCTGCATGTCACATGAGCTCTTATTAGTGTAGGGAGAGGATGCTGCATCTGTAAGGGACAGATTAGGAAATAATTCTGGTGTTAAATTTGCAAATTACAGTGATTATTTTTGTGGGTGTATTATACAAAAGTTTTGTACCCTGTCCTGAGCCCAGTGCCACAGTGAGTGCAGTGCACTTGCAACTGCATGTGTGCCAGGCACATTACTTTAATTCTGTTCTGATAGCTCAGTGGGCAACATCTAGGCATTTTAACCCCTTAAGGACACAACTTATGAAATAAAATGGAATCATGACAGAATATTTACGTCATCTGTCCTTAAGGGGTTAAATACTGCAATTGTTTTGGTACTAAATAGTACATTTGCGTACTGCATTTCTTGCAGTCTAATAAAACCCTTTAATACTTCTGTTACATTGTTGGTTTAACAAAATCACACTTTTTTGTTCTAAATAGTACATTTGCATCCTGCGGTGCACTTCATATCTGAGAGTCAAATAGAACCGTCAAATACTGTGCTTACAGCGCAGTTTGACTAATTCACATTTCTTTCGTGCTAAATAGTAAATTTGGGGCGTGCACTTCATATCCGAGAGTCAAATAGAACCATCAAATAGTGCTGTGACTGTGCAGTTCGACTAATTCACATTTCTTTGTTGCTAAAAAGTACATTAGTGGCGTGCACTTCATATTTGAGAGTCAAATAGAACCGTCAAATACTGTGGTTACAGCACAGTTTTAAAAAATCAATTTTTTTTTATGCTAAATAGTACATTTGGTGTGTGCACTTTATATCTGAGAGTCAAATAGAGCCGTCAAATACTGTGGTTACAGCACAGTTTTAAAAACTCAATTTTTTTTTATGCTAAATAGTACATTTGGTGTGTGCACTTTATATCTGAGAGTCAAATAGAGCCGTCAAATACTGTGGTTACAGCACAGTTTTAAAAAATCTAATTTTTTTGATGCTAAATAGTACATTTGGTGTGTGCACTTTATATCTGAGAGTCAAATAGAACCGTCAAATACTGTGGTTACAGCGCAGTTTTAAAAATTAAATTTTTTTAGTTGTTAAATAGTACATTTGGGGCCTGCACTTAATAACTGAGAGTCAATTGGAACCGTCAAATAGTGCTGTGACATTGCAGTTTGACTAATTCACATTTATTTGGTGTTAAATAGTACATTTGGTGTGTGCACTTCATATCTGGGAGTCAAATAGAACCGTCAAATACTGCTGTGACATTGCAGTTTGACTAATTCACATTTCTTTGTGCCTGCGGTGCATTTCTTGCAGTCTAATAACTTAAACCATCTGTTAGTTTGGTGGGTGAACACAAAGAATGAGGAGAGTGTCAAATAAGGGACGGTTGGGCCTGAGGCGGATAGCAGTTTGGCGCATGTCCTTCCGCCACCGAGGATTGCAAGGCATTTCTCTTTGCCTCCTGTTGCCTCCTCCTCCTACTCAGCTTCCTCCTCCTCTACCACCTCCTCATCCGGTCAGCTTAACACCTTCACCATCCACTTCAGCACAGCCAGGGGGAAACGACAGCTGGCTGTTTTAAAACTCATATGTTTGGGGGGAAAAACGCACACCGCGCAGGAGCTGTGGACGGGCATGGAACAACAGACCGATGAGTGGTTGTTGCCACTAAGCCTCAAGCCCGTCCTGGTGGTGTGCGATAATGGGTGAAATCTCGTAGCAGCTCTGGGCCTAGCCGGTTTGACTCACATCCCTTGCCTGGCGCATGTGCTGAATTTGGTGGTGCAGAAATTCCTGAAAATCTACCCGGATATATCAGATCTGCTGTAGAAAGTGCGCTGCAGCGTAACTTCGGCCTTCCCGCTCACCGCCTCATATGCTACGTGCCCTATGGGTCACTTAGTATAAACTAGGTACACAGTAGCAGAGGTTCGGGTCCCCATTGACTTCAATGGGGTTCGGGTTCTGGGTCAAGTTCGGGGTCAAGTTCGAGCCCGAACCCAGACCTTTTTTCAAAGTTCGGCTGAACCCGCCGGACCTGAACATCCAGGTGTCCGCTCAACTCTACTCCCTAGAAGTTCTCCCCTAAATGGCACAGACTCTGGTCTAGCTGTTGCTGATGTACATGTTATACATAAATAAATTCTAAATAAATTAGGGAAAAACACGAACACCCAACCCATAAAAATCGTATGAGGTGTAACCTTTATTAATAATATTAAAACACAAAAAACAAACAAACGTGGTAGGGCGTGGCCAGACCACTCATGAAGATGGAAACTTGAGATTGAAGCTCTCTCTGTCTCCACGCACCAGCATGCCCAAGATGGCACCGACAGGCCACCTCCAGCTCTGCTAAACAACCTGCCCCTGTCATAGACTCCCCCATACAGAAGGTGTTAAAAGAACTGCAAACCTCCTTGCAAAGTGACTTTGCAAAATTGGCATGGGACGTCCACTCTGACATACAGGCGTTGGGGGAGAGAACAACAAGCCTCGAGGTACGGACCGAGGAAATTATTTCAGCACATAATACACTAGCAGACGCTTGCAAAGTTATGATGGGAAGCTGGCTACAATCCTCGACAAGTTGACAGATCAAGAGGACAGGAGCAAGATCAACAATGTTTTCTTGTATGGGGTGCTGGAGGAAATCCTGCCTCATCAACTACAGACCTTTGCAACAAGCTTCTTCCAGGCTCTAATACCTGACCTCACAGATCAAGCATTAAACTTGGATAGAATCCATTGACTCCCAAGGCCAAAGAATCTACCGACCACTATTCCCCGTGATGTGATCACCCGCATCCACTTTTATCAAACAAAAGAGAGAATTATGCAGGCCTCAAGGGCCACCCCAGAGGTGCCGGAAGAATACAAGAAAATTTAAATATTTGCAGACTTGTCTGCAGCTACACTGGTGAAGGGTAAATTTTTTACAAATGGGGATTCCCTGCTCGTCTTATTATGGCACAGACCGACATCTCACCACCCCTGAAGAGGGAAAAAAGGTACTAGCGGAACGGCAGAAGCCTGTAACCTCCAACAACAATCCTCCGCAAGCCAAAATGGCAAGGCGCTCCCCGGCCAAGCTGCGACAGGTGTGGAGTGTGGCTGCCTCAGCTAAGTGACTCAAGTGTCCCATTACAGGACAGTTTCAGTTGCAGCTAGGTGGTGGAATGGCGGTGACTATGTCTTTACTGCCGGCGGGCGTCTGAGTACACCTTGGTTTCCTTATCTGCTCGCGTACTGACTCTATTATTAGTATGTGCTCAGATGATGAGTTAAATGTGCATGATTTCATAATATTGTACCTTTTGAGCTACAACTCAGGGTAATACAATGCACACAATAATGTGATCCTTAGTACATAAATTACCCTACCCCCATAGGCTCCTAAAGCCTGGTAATGCTTTTCGACCCGGAGTGTAACACTCCCACATGGATACTTGTATATAGTTTATGTTTAGTTATTTGTTTTTACTTGTTGAACCTTTTATCGTTGTTTTTCACAATGTGCACTTCTGTCTCTCCCCACAACTCTCACTGGGTAATGTACATTCATGCCAAACACTGCGAGTCCTCCATCAGACCCCAGAGGTAGACCTCCTCACACCCCAAGGTTCACACCTAGACGCACAGCAAAGGTTTCCCACACATCAACATACACGGATCATGGCCCATATTAAGTGTGACCGCTCTTGGACTTCTAAACTGCCCTGAGGCACGTTCACCTCCCATAACACAGTGACATAGGCGACATGGAGGAGCTTGGGCACCATAGACATTGACCAGACCAGAAATCAAGCCCACCCCAGATTTCTCCATACCCCCTCGGGGACATACCTTCAAAACATAGACCAACATGGGACATATAGTGCGTCCATCCACTCAGTCAGATGACGTTGACCATACTCTCCCTCAACACAAAAGGACTCAACACCCCCAATAAGAGAAGACTGGCTTTGAAAGAAGCTCAGCTCCAAAAAGCCCATATCACTTTTTACCAAGAAAGCTTCACTTTGAAACTATTTCCTATAAGCTATCATTCTTGCCAGACACAAAAATAGAAACGCTATGGATGGCCCACAACGCAGTGATCAGGGGAATGATTATAAAACACGCCAGTCACGCAAAAAAAACACTGTATGGCTGAATATAATACTCTGATCACAGAGCTAACAAAATTGACACACACACAAACAATCAAAAACCAAATGCAAACCTCTCTAACCAAATTAGAGACATACAGTCAAAATTAAACAATCTTGAACTATCTAAAACTACATATATGCTTAATAAGTGTAAACATTAATTTTTCGTACAGGGAAACAGAGCTGGGAAAATATTGGCCTCCCAAATCAAAGTGCTGTTGGGAATAATACACTTTGCCTATACTGACCCAAGGCTCAAGCTACAGATGACAGGATGTTCAATAGCATATCAACTATTTAAAAGAATATACTTTGTCTATATTATTATTATTATTATTATTATTTTATTATTTATATAATGCCATCAGATTCCATAGCGCTGTACAATGGGTGGACTAACAGACATGTAATTGTAACCAGACAACTGGACGTTCAGGAACAGAGACGTGGAGGGCTCTGCTCAATTAGCTTACATTCTAGAGGGAGTGGGGTACAGAGGGTACCCTTTTACAAAGGGTAAACGTAACGGTACAAAGCAGGTTGTTAGACAAGTATTCACTGAGGGCTTAGTAGGTAATGTTGACAATTGCCGGAGAGGAGTCATGGGAGTGGGGGATAAAAACCTGCTAACAGTTTAATTGATATGCTTTCTTGAAGAAGTGAGTTTTCAGTGATTTTTGAATGAGTGCAGACTGGGTAAATGTCTTATGGAGAAGGGAAGGGAGTTCCACAGAAGAGGTGGAGCCCTGGAGAAATATTGGAGGCAAGCATTAGAGGTGGGAGTACGGACAGAGGATATACGTAGGTCTTTATATTAGGAAGGATAGGTAGGTTGGAGCAGCATTATCTAGAGACTTGTATGCAAGCACCAGAATTTTAAATTGAGCCCTAAATCTAACTGGAAGCCAATGCAGGGACTGACAGAGTGGGAAGGCGTGGGAGGTGCGAGCGGACAGGAAAATGAGCCTCGCCGCCGCATTCATTATAGATTGAAATCTGGGAATACGCAAGACCACTGATAAGGGTATTGCAGTAGTCAAGGCGAGAGAGAACAACAGCATGGACCTTAGCCGCATCTGGCCTTAGATAGGGGCGGATGTGCGCTATGTTTTTGAGATGGAAGCGACAGGATTTGTCGATTGATTGGACATGAGGGGTGAAGGAGAGGTTGGAGTCAAAAAGAACACCCAGCCTACAAGGAAGAGGTGATGGTAGCATTGAATTGGAGCGAAACAGACACAGGAGTTGTAACACCTGATGGAGGAAAGACCAGAAGTTCTGTTTTGGACAGGTTGATTTTAAAGAAGTGAGCTATATACAATGCATAGTGAATACCAACTATTGGTTGGGATATGTTATAAACCACCTAATGTTAATATTGACGAGGAACAACAGCTGTTTGAGCAAATTGAGAAAGCTGCAAATCTGGGTAACACTTTAATTATTGGAGATTTTAATTACCCGGATATAAATTGGGACAGAGGGACTAGTGCCTCAGCAAAGGGAATTAGGTTTTTAAACTTGTTAAATGACACCTTCATGTCACAACTTGTACAAGCACCAACTAAAATGGATGCTTGTCTGGACCTGGTTTTAACAAACAACGTTGATCTTTTGACCAACATTCAAGTAGGTGAGCACTTGGGAAATAGTGATCACAATATAGTGTCCTTTGAAATAAACTCAAAAAAACAAAAGCACATGGGGAATACTAAAACATATAATTTTAAAAAGGCCAATTTCAATAAGTTAAGGGAAGCTTTACAATATATTGACTGGCATAAACTCTTTAGTGAAAAGAACACTGAGGATAAATGGATCATCTTCCAACAAATATTACAAAGGTACATTTCTCAGTATGTACCATTGGGAAATAAATATAAAAGAAACAAATTAAAACCAACATGGCTTAGTAGAGAAGTAAAACAAGAGATTACAACTAAGAGAAGGGCATTTAAAGCATTTAAATCGGACAAATCAGATGCATCTTATAAAAGATATAAGGATGCAAATAATGCGTGCAAAAAGGCAATTAGACTTGCTAAACTTCAAAATGAAATAATGATAGCTGAAGAGAGCAAAACCAACCCCAAAGCATTTTTTAAGTACATAAATTCTAAAAAAAAACAAAATGAAAGTGTAGGTACACTAAAAACTGAAACGGGGGTGTTAATTAATGAAGACCAGGAAAAGGCAGGAATTTTAAATAACTTTTTCTCCTCCGTATATATTAAGGAAGAACCCATGGCAATAGATGTGCAAATGAAGCCAAAGTCAAGAACCAGAAATAAACACTCAGAAACACTCTCTCAGATAACCTATTAAGGGAAACCATGACAGGACAATGAGGAAAAGGAGTTTAAATAAGCCTTCTTCAGATCCGATTGGCCGTACCCAGCCTTTGACCCCACATGTGCGTGCGTGTCTTTTGCGTGATGTCACACGCACGTTGACGTCGTCAATACCGTGGGTGGATGTGGGTTACAGATTGGACTGGATCGGCTGCGGCAGGCATCCTTCAACATGCCGCAGGAGTCAGATACACCAGTACAGGGCTACTGAGTGGCACCTCCATTAATGCCAGAAAGGCAGTTGTCATCACAGGCACCATGGGGTGAGGATGAACATGTGACAAAGGGTCCCGATGCTGGCCCTGTCACTAGACGTTGAGAAAGCCTTTGACAGGGTTAGCTTTTGGTTTTTCATGTAGGATCCACCAAGCCATAATGGCTCTGCTCGAACCGTATGGGAAAAGTAATAGGCCAGGGTATCTCTTCTAACTCATTTAAATTGAAAAAATTGCAAAATTGGATGCAAATTAATTTGCTCCCTTTGATAAAAGAAGTTAATATTAAGCTAAAAATCTGGACAAAAAGAGAAATATCCTGGTAGGGTAAGATTAATATTATAAAATCATACGTCTTGCCTAAACTAACGTATATCTTGAGATTCATCCCAAGTAATATCCCTTTAAGTAGGATTTACCTGTTATAGTCATCTTTTACTAAATTATGGAGGATTAGGGATTCCATCCTTTACGAGACTGGTTCAAGCCACTCTTTTAACTCATGCGATTAGAACTCCCCAATAGATATCTCAAGAGGAAAGTTGGTACATACTTGAAACTAAGAGAAGGTCCCTTTCAAAATATCTCCTCAATTTTCTGGTTATCTAATCAAGAAATTAAAAAATTCTATTTTTTTGGTGAACGTTTTGCTTTAAATCCTTTAATGAAAAATTGGTTTGAAATAAAATAGAAGTTAAATATAAAAGAAATAAATCTTCCCATCTTTTAAAATAGAATAAAGTAATTGCAGTGTCTAGTTAAATGAATGTGAACCAGCCTTATAAGAAGGGGCTGTGATCTAGCCTTCACACAGTATAGATCGTAGCCCTTTTTAATAGATGTTGTTTCACTCATATACATACTAAGTTCCTATTCCAGATATAGACCAAATTTATTAAAGTCTGAAGTCTGAGCAAATAGGGAGTACTTTAAGTTGAGTAATTAGGAATGAGGATTAGCCACTTGGCTTCTGTTACACTTTTTCTTTTGACCCTCACTTCTTGATTTAAAATATGGGTCTAGATACGCATTTCAACATATCCTGTAAATTTTTAAATTGTTAATTAGTATCATATATATTTCGCGACCTTTTGCAGCTGACACTCACCTGCAGAATATTTTATTCTAGCAGGTGGAACGTCATTTAATATGTTATAATGAATTAACATGTAAATCTAAGGGAAGTTTAAGACAATGCACTTAGAACCCTCCCCTCCTCAACCCTTTCGATCGAGAGCTACATTATTATTAAAATTATTGTTATTAATATTATTATTTGTAGCTTTTTTGTGATGTTTTGTGTAAGGTATTATTTTAAGGGAGATAAAGACGTATTGAAATATAATTGAGCATTGAAATGTAACTTTGTTATGTCTAGCGTTACGTGTTAGGATAAAGATATTTCAAGAATGTGTTGAATACAATTATTTGTGTACAATAAGCAAAAAAAAGAGATAAAGAAGGAAAGAAAAAAAAGAAAATATTCTTGATAACTTATTTTTAAATGTATTAATTATGTATTTATATTTGTTAAACTTATTAAATAAAAATTAATTGGAAAAAATTTATAAAAATTGCCATTTGAGTGTGCAGTCCCCCATTCTGTCTAAATTCCTCTGCAGAAAAGTAATATCTTGCTCACAGAGTTTTGTGCCACTACGGAATCTGATGGCGCTATATAAATAATAAAATAATAATAATAATAATCTGCAAACACTGAAACATGACTTTCAACGCTTTTTTTCAAGATTATTTATAAACATGCCCAATAGAACAGAACCCTGAGGGACACCACTTGCCACCTCTGTCCAGCTTGAAAATTTACCATTAATGACAACTCTTTGTACTCTATTGTTAAGCCAATGTTCTACCCAGGAACAAGAATTTTCACCTATATCAATTTCTTTTGAGTTTGAACACTAATCTATTGTGTGGAATTGTATCAAACATTTTGGAGAAATACAAATAGATCACATCCATTGCAACACCCTGCAATACCCTGATCTATACTTCTGCTTAATTCTTACTCTTTTGTAGCATGCAATTAGGCTACTTTGACATGACCTGTTTCATAAAATCATGCAGATTTTGCTTATAACTACATTCTTCTCAATTCATTCCTGAATATAATTAACCTGAGCGGTGGGTGGGGGGCCCTAAAATACTTCAAGGGGGACCTATTGTCTTCCCCCCTGGCTTCCACCCCTGAGCTGTGGGTGGGGACCATAAATTACTTGAAGGAGGGAGACCTATTGTCCTCCCCCCTAGCCCTCACCCCCTGAGCGGTGGTTGGGGGCCCTAAAATACTTCAAGGGGGGCGACCTATTGTCCTCCCCTCCGGCCCCCACCCCTGAGTTGTGGGTGGGGGCCCTAAATTACTTGAAAGAGGGGGAACCTATTGTCCTCTCCCTCGGCCTCCACCACTGAGCGGTGGTGGGGGCCCTAAAATACTTCAAAGGGGGGGACCTATTGCCCATACACACATTTCCCCACACATACATACAGTGACCCCCCCATACACACACTGCCCCACACAGAGATACAGTGCCCCACACACATACTGCTGCCCCCCATAAACCCATTGCCCCACACACACTGCCCCACACATACATACAGTGCCCCTCCATACACACACTGCCCCACACACACATACAGTGCTCCCCATATACACACTGCTACCCCATACACACATTGCCACACATACACACATTGACCCATACACACATTGCCCCACACACACACACACACAGTCCCCCAACATACACACACTGCCCCACACACACATACAGTGCCCCCATCCACACACTGTCCCAAAAAACATACAGTGCCCCCCATACACACACTGTCCCACACACATACAGTGCCCCCCATACACACACTGTCTCACACACACATACAGTGCCACCCATACACACACTGCCCCAAACACACATACACTGCAAGCCTCACACACACACACACACACACACACTGCAACTCTCACACACACTGCCCCCTCACACACTGCACTGCTCACACACACACTACAGCACTCTCACACACACACTGCCGCCCTCACGCACTCGCACACACACTTCACCGCTCACACACACACGACACCCCTAACACATACCACTGCTCCTATGCCCTATATCCCAGCAGACCCCAGGTAAGTTGTCAAACTGTTCTTAAACGGTTTGACTACTTACTCTGGGATGGGATCCTGGCACTACTGGCACCATAACTACTAGACTGAGCTGTAGTGGTAATTGTGCCTGGATTATTTCTTTAAATAATCTACAAGTGCCCCTCCCGAGATCAGGCTCAGGATCCGCCACTGTATCTAGTTCTGTAAGCCATGCCACAAACAAACATCTACAGTGATGGAAACAAGTATTTGACCCCGTGCTGATTTTGAACATTTGCCCACTGACAAATAAATGATCAGTCTATATTTTTATTTTTTGGTAGATGTACAGTAAGAGACAGAATAACCAAAAAAATCCAGAAAAGGTAACGACCTGAGATTAAAGAGCGTGCTCCTAATCTCAGTTTGTTATCTGTATAAAAGACACCTGTCCACAGAAGTAATCGATTAATCAGATTCCAAACCCTCCACCATGTCCAAGACCTACAGAAGGCTGTAATGGGCTACAAGACCATTGCCAAGCAGCTTGGTGATAAGGTGACAACAGTTTGTGCGATTATTCGCAAATGGAAGAAACACAAAATAACTGTCAGTCTCCCTCAGTCTGGTGCTCTATGCAAGATCTCATGAGAGTGGTGAGTAATCAGCCCAGAACTACATGGGAGGATCTACATGGGAGGATCTTGTTAATCTCAATGCATATGGGATAATAGTCACCAAGAAAACAATTGATAACACACTACGCCATGAAGGACTGAAATCATGCAGTGCTCGCAAGGTCCCCCTGCTCAAGAAAGCACATGTACAGACACGTCTGAAATTTGCCAATGAACATCTGAATGATTCAGGGGAGAACTGGGTGAAAGTAATGTGGTCAGATGAGACCAAAATCAAGCTCTTTGTCCCCACCATCAAACATTGAGGTGGAAACATCATGCTTTGGGGATGTTTTTCTGCTGAGGGGACAGATCAACTGCACCGCATCAAAGGTCCATGTACCGTCAAATCTTGGGTGAGAACCTCCTTCCATAGGGCACTGAAAATGAGTTGTGGATGGGTATTCCAGCATGACCATGACCCAAAACACACAGCCAATGCAACAAAGGAGTGGCTCAAGAAGAAGCACATTAAAGGGAAACCAATCCGTTTTCCTGCACTGCAGGTTCCCTCTCCCTCGCACCCCCCAATCCCCGGTTGCTGAAGGGGTGAAAATCCCTTCAGTTACTTGCCAAAGGCAGTGACATGCCCCACAATGCTGCTTCTTCCTCCGCCGATGCTCCTCCCAGTGATTGAGACTGATCCCGCACACTGGCCGGGGAGACCTATGCCGCCCATGTGCATTAGAGCTCCCCATAGGAAAGCATTAAAAAATGAGCGACGCTGGGGAAATGAGCGACTCTGGATGTCCTCACACAGTGCTGTGGACAAAGAAGTGCCCTCTAGTGGCTGTCTAGTAAACAGCCACTAGAGGTGGAGTTAACCCTGCAATGTATTTATTGCAGTTTATAAAAAACTGCAATAATTACACTTGCAGGGTTAAGAGTAGTGGGAGATTGCACCCAGACCACTCCAATGGGCAGAAGTGGTCTGGGTGCCTGGAGTGTCCCTTTAGGGTCCTGGAGTGACCTAGCCAGTCTCCAGATCTTATTCCCATAGAAAATCTGTGGAGGGAGCTGACGATTCGAGTTGCCAAACATCAGCCTGGAAACTTTAAGGTCTTGGAGAGGATCTGCAAAGATGAGTAGGACAAAATCCCTCCTTAGATGTGTGCAAACCTGGTGGCCAACTACAATAAACATCTGACTTTTGAGATTGCCAACAAGGGTTTTGCCACCAAGTACAAAGTCAAAGGGGTCAAATACTTATTTCATTCATTAACAGGCAAATCAATTTATAACCTTTTTTAACATGGTTTTTCTGGAAAAGAAACATTTATTCTGTTTCTTACTGTTAAAATACATCTACCATTATAGCCTGACCATTTTGTTGCCAGTGGGCTAATGTTCAAAATCAGCAGGGGGTCAAATACTTTATCCCCCTCACTGTAGTTCTATAAGCCATACATAGAAAAAACATATAGATCTATAAACCATACCTGATGGAGCCTGATGGGGTCTGATGGGGCCTGATGGAATACACCAAAATATATTAAAAGAGCTTAGTGGTGTACTAGCAAAACGATTAACAGATTTATTTAACCAATCATTGTTAACAGGAGTAGTCCCAGAAGATTGGAAGTTAGCGAATGTTGTGCCCATTTACAAGAAAGGTAATAGGGAGGAGTCGGGCAACTATAGGCCAGTAAGCCTTACTTCAGTAGTAGGGAAAGTGATTGAAACCATGTTAAAGGATAGGATTAATGAACATCTAAAACACATGGATTTCAAGATCAGAGACAACATTGGTTTACTTCAGGGAGATCATGCCAAACTAATCTTATTGATTTTTTTAATTGGGTAACTAAGTGGGTACCAGTTGGGTACCTTAAGGATCTGTACTTGGACCCATTCTCTTTAATATTTTTATTAGTGATATTGCAGAAGGTCTTGATGGTAAGGTATGTCTTTTTGCTGATAATATGTAACAGGGTTGATGTTTCAGGAGGGATAAGTCAAATGGCAAATGATTTAGATAAACTAGAAAAATGGTCAGAGTTGTGGCAGCTGACATTTAATGTGGATAAGTGCAAGATAATGCATCTTGGACATAAAAACCCAAGGACAGAGTACAGCAGGGGTGTACCTAGATCATTTGGCACCCGGGGCGGGTCCTATTTTTGGCACCCCCCCCCCCCTTATTCCCCCCTCAACTTTAAATATAAAAACAACTAAAAAATGTTTTAATGTATTTAGCACTAAGCAGTGTTTGTGTTTTTGAATGTGTAGCGGAGGAGCAGGGGTTAATCCAAGGGCTCTCCACTGGGAACAAAGATTCAGCATACAAAGTCACAGGAATACAGCATAATCCACCTCCCCAAGGACTAGACGACACATAGTCTGGGAGTCAACTGCTAGCTTTAATCACAGGTCTGCTTTTATGCATTTCTCCCATGCAAGGGAGGTAACTTTCATAATTTGTACAGTAACCAATTGTAACCCGGTCACCTCCCCTCCTTCTCCTCCCCTTAGATTAGCACTTAAACCACTTAGTGGGGACAGGGTTTTCCCCACTTCCTGGATGTCCCCTAATTACATGGGGTACAGGGACAAATAAGGGGTCCCCTGGTAGGTCTGATCTGGGTGAGCAACATACTTGAAATTCACCCAGATCGGACCAGGGGTTCGGGAGTTACAGCCTGTTAAAGATTTGACTGACCGCAGGGGCTCAGTAGCCGAAAACAGTTCCATGCATTCTGGCCCTGCGGTCGGTCTATTTCAGTGAACCAAAAATACCGAACGGTTAGCCATCCGTATGATTGCTACCATTCGTATGATTCCCCTCGTTTAGGGGAATCTATCTACCGAACGCCGGGGCGTTCGTGTGTTAGCTTCGTATTGTCGGTGCACGCTGGAGGTCTCAGCGGTGCTTGGTTAGTCGAATGCCCGGTTTGAGTTCCAGGCGTTCGACAACCAAGTACCGCTGTTCGTGCGTAAGATGGCCGCCGCCACGTGTTCGTATGTCGAATGGCGGCCACACATACAGGTACTTAATTCCCTTCGCAACAATGTATCACTCGGTTAATTGGAAACACACGACCACCCCGGGGTGGTCCTCCGTTTGGCAGTTTCATACATTCGAACAAACATATTACAATATTATTAAAGTCCATTCGTGTGGTTATTCCCTTGGTGAATTGTATCTATTCCCTCAGAATAGGTAGTCCAAGTGGCAGGGTTTGCCACAGAATGTATGCATGTTTTTGTATGGAGTATATGTGAGTGAATGTAGCAGTGTGTTTGTATGTAGTGTTGGCGTTTGAATGCAAGCATGCATTTGTGTGTTGTGTGGTATTTGAATGCAGTGGTATGGTTTTATATAATGGTGGGGTTTGTATGTAGTGTTGACGTTGAAATGCAAGAGTGTATTTGTGTGTAGTGTTGGCGAGATTTTTAGATGTCTGCACATATACACATACACGGACAGACACACATGCAGATACATATACACACAAACACTGTCACACACAGATACACATTGACACACATGCAGACATCGTGGCGACTCTAGGAACAATATATATGGGGGGCACATAAGATACCACAGTCAAAACAGGAGGGCGAGGTGGAGCAGTAAAACTTCTCACTAGGGGATGGGGTAATATGCTGCCATTGGCTGTCTGATGCCAGCATGCTGTGTTCTGCATGCTGGCATCTGACTACACATTTGCATATAATTCACATTCTTGTTGTGGGCTGGCTGACACCTCTTAATTTCAATCTTTGTTTAGCAGATAACTCCTTTGTGGGATTGCCATATTTAAGGACACCAAATAAGGTGCTATCTGCTAAACAGCATCCTCATTTGGTATCTTTAAATATGGAAATCTCACATATGGGCACCAATTCAGGGAATGATCTACTAAAGAGCTAAAGGATAAAAAAAGCCCTTTTCTTATTTTCAGTTGTTTAGTAGATAAATCCTTTATTTGTTATCTTTATGTGGGATTGCAATATTTAAGGACAGTAAATAAGGGAGCTATCTACTAAACACATACGCAGAGATACACACAATCACACACATAACCACAGATATAAACAAACACAATCACTGACCCACACACATACAATCACAGACACACAATCACATACAAACACAAACATTACATACATACACACATTTAATAATTAAGAGGTCCACGCAGCCTACCTACCTTGCTCTAAAAGGGCTGGAGTGGATCCTCAGTCCCTGGTGGTCAGTGGTTGCTGCTGGGATCTCTGTGCTCTTTCTGCACGGGTCCACCGCATACCCTGTAATGATGCCGAGGCTGCAATGACATCATATCCTGGCTGCTGGCTCACTGCAGGGTGAAGACCGTCAGACACAGTCAGATGCACACAGTCCCACACACAGTCACTCACACACAGTTACAGGCAGACAGTCAAACACGCAGGCAATCACACAGGCAGACAGTCACAAACCCAATCACAGGCAGTCACACACACACACACAGTCACAGACAGTCATACACACAATCACAGGCAGACAGTCACACACACACAGTCACAGACAGTCACTCACACACACACCCACAATCACAGGCAGACAGTCACACACACATAGTGACACACACACACACAAACACACACAGAATAACCCAGACAATCACAGGCAGACAGTCACACACACACAGTGACACACACAATCACAGGCAGACAGTCATACATACACATAACACATTTACAGACAGTCACACACACACACACAATCAGTCAGACAGTCACACACAGAGTCACACAAACAATCACAGGTAGACAATCACAGGCAGTCACACACACACACACAGTTGCAGACAGTCACACACACACACACACACACAATCAGTCAGAGAGTCACACAGACAATCACAGGCAGACAATCACAGGCAGTCACTCACACACACACACACACACACACACACACAGCACACACTCTCTCCCTTACAGTAAGTTTGGGCTGGAGGAGGAGGGGATGTAGTTGGGGAAGCAGGGACTCCTTCCTGCTTCCCCTCTGTGTGCAGCAGTATGAGGCTGCATTTAGCTCCGCCCACACATCCGGCTTGGCTCCGCCCACGTGGTCAATCTGGCTCCGCCCCCCACATCTCCATGCAGCCAGGTCTCCTGCTGTATTCCCTGCCCCTGCGTGTGAGCTGTGTCGGCTGCCCCGCCCCTGCTGCTATGGCAACCAGTGCAGCCACACAGCTCACTGACTCCCAAGCCTGGCCAGTCCTGGTGGCACCCGGGGGACATCCGCCCCTGCGGGGATGTAGCTGAGCTTCCTGCACCCCGGTTGGGTACCTCTGCCGACGGATGCTCCTAGAGCTCCACCAGACACCATCAGCACCGCAGTCCCCACGTCCAGCGTTACAGCTTGGCTGGGAACTTGCCGTCCTCTACCCACCCTGGACCTACGACAAGGCTCCAGGTTCCAGTGGGTGACCCTCTCCTCCGAGCAGGTGTGGCGAACCTGGCCACTTCTGGACACTTAGGGTGACTATTTCGTTAACTGTTGCTATGCTCATTTTATATGCAGTGTGTAGCATTCGTCTGAATATTATATCAGTTATGGGTTTTTTTTAATGTAAAACTGTATATTTTGCTGTACGGAGAGATAATGTGATTAGCAGTACATTATTGCACAATTATCTCTCCTGTACAGCAAGGCATGCTGGGAAACAGCCGTGCAGGCTAAGTTCCCCACACAGTCCTCTGTAGTAAAACCCCTGCAATGTCATTCAGGAAACCCCTTGCATGGGGACTTGCTTAAATACTGTGACCGTGGAATAAAATGACAGTTGGCTCCCAGACTCCCCCACCTCAGCCGCCCTCCTTAGTACGCCACTGGAGTACAGAATATTTGATAGAGTCCTAACCTCAACATCTGAGGAAAGGGATTTAGGGGTGATTATTTCTGATGACTTAAAGGTAGGCAGACAATGTAATAGAGCAGCAGGAAATGCTAGCAGAATGCTTGGTTGTATAGGGAGAGGTATTAGCAGTAGAAAGAGGGAAGTGCTCATGCCATTGTACAGAACACTGGTGAGACCTCACTTGGAGTATTGTACACAGTACTGGAGACCGTATCTTCAGAAGGATATTGATACCTTAGAGAGGGTTCAGAGAAGGGCTACTAAACTGGTTCATGGATTGCGGGATAAAACTTACCAGGAAAGGTTAAATGATCTTAACATGTATAGCTTGGAGGAAAGACGAGACAGGGGGGATATGATAGAAACATTTAAATATATAAAGGGAATCAACACAGTAAAGGAGGAGACTATATTTAAAAGAAGAAAAACTACCACAACAAGAGGACATAGTCTTAAATTAGAGGGACAAAGGTTTAAAAATAATATCAGGAAGTATTACTTTACTGAGAGGGTAGTGGATGCATGGAATATCCTTCCAGCTGAAGTGGTAGAGGCTAACACAGTGAGGGAGTGTAAGCATGCGTGGGATAGGCATAAGGCTATCCTAACTATAAGATAAGGTCAGGGACTAATGAAAGTATTTAGAAAATTGGGCAGACTAGATGGGCCGAATGGTTCTTATCTGCCGTCACATTCTAGGTTTCTATGTTTCTATACCTAGAACAAGCATTGAGTTCTATTAGCTAGGCCTTAAACAAACATGCTTAGAACAAACATCTAGTTCTATAATCCATGTTGTGAACAAATACCCGTGCCAGCCACCAGATTGCCCCTCAAGAATCCACATCTGGCACCAATATGTTGATCTATAACTGAAGTCTTGATACTAACGTTTTAATCAATGTTTAGAAAATCTGACTTTGTAGACATTTTCTGAGCAAGGGATCATTTGTGAAATATTTTTTCAATGTAATATAAAACACTTATATTTAAATAATGAGAGTGCTGTTGATTTGATTATTTAAAGATGACATTCAAATAGACATTAGAAACCTGCACAAAATGTTCGTTACGTGACATGTAATGGATATAGCCTCAGTCACCGACAGCAAATTTGCCTAAATTAAATTAGAATAGAAAATTATTGAAATTGATTAAATTGATTTGAGATTGACTATACAGTACCTCACAAAAGTGAATACAGCCCTCACACTTTTGTGAATATTTTATTATATCTTTTCATGTGACAACACTGAAGAAATTACACTCTGCTACAATGTAAAGTAGTAAGTGCACAGCCTGTATAACAGTGTCAATTCCGTGTCCCCTCAAAATAACTCAACACACAGCCATTAATGTCTAAACCATTGGCAACAAACGTGAGTACACCTCTTACTACTTTACATTATAGCAGAGTGATAATGGCTTTTTTCTTCTCAACAATAACAGTGGGGATAGGTGATTCTCTGGGCAAGCCTCCACTTGTCGGGGTTATGTATGAAAAAGGTTTTAGGCTGTTTTTATGTTTTCCATTGACACCATCTTATTTCCCTCACTTGTGCTAAAATATTCCTTCAAATTGTTAATGTGAATTATTTGTCATATTTTGTGTAATCTATGGTAAAATCACCAAGAAACAAATGACCAAAAATAATGTGTAGTAAGATTTTTATAGACAAGAATAATACCCAGTATTGTTATAGCGCCTTTCTGCCAGTGAGACTCAAAGCACTTTTCAGCACACGCTCTCGGAATTAACCGAATCATACTATAATGATGTGTCATGATGCCATAGTGATGTAATAACTCTCTTGTTCTCACCTTCAATTGCAGGTTGGACACCAAAAATATATTGGGGAGTGTAACGGATCACCTGGCACCCCGACTGGGTACCTCCATCGAAGGATGCTCCAGGTGCTTCCTGAGGGCTCCGAGCACTCCAGCCGACACCATAACCACCGTAGACTCCATCAGAGAGCAAGACAGGAACAAGCTCTTACAAGAGCTTAGCAGTGAATATAGCAAGAGAGTGTGCAGAGCATAGCAATTCCTTGTAGCAGATTCCCCCAATAAGAGACGGCACTCCAAATTGAGGGTGAAGTAGAACTGACTGTACTGCACATACAGCCTCCTTTATTCACATTCTACAAACATAGTACTGCCCACAGAGTTTTGAAGAACAACCAATCAACACATTACAACACAGCTAACACTCCCATTCATTACATCAGAAATCCTCCCCTCTGCCTGTGATACAATTATCTCAACACAATAGACTAACTTAATTATCACAGACAGGAAAATACAGTATTATAAAACATATCACAGGGACCCCAAAACATGCAATAACCCCATAAAAATATATCCTCGGAACCGGGGGATCTGGGTGAACCACATATCCAAAATTCACCCAGATCCTTTCAGTAGTTTGGAAGATACGGCTATATGAAAAATAATTACTGTTCAATGTGTCCCCTGTTCTGTAGTTTAAAACTACTGCACAATGTCTCTGTGCACCAAATACCGGCGAGATGGCACCGTGTAGAAAAGTCCAAACAGTGTCTGTGAGTTAAAATGGCCACCATCCATTGTTCTCACCATGTGCCTCTGATACATGAAATGGTGGCCACCCAGTAACTCCACAGTTTGTCTGGTAGTCTATCCAGCCGAACCAACAGATGAAACACATGGGGAACAGTGCAACAAACGAAGGGAATCATAAAAAATATGGACAATAGTCATATTTGTGCACAATCTCCAGTTTTGTCACAGGGTACAAATAGTGTTTTCAAATGCCACATATCCCAGGGCCATAGTCAGAAGGTAGGAGGCGGGCAAGCATCCCCCTCCAAGAACACGTGGCGAGGTCTGTTCCGCCACAGGGAGAAACTGTTATCTTAAGATGATGGACCTCATACGATGCACAAAATGTTATGTCAACAGATGAGCAGCAAGACAGACTTCATAATTGCACCTTTTCTGGAATGATTGGAATGTAAATCCCATGATCTTTGTGTTGAGATGATCCATCATCATTGAGTTACAGCCTTTGACAGCGACAGTTTATGATCACCTGGTAATAAGAGAATATCCAATTTCCATGCATTATTGCTGAGTATGCAAACTCTGAAGGATTTGTATTGTTTGTTTTTGCGAAGCAGAGATCTCCGAGTTATTATATTCCCTGCACAACAAAAACTCTCCACTCACTTTTGCAACCACTGAGCACCAGCTGGACTGTGCAGAGAGCCAAGACATGATTTCTCTCAAATTAATCCTCTTTTTACTTCTTGTTTTAATCGAGAGTCTGACGAGCTTGACTTTAAACACCTTGATTGTGATTGTAAAATGCCAAGAGTGGCAAAAAGGGCCAAGTCTGAAGCCTTTTGATCAAATTTTCCTTACCATGGGGCTGGTTAATGTTCCCCTACAATGCATAATGTGTGTTGCTTTATTAATTCTTTTATTTCCTATGTTTGAATTTGAAAAGTCAATCCTTGTGTTTAATTTTCTAATTTCTTTAGTATATTTCAGTTTCTGGCTTAATGCCACTCTTTGTGTTTATTATGTTACGACTATTGCCAATTTCAGTCACTATCTCTGTTTTTGGTTTAAAAATAATATGTCAACAATTGTGCCGAAGTTAATACTGGTGTTTGCTGTGGGATCCTTTTTTTTTAGTTTCATATATATCTGGAGTTTGGAAACAGAATCAAGTAAGAATTCTACCAACGCTTCCTCTGAGCATGGAGATTCGCTGTATTTCCTGATATCTGCCTGTCTGGGATGCTTCCTGCCCTTCGTTCTATCAACCCTCTGCCTCGGATACACACTGATCTCTCTTTTAAGACACGTCTGGAGAATGAAACATAATGACTCAGGGTTCACTCCTCCTAATCTCGAGGCTCATACCAGAGCTGCCAGAACAATGGTCCTGATTTTTATCCTGTGTTTGACTTTTGATATAGCGCAAGCACTAGGTTTAGTTTTTTCACCCACAATTGATGATAATATGTTTGTCGTAAGCTGGATTTTAATGTGTTCATTCCCTACAATTGAGTCCATTATTATCATACAGACAAGCGCTAAACTCAGGCAGATATTTCTGTCTAAGGTTTGTGGTGAGAAAGAATGCTTTGGAAAGATGTTGAGGAAGATAAGGGGTTAATATGTTTATTTTAAGCATGGTCTCCCGATCGGCAGTTTGTTGTTTTGATATTAGTTATTTCATTAATATTTTGTTGCTGCTTTTATCTGAGAATTAGAGAAATTGTGATATTATTGAACGTGGTGTGATGTAGACTGATCATTTTTACATTTAATTGAGGGTGTATCTAACTATAGGATCTCATCCTCTATATCAGAGATCGTGTTATTTCTGCACGATACCCCCGTGTGTTTTCTGTATCACAATCACAGCAATCTATAGTCAGTTAATCCATCGCAATTTGCATTAGAAATATATTCTAGTGACACCATTCTATCTGATTCTTTTAAAACATTTTATTCAAAACGCAAAACTGTGATGGGTGTTAGTATTACATAACTAAACACCCTAGCAAAGAATAAAAATACAAATCATTGACAGACAAACCAAACAATATATACACTTTATGTAGCAAAGGCAGTTTAAAATAAAATCCACTAAAAAAGAAAGAAAGAAATCAGTTAGACTAAATTGGAAGTCGGTCTGTTTGATTTTATAGTTTATAATTATTAAAGACTAGAACGTATTTTGGGCTACACATTTCAGCATGATGCATATTTTATACTAATATAATTTTGTTTTCTACATAACAAGATTTTCTTTTTTCTAATTTGTGTGATGAAGATTTTACAATTTAGTTAAAATGTTACTTTATATATAACAGTGATGTAACTATATTACGCAATGTAAGCTGGATATCGCGTTGACATATTTCTTTCTTGTTTATCACTTTTCCATAGTTTGTTTTTGGTAACTAATAAAATGTAATTAATCTTACTACTTCTGGCGTTCAGTGGTGATTTATAAACAGTATTATATGTCGGCAAGGACTTACCTTTCCCTACCTTTACCTACCCGCACTTACTACTAATTAAGACAGCAGGTTACATGGTCAAATGAATGTAACAGAAAGGAGAGAGAAACGTACCCACGAGAAATCACCGCTACTTCCCCAGACTCTCTGAATCGCTAAATAGAAATAAAAAAAATCTACAAATTGTAGCATGGATAATGAAAAATAAAAAAAATAAAAAAATAATAAAGATTGTAGCACCAGTGTGTTTGAAAATAATTGAAACCCTGTGTAACAGTACTGTACATCTGGCTACACTCCATGGTACCGTCACTGTCAATCTCTGAAAAAGCAGAGATAGCTTACATTAAAAATACTGCAGGGCCAGGTTACATTACACTCGAGCGGTTCTGGTGACTGAAAGATCGAGTCCTTACTTTGAATTCATTTTAATAAGAATTTAAACCCAAAGTGTAAGATAAATTAAATATAATGCTTTAAAAAATCCTAAAGCACATGGAGGCATTGTCAGCAGCATTCCGAACCATATCAGACATTATCTGATCTCCCCACGATTCACTCGTCTAACCTGATAATTTCACATTAATATGTTTGATTCTCACCATTTGATATTAGTTATATAAAGGTATTTGCACATATAAGCACAGTGACACTTTCTATATAGAAAGCAGAAATTTTCATCTAGTGTTAGACACAGAAGAACTCACAAACCAACATCACGTTTCATACAAAGTCCCAATCATTGAGAATACTTGTTTCTTATAATATAAATATGTATTTCAGTGTCCCTGTGAATTTATTTATTTATTTATTTTTGTCATAGACCAAAGAAAAGAGATTCAAAATACCAAGCAACTAATTCATGTTAATTAGATGTAGCTGTAGCTGTTGTTAAGCCCTTGCTGTAATGTGGCGGAGTGCTGATAAACATCGATGATCTCATATGTTTAAATGAATGTCACTTTATCAGATTGATATTGCTCAGCGCGTCCAAGGGTTAATTAGTTTTGGATTTTGGTTATTAGTTAAAGTGTGCACAAATCCGTCTCAGCGGCAATGGACAAATCCAGGGCCAGATTAAGAGCCCAGTGGGCCTGGTGCTGACAATTATGATGGGCCGAATTACAGAATCTTATCGACCAAAAACACTAAAACAGTCATACCTCCCAAGCGGCATGTATCTGATGGAGATGGTGTTGGAGGGAAACTCAAAGGATGCAGCTATACGAAAACACAATCTCTCTCTAATTAATGCTTTCACCTTTCAAGTAAATCCATACCCCCTAACAGCAGTGTCCAGTGAAGCAGGAAGTCAATGGGCGGGGTAAAAGGTTGGGCCACTGACGCGAAAAAAAGGGCATGTCTGTCCAAAGAATTGGAAGGCCAGCCTGGCATGAATTCATGTCAGGCTGCCTGCCAATCATACAGGCTGTCCAACTAAGGGCATATTATGCAGACGGCATCCTGAGCTTGACATAAATGCGTCTAATGATGTGCTCGCTCCACACTTACTAGCACTCATATGTCCACTTGTCTCCTTAACATCTTACTAGCAGGCAGAAGCACCTGGGATACAGTCTGGGACAAAGAAAAGGTGTATGTAGTGAGTGTAGAAGAAAGGGGACATGCCACAGTGTTAGAGAGACCAAAGTCTGCACTACCTTAACTAATTTTATTGTCAGCCAGTCCACACAAGTTTTTTTCCCATATATCCCTCTTAAGCATCCAAACTTAAAGGGACACTATAGTCACCAGAACAACTACAGCTGTATTTGTTCTGGTGAGTAGAATCATTCTCTTCAGGCTCTTTGAAGTAAAAACTGTGTCTCCAGAGAAAATGCATTGTTTACATTACAGCCTAGGGATAACTCCACTGGCCACTCCTTAGATGGCTGCTAGAGGTGCTTCCTGTGTTAGTACTGCCTAGTGTGCAGCACTGCCATTCAGTGTCTCCACCCTCTGCATGCAGACACTGAACTTTCCTCATAGAGATGCATTGATTTAATTCATCTCTATGAGGAGATGCTGATTGGCTGGGGCTATGTTTGAATTATGCTGGCTTTGCCCATGATCTGCCTCCTTGACAGCCTCAGACAATCCTATGGGGAAGCATTGTGATTGGCTCACACCACCACTTCTGATGATGTCAGCAGGCAGAGTCAGTTCAGAGGCAGACAGAGGCAGAGGCAGAGCCAGCAGCTGCAGACTTGAATACAAGTAAGATTTGACTATATTTAGGGAGGCAAGAGCGGGCCAGGGGGCTAGATGGTGGTTTTAACATAATAGGGTCACAAATACATTATACATTAAAAGGCTGAACATACCCATTTGCAATACCTTGGGTTGTCTTCTTTTGCAAATGGTATGCCATCACGGGTGTAATTCTAATTCCTGGGCTACCATACGGTCTCAAATGCAACATGACCAATCTGACAAATTTCAATGAAAAAAAAAGTAAAATCAAGCCTTATATTTGACCCTGTAACTTTCAAAAGCACTATGAAACCTCTACATGTGGGGTACTGTTATACTCAGGAGACTTCGCTGAACTTAAATATTAGTGTTTCAGAACAGTAAAACATATCACAGCAATAATATCATCAGTGAAAGTGCTGTTTGTGTGTGAAAAATGCAAAAACCTTCACTTTCACTGACAATATTATCGCTTTGAAACACTAATATTTGTGTTTGGCGAAGTCTCCCGAGTAAAACAGTACCCCCTATGTATAGGTTCTAGGGTGTCATAGAAAGTTACAGGGTTAAATACAGTGCTAGCAAATTAAGTTCTCTTGACTTCCGGCCTGGGTTGTCAGGCAGGTCCCTCAAATTGCAATAAATAAAATTACTTAATTATGTAAAAATATTACATAAATATGCACGTAGAATTTAAATATATATATACGTATTTATATATTTGAAGTCTACGTGTATATATATAAAATTATTAATGTAATTATGCATATGAACATATGTATATTTCGTATTATTTGTATTTATTTATACATATATATATATATATATATATATCATTCTAAGTGTATTTTGATATAAATATATATTTTTACATTTTTAAATTTATTTTTATTTACTTATTATTTATAGTTTAGAAAATATATATATATATATACAGTTATTACATATTTTATATATATATATACGTGTGTAATTTAAATATAAGTGTATTTTTATATTAATATATGTATATATAAATATAAAAATACACTTAGTTTGACATTATGTATATAAGCTATATCTATATACATATATTATATAGATATAATACATGTATATATATATATATATTATATATATACATATGTAACGGACCGTTTTGCACACAAGGGGTAAAAACCGTTTAGGCGATCGGCCCCCTTTCCAGAGATGCAGGCACAGCTACTGCAGAACACCAAAACCGCCAAACAGGAAACCATATGAATGCTGTAAACAGCCGAATAGGAAAAACCATACGAATAGGTTTACACTCCTAGCAGTCAAACTGGAACAGCATACAATAAATCCCCCCAAAGACGAGACAGAGCTCCGTGTTGAGGGTCAAGCAGTGGTCTGAGGTGCTGGCACACCCAACCTGGTTTTTATTACAGTCTTGCAAATACAGGACCGCCCACAGGGAGGTATAAAACAACCAATCACATCACAGTTACATCCCACATATTCCCTCCCCTTATCCTGAGAGGAAACTCAATTATACATACAGTTAAACATACTTTCTACCCAACTTTCATAACTCCAAAACCATACATCACATTCACATAAAATTACATATTCTCAATCAATCCATTCAGGGGAACAACATATTCAAAAATGGCACAAATCAGACAAGGGGTTCAAAAGTTAGTAAAAGTCCTTTGTGACTAAATGAAGCATGGCTTTCTGGCCCAAACCAGTTTCAGAGTCTTCTATCCTGGAGAGTAATTCAATTATCTCCCAGGACAGACACAAGACTCCATTAAGCACATGGTTTCAAAAAGACACAAAACACTTTAAAATACATAAAGTAACATTTATTACATAAAACACAGACATGTAACATATCCCCAGATAGCTCAGGTCTGAGCGCACATTATTAAGTGAATGGCGCTCAGACCACACAAATACAGTTTAATCGCCATGGAGCCAAAGTCTTTACAGTCAGTTTCATACGAATGGGCTCCGTGGGATTCCTATCTGGGGTATAACACATTCAAACAAATCTACCGAACCCCAGGCAGAAAAGCACGAATGAAGCTTTTGATGTCTTTTAACAGGGGGCCATAGTCCAAAGGCAGCAGGCGAGCAACCAGGCTTCTCCAATGCAATGTGGCGAGATTGGTCTCGTCACAACATATATATTTTTTTTACACTGATTGCTTTTTTTTAACTTTATTTTTGATTTTACACTTGCAGGGAGACTGCCTGTCATTACAGGCAGTCCCCCTGCAGGCAGATACACAGGCACCTATTGCGGCCATGTGATCGCTCCTATTGCGGCCATGTGATCGCTCCTATTGCGGCCATGTGATCTCTAATGGTATAGCATTTAAGTTCTGCACAATACCATTTGCTAATTAAGGTACACAATCCACATATTTTTGATTAGGCCAGCGGTCGGCATGTCACCCAGCAATGGTACGGTAGTTGGAAACGTAACAAAAGGCATCTCATATCAATAGAGTCACTTTCGGAAAGCAGACATAAAGAGAATACAGAGATTTCCAACATGTGTCCTTATATGCAATGGGCTGTAGGACAAGCATGGCCAGGATGAGCAGAGATAGCAGAGCCAGACAAGCCTTGACAAGCAGGGTCAGAAACAGTAAACTGACAATGACCTTCTGGTACTGATTTAGAAATGGTAGACTGCTAATGGTCTGGTCTGGTGGTACTGGTTCACAAACAGTAAACTGTCAATGGTCTAGTGGTGCAGGTTCAGAAATGGTAACCTGCCAATGGTCTGGTCTGGTGACATAGGTTCAGAAATGGTAAACTGACAATGGTATTTTCTGTTGGTACAGGTTCAGAAATGGTAACCTGCCAATGGTCTGGTGACATAGGTTCAGAAATGGTAAACTGACAATGGTCTTTTCTGGTGGTACAGGTTCAGAAATGGTAACCTGCCAATGGTCTGGTCTGGTAACATAGGTTCAGAAATGGTAAACTGACAATGGTCTGCTCTGGTAGTACAGGTTCAGAAATGGTAACCTGCCAATGGTCTGGTCTGGTGACATAGGTTCAGAAATGGTAAACTGACAATGGTCTGCTCTGGTAGTACAGGTTCAGAAATAGTAACCTTCCAATGGTCTTTTCTGGTGGTACAGGTTCAGAAATGGTAACCTGCCAATGGTCTGGTCTGGTGACATAGGTTCAGAAATGGTAAACTGACAATGGTCTGCTCTGGTAGTACAGGTTCAGAAATGGTAAACTGACAATGGTCTGGTGGTACAGGTTCAGAAAAACTACACTTACAATGGTCTGGTGATACAGGTTCAAAAAGAGTTCACAAACAGTAAACTGACAATGGTCTGGAGGTACAGGCACAGAAACGGTAAACTGACAATGGTCTGGTCTGGTAGTACAGGTTCAGAAATGGTAAACTAACAATGGTCTGGTCTGGTGGTACAGTTTCAGAAACAGTAAACTGACAATGGTCTGGTCTGGTGGTACAGGCACAGAAACGGTAAACTGACAAGTTTAAGCATGCTTGGCAAGGCTATCCTAACTATAAGATAAGGCTAGGGACTAATGAAAGTATTTCGAAAATTGGGCAGACTAGATGGGCCGAATGGTTCTTATCTGCCGTCACATTCTATGTTTCTATGACAATGGTCTGGTCTGGTGGTACAGGTTCAGAAATGTTAAACTAACAATGGTCTGGTCTGGTGGTACAGTTTCAGAAACAGTAAACTGACAATGGTCTGGTGTGGTGGTACAGCTTCAGAAATGGTAAACTGACAATGGTCTGGTGGTACTGGTTCAGAAACGGTAAACTGACAATGGTCTGGTCTGGTGGTACAAGTTCAGAAATGGTAACCTGCCAATGGTCTGGTCTGGTGACATAGGTTCAGAAATGGTAAACTGACAATGGTCTGCTCTGGTAGTACAGGTTCAGAAATGGTAACCTGCCAATGGTCTGGTCTGGTGACATAGGTTCAGAAATGGTAAACTGACAATGGTCTTGTGGTACAGGTTCAGAAAAACTACACTTACAATGGTCTGGTGATACAGGTTCAAAAAGAGTTCACAAACAGTAAACTGACAATGGTCTGGAGGTACAGGCACAGAAACGGTAAACTGACAATGGTCTGGTCTGGTAGTACAGGTTCAGAAATGGTAAACTAACAATGGTCTGGTCTGGTGGTACAGTTTCAGAAACAGTAAACTGAAAATGGTCTGGTCTGGTGGTACAGGCACAGAAACGGTAAACTGACAAGTTTAAGCATGCTTGGGATAGGCATAAGGCTATCCTAACTGTAAGATAAGGCTAGGGACTAATGAAAGTATTTAGAAAATTGGGCAGACTAGATGGGCCGAATGGTTCTTATCGGCCGTCACATTCTATGTTTCTATGTTTCTATGTCTATGTTTCTATGTTTCTATGACAATGGTCTGGTCTGGTGGTACAGGTTCAGAAATGTTAAACTAACAATGGTCTGGTCTGGTGGTACAGTTTCAGAAACAGTAAACTGACAATGGTCTGGTGTGGTGGTACAGGTTCAGAAATGGTAAACTGACAATGGTCTGGTGGTACTGGTTCAGAAACGGTAAACTGACAATGGTCTGGTCTGGTGGTACTGGTTCAGAAACGGTAAACTGACAATGGTCTGGTCTGGTGGTACTGGTTCAGAAACGGTAAACTGACAATGGTCTGGTCTGGTGGCGCAGACCTTTGCAAGCCTTCCCCTTTTCCCTGGAACAAATAGGCAGTCAGAGGATTCTCATTGACAAGACTCTGAAGAGCTCCCTGCAAAGGTATGCTGGAGGAAGGCAGGAACATTACAGTAGAGTGCCGACTACTTTCACTTTTAACTCATGGGAGCTAACGGAGGCAGGAAAAAAAAAATGTTTATAAACCCAGGAGATACTTGAAAACGAGAGAAATTTCAATGTATGCTTCCTGGTAAAATATTTTATAAATAAATAATTATTATGGGTTACTCCTCAGCGATAAATCCCATAAAAAAGCTGAAGTCCTTTATGGACATTTAAGAACTAAAAATAGTGGAGGGCCAATAAATCAAATACTTATAAAATAAAACTTTAATTTTTACCTTCCAAATCCTTCTTTTTAATAAATGTTTCCTTTTTTCAGCACCCACAAAAGGCCACATAAAAATCCTTTATTTGAGATGTGACTATTAGATCGCTCTGTTTCCAAGCAAACTAATCAGGAGGGAATTGTTTTATTAAAATGTTCTTTAACCCCTTAATGCCGTTACGGCGTTCTATGCCGTCCCGCGTTAAGTGGGCTTTAAAGCCGTTGCAGCGGCATAGAACGCCGTAACGGCTTTGAGCCCTGGAGCGCCCGGGATACTTACCTACCCGGCACTCCACTTTGGGAGGACTGCCTCACAGCCCAGGCAGCCCTCCCATGGCAAAAGAAGCCCCCGGGGGCCATGTGATCGCTCTCAAAGAGCGATCACCTGGCCCCCTATAGCTGGCTGTGGATCTGCCAGCAGGGGGATTGTCTGAAATATCTCTACATACCTAATCCCGTTAAAGAATTAAGACAAGCTTTTTGTGACTTATCTCAATAAACGAAGTTGGTTCACGAATTATGTTTCCTGGTAATTTTCTTTTGCCCACTTATTTATTTTATTTTATAACATGTTTAATAATATTTTTTTTACTTTCCCACCAGCAGGGGGCTGGTGGGAAAGTAAAAAAAATATTATTAAACATGTTATAAAATAAAATAAATATATGTATAAATATACAATATATGTATATATATTATATTTGTAGTCGGGGCAATATGGCCGAACAGAGAAATCTTAGCATAATATAATCATAACATCCATAAGTTAGCACCAGTCGGTTGTGGTGTGCCGGAACCGACAAAGCAGTAGGCCTGTAATAAAAGTGGGCCCACCTTAGAGGGTGTTATAAATAGAGGGAGTGGTGGGAGGGTTGACTCGCCAGACCAGCAACGGTAAGGTGGGAGTGGATTGGCAGCCCTTTTAAAGGGGAATCAAGACCCTCCCACAACTACAGGCCAAGTCTTCAAATTTGTAGTCGGGGCAATATGGCCGAACAGAGAAATCTCAGCATAATATAATCATAACATCCATAAGATAGCACCAGTCGGTTGTGGTGTGCCGGAACTGACAAAGCAGTAGGCCTGTAATAAAAGTGGGCAAAAGAAAATTACCAGGAAACATAATTCGTGAACCAACTTCGTTTATTGAGATAAGTCACAAAAAGCTTGTCTTAATTCTTTAACGGGATTAGGTATGTAGAGTGTGTAGGCGGAGGATTTCCAGCGTCCCATAGCCTTAATAATTTAAGCGGGTATGTGGTTAGCGGATGCTGAAGATGCTGCCCCTATACGGAAAGAGTGACCTGAAAATTGATTGGGGTTTAGGCCGATGCTGGTCAACAGTAGTCGTATGTATAGCATGAATTTAGCTGTGGTCAGAGTGTGTCCATACAGTTCAAACAAAGGCTGTTGGGGTTGTTTTTGGACTGAAAGTGAATAAGTATCCAAAACTTTTACTAGGCACCATATATTGTGAGTAGGGTACAGAGGAATTTGAATAGTGTGTCCTTCGGTGCTGGTTTTTGATTGTCTTAGGGAGAGAATGTAATGGTCGGTATGTTTTTGTAAATCATTAGGTCTTCGGTAGTCGTGTGCTGTGATACATATTATATATGTAACGTCATACATAGTGTATTTTAATATTAATATAAGCACATATTTAAGTATTAAAATACACTTAGAATGACGTTATATATATACGTATAATTACAATAATAAACAAATAAAATAATAAAATTAATAAATAAAATATTGAAACAAAATTTAAATATAAATTATATATTTATATGTAATTTCATTCTAACTGTATTTTGTTATTAATATATATATATATATGTAACAAAATACACTTAGAATAACATTCTATATATATCTATCTATATATAACATACAAATAACCGCAAATATATATATATCGACAAATACATATAATTACTTAAAAGTTTACATAAGTATACACGTAGAATTTAAATACCTATAAATGCATATATATTAAAATTCTACGTGTATATTTAAGTAATCTTTTAACATAATTATGTGATTTGATTAATTAAAATTTGATTGACATGTCTGACAGGGAGAAAGTGCAGAGAATTTAATTCGCAAGCTCTATATTTGACCCTGTAACTCTCCAAGACACCAAAGAAACTGTACATAGGGGGTATTGTTTCACTCGGGAGACTTTGCTGAACTCAAATATTAGTGTTTCAAACTGGTAAATTGGATTACAACGATGATATTTTAAGTAAAAGTGCATTTTTTACAAACGAACAGCACTTTTATGGACTATATTATTGTTGTAATATGTTTTACTGTTTTAAAACACTAATATTTGTGTTTAGTGAAGTCTCCCGGGAATAACAGTACGCCACATGTACAGGTTTTAGGAAAGTTAGAGAGTCACATATAAGGCTTGCATTTCATTTTTTTGACATTGAAATTTGCCAGATTCAGGGCCGGATTAAGAGCACAGTGGGCCTGGTGCTGACAATAATGATGGGCCTAATTACGGAATCTTATCAACCAAAAACACTAAAACAGTCATACCTCCCAAGTGTCATCTGATGGAGATGGTGCTGGAGGGAAACTCATAGAACGCAGCTATAAGAAAACACATACTCTATGATAATTTCTCTCTAATTTATGCTTTCATCTTTCAAGTAAATCCATACCCACTAACAGCAGTGTCAAGTGAAGCAGGAAGTCAATGGGCGGGGTAAAAGGGTGTGCCACTGGCGCGAATTATGTGACAAGACCTGCCAAAAAGGGGGCATGTTTGTCCAAAGAATTGGAAGGTCAGCCTGGCATGAATGCATGTCAGGCTGCCTGCCAATCCTGCAGGCTGTCCAACTAAGGGCATACTATGCAGGCAGCACCTTGAGCTTGACATAAATGCGTCTAATAAAGTGCTCACTCCATGCTTTCCAAGGACTTTCCCCTAGCACTCGCTGGTCCACTTGTCTCCTTACCTTCTTACTAGCAGGCAGAAGTTCCTGGTATATAGTCTGAGACAGAGAAAAGGTGTATGTAGTGAGTGTAGAAGAAAGGGAACATGCCACAGAGACCAACGTCTGCATTACCTAAACTAATTTTATTGTCAGCCAGCCACACAAGTTTTGTTCCCATACATCCCTCTTAAGCTTCCAAACTTAAAGGGACACTATAGTCACCAGAACAACTACAGCTTATTGTATTTGTTCTGGTAAGTAGAAGCATTCAATTCAGGCTTTTTGCAGTAAACACTGTCTTTTCAGAGAAAATAACTCCACTGGCCGCTCCTTAGATGGCTGCTAGAGGTGCTTCCTGGGGCAGTACTGCCTAGTCTGCAGCACTGCCATTCAGTGTCTCCACCCTCTGCATGCAGACACTGAACTTTCCTCATAGAGATGCATTGATTCAATTTATATTTATGAGGAGATGCTGATTGGCCAGGGCTATGTTGGACTTGTGCTGGCTCTGCCCCTGATCTGCCTAGTTGACAGTCTCAGCCAATCCTATGGGGAAGTATTGTAATTTGCTCAGACCACCACTTCTGAGCCAGCAGGTGCAGACTTGAATACAAGTAATATTTTACTATATTTATGGAGGCAAGAAGGGGCCAGGGTGGTGGTTTTAACATAATAGGGTCAGAAATACATGATTGTGTTACTGACCCTATAGTGCTCCTTTAAGCAAGAGTATGTGGAGTAGTTAAGGTTGCCACCTTTATTGGAAAAAAATACCAGCCTTAATCATTTTTATAATTAATTAGTTATGCGTGACATCACATGATGTAAATTACAAGGAGTGACATCAGAGAAAATTCTGTAAAATCACCAACAAACTACTCACAGTTTGATTCTGCTGTATAGATGGATTGCTCCCAGTGTCTCCCTGTCTCCCAGTGTCTCAGTCTCGCAAGTCACCCAGTGTCTCAGTGTCCCTATGTATCACAGTGTCAGTGTCCCCATGTCCCCTAGTCTTCCAGTGTCTGTGTCCCCATTACTCCCAGAGTCCCAATGTCTCAGTGTGTCCCAATGTCACTAGGATACTGGGCACACTGAGAGACATGGGGACACTGAGAGACCCGGGGACACAGAGACATGGGGACACTGAAACATTTAGGGACACTAAGACACTAGGGACACAGGCACTGAGAGACTAGGAGATACTGGGAGACTAGGGGACACTGGCTGGGAGACAGACATTTGGGGACACGTGGGGACAGTTGTGGACATAGACATGGGGAAACTGGGACATATAGGGACACTAGGCACACTGAGAGACATGGGACACAGACACTGGGAGACTTGGGGACACTGAGACACTAGGGACACTGGCTGGGGGACATGGGAACATAGTGTCTCCGTGTCCCAATGTCTCCCAATGTCCCTATGTCTCACAGCATCCCCATGTGTCCCAGTGTCCCATAGTGTCTCAGTGTCCCCATGTTTTCCAGTGTCCGCAGGTCTCCCAGTGTCTGTGTCCCCATGTGTCCTAGTGTCTCAGTGTCCCCTAGTGTCTGTGTCCCTATGTGTCCCCTAGTGTCTCAGTGTCCCCATATGTCCCCTAGTGTCCCCATGTTTTCCAGTGTCCCCAAGTGTCTCAGTGTTCCCAGGTCTCCCAGTGTCTGTGTCTTAGTGTCTCAGTGTCCCCTAGTGTCTGTGTCCCCGTGTCCCCATATGTCCCCTATTATCTCAGTGCCCCATGTGTACCTGCTGCCTTTCCCCCCATCCCTCACTTACCTGAGCTATAGAGCTGCTGCCTGGACTCTCTGTGCTATGTTGCTGCTCCACCCTGGATCAGTGAGTAGTAGAGAGAGGCAGGGCGGGATATGCTGTAACTTCCTATCCCTGCCTCTCTCCACTCACAGTGACTACTGGCCGGTGCTGGTATTGCAGGGTAATCTCCATTTATTCTGAGAAAATTACCTGCATTTGTATTGCCGGTATTACTGCAATACCGTCACGGCCAGGCAGCCTCATATACCGGCTGTGCCAGTAAAATAGCAGTCAGGTGGCAAACCTAAGAGTAGTGTGTAAAAAAATGGGCCTATTCCATGGGCCTGGGCCTGGAGCTGCAGCTCCATCAGCCCCTATGTTAATCCGGCCCTGGCCAGATTGGTTATGCGGCCAGTGTTTGTGACTAAGTGGCTACTAAAAAAGACTAAACATACCCCACTTTCAATACCTGGGTTATCTACTTTTTCAAATGGTATGCCATTATGGGGGTAATTCTCATTCCTGGACTATCACACCGTCTCAAAGGTAACATTACTAATCTGGCAAATTTCAATTTGAAAATGGAACGACCCTGTAACTTTCCAAAACATCATAAAACCTGCTAATGGGGGAGGGGGACTGTAGTACTCGTGAGACATTGCTGATTACAAATATGTGAATTTTGTTTGCAGTAAAACCTATTAGTATTATGACAAAATGTCAGACGGAAATACAAATTTAAAAAACAAATCTTATTTTCTCACATTTTTAAAATTTTATTCATAATAAATTATGTTCCCTATATGAATAGTTAATGATAAATTAAAGCCCTGTTTCTCCTGAACAAAATGTATAATAAGTGTGGGTGCACTTAATGTGACAGCGGTGAATTACGGTTGGACAGACATATAGCGCAAATTCCAGTCTTTGTTTACGTTTTGTTTTGATCAGAACGTGCACTATTGACTCCATCCTGAAGGGGTTAAAAAGCTTTTTATTATCAAGATTTATCCAGTACCAAAATATGTATGTCACATTTGAGTTTTAGATCATTTTTGGTATTTGTTATTCAAATTGTTTAGCAACTCATTTAGTTGGTTTGAATTGACTTGTCGAGGTAACTAAATATCTATACATTTTGCATGTATTCAAACTCAGTCCATAAAGAACCAATATTGACAGATTGTGACGTTCAATTCAAACAGACTGTTCTTTATCAGGAACAAGCAATCCCCTCTTTCTCAAAAGTCCTGGTAAATTAGCAGTTGATACATTCCTGTCACTAGTGGAAAATATTTCAGGAAGAAAGGGTCTGAAAGAGGTTCTTCCTCCCTAGGAGACACTTCTATTTTGGAAAAAAAGGCCACTAGCAAAGACAATAGAAATGGATTTGGATGCCCGCAGCCCAGGTTCGTTGGCTTGTACTATGATTATATTGATTGAGAGCATATCTGGACTATTTTTCAATGTTTTCATTTTATCCATCATTCTCCTTGAATACCATAAGCAAAAAAAAATAACCACCACAAACAAAGTCCTTTCTGGATTGTGCTTCTCGAATGTTTGTTTCTCTGTCACAACATCAGTGGACGTTATTATTAGTCATCTTTGGCCAGAAATTTACAGTAATTGGGCAATCAGTTCCACTGTCACTGTTTTGATGGCATACAGTATTATATCCAGCTCTTGCCTCAGTTCCAATCTATCTTTTTTCTACTTTTTCAAAATTGTGTTTTTTAGATACAGTTTGTTTTCCTGGGTTAAGAGAAAGATCACAATTATCATCCCTTGGTTGATATTGGTGGCAGAAGTGGCATCTGTGTGCAGTAGTTTGTTTGTTATGACAGTTATTTATCAGAAAGAACCTAATGAAAATGTGTCCATAATCTTCTTATCCAATGGGTCATCAACTCATGGAGTAACGTCTACCCAAATGAAATCTTCCATGATTTATATCTTCTCTACTTCTTGTGTTCCTTTCATCTTTGCAAATGTTACTACATTCTATACCATTAAGTTTCTAAAACTTCATAGTTATAAGAGGAAAGTGAATATGGAAATAGTTGCAAACTCCAACCTGGACGCTAATCAAACTGCTACAAATACAATGATAAGACTGCTAATTTGTTATGCAATTGTTTATATAGAAATGTATATTTTTTGTTTCAACATTTTCCCCCCACTAAGCCCAGGATACTGGCTATCTCTAATGGTCCTGATCTCCTTTGCACCAGTTCAATCTGGAATCCTGATTTTTGGCAACCCCAAACTGAGAGAAAAGTGTAAAAAGATATGGTGCTTTTGGTGGAATATATGAATTAAATTGCATAAACTTGATAACCATCTTCTTTCCTTTTACACTAATCAGCCACAACATTAAAACCACCTGCCTGATATTGTGTAGGTCCCTCTTGTTTGGCCAAATCAGCAAAGATGCATCAAGGCAAGGACTCCACAAAACCTCTGAATGTGTCCTGTGGTCTATCTAGCTCAAACACATTAGCAGCAGATCCTTAAAGTCCAGCACGTTGCAAGGTGGAACCTCCATGTATGGGATTTGATTGCGATCTGGGGAGTTTGGAAGCCAAGGCAACACCTTAAACTCTTTCTCATGTTCCTCAAACCATTGCGATCTGGGGAGTTTGGAAGCCAATGCAACACCTTGAACTTTTTTTCATGTTCCTCAAACCATTCCTGAACAATTTTTGCAGTGTGGCAAGGTGCATTATCGTGCTGAACAAGGTCACTGCCATCAGGGAACACCATGGAGTTTGTGGTCTGCAACAATCTCTAGGTAGGAGGCACATGTCAAAGTAACATCCATATGAATGGCAATACTTAAGGTTTACAGGTAGAAGGCCTGAATTCTTCCCATAGTGCATCCTGCTGTCATCTCTTCCCTAGGTGAACAACGTACCTACCCATCCACCTGTAAAAGAAAACATTATTCATCAGACCAGGCAGCCATCTTCCATTGCTCCATGGTCCAGTTCTGATGCTGCCTGAAGGTGATTTCATTGGTAGACAGGGATTATCATGGGCAATCTGACCAGCCTGTGACTGCACAGCCCTATACACTGCAAACTGCAATGCACTATGTGTTTTGACACCCTTTCTATCATGGCTAGCATTTCATTTTTCAGTAGCTCTTCTGTATGATTTAACCAGACTGACTAGCCTTCACTCCCCACATGCATCAATGAACCTTGGGCACCTACGGCCCTGATACAGGTTTACTGCTGGTCCTTCCTAGCACCACTTTTGGTAGGCACTAACCACTGTATACCGGTAATACCCCACAAGACTTGCCATTTCGGAAATACTCTAAACCGGGTCGTCTAGTCATCACTTGTCAGAGTCACTCATCTCTTTTTGCTTGCCTTTTTTTTACTGCTTCGAACACATGCAATTCAAGCACAGTTCACTTGCTGCTCAATATATCTCAGCCCAGACAGGTGCCATTATAATGATATAATCAATGTTATTCACTTCACCTTTTAGTGGTTCTAATGTTGTGGTTGATCAGTGTATATTTAATGGGTTACTCTAAGCACTATGACCACTTCACTAATTTAGAGTGCTTATGGTTCCTGTAGTCTGTATGTACAGTGTGTCACTATGAAATGCTGCACATAGAGAGTTTATGAAAACGCTGTTTTTGTTCGCTTGTAGTAAACCTTTAAAAAACACTAGTTAGGATGAGTGGTCGCAGATAATATTTTCAGTGATTAAAATAGTATATAAAGGCACCAAAAATTAAGAAGACAGAAAAGTACAGAACAAATATCAAAAATGGGTTACACTTCAACAGGCAACAAGGAACAAATGTACGATCCACCTGAAAATCCATCACTTAACAACTTAACCTCCAAGCAGGACATTATAGACCAAAGATATGGTGGCTAACTCGTATCCGCATGGAGTCACCCAGGCCTTCAATCAGGCCTTATTATTGAGATACTACCTGCTTAGGGGACACCATGACTGATTTCTGCCAACCTCCGCTCAAAGCGAACGTACATCATGGGGCCACACTGGTTTTCAATCCGTGGAAAAATAAAGTGAGACAGATATAACCCACTTTCTTGGATGGATTTCCTTTTTGGCTGGTTTCTGGATGTTTGCTAAATAAATTTTTATCAATTTGAGGCGATTTCTTTTACCTTGTGGCTCATGTATCTTTACCTCACGATACGTACACTGCACAGGGGAAGGACAGGGGGATGGGTTATTAAAACTGTCCAAATAGTTTGGTTTCTTCTTATTTTTGGTATCCTTTATTTTCAGATTTTTCTTTCGTTTTCTCCTTGTATTGTTTGCACAATGATGTAACTGCTATGTACCAAACATGTTGCTTTTGATTATTTTTTTGGACGTTAGGTACAACATCCATGGTACAATTACCAGTCCCTGCTGATTGCTCCACATTTAGAATATAGCCCTAAGAAAGCTATTCATTTTTAATGGGGTACCCCACACACACAGGCGACATTACGCATTTTTATTACACTTCCACAATATTTGTTTATCTTTAACACGGTTATTGGCACCAAACCGATACATTGTTTAAGACTTCTATCAGATCATCTGTCTGTCGTTTTAGCTCCCCCCATAGTCCATAATCCAATCACAAATTATTGCACCTATAATGTAGTTATTGTTATTGTAGTGTCCTTCTAACCGTGATGGTCTTTGCTTAGATAATCAATCAGTGAATTTATTTTTTGAACAAGGTTGTGTGACTTCCCAGGATTTGTAATACTATGTTTATTTATTTCTATATTTATCACATATGCAGAGCCGATGCAATGATTTTTGGCTACACAGACGAAGATGCATTTTGTGTGTCTCCTGCAAGCCCACTTTGTTTATTCTTTTTTTTATCTCTTACTACCCTCCCTTTCCTTTGTGTGTTGCTAACTCCCCCCAGCCCACACAGCCCCTCTGTGTGTCTAGTCCATAGAATAAATAAAGCATTTTGTTTACTTAACTGACTTGGAAACAACATACGTGGGTTGATTTGTGATTTGAAAAGCCACTGTAGCTGATTAAATGAGAAACGCACACAAGTCTGCAAAGAGATTAATGATATTTGCTGACATTGTAGCGTAGATAATGTACTTCTCCGGCAGTAAGTGTACAGATCTGGGCAACTGCCGCTGTGCTGGAAGGGGTCCTCCACCACATGAACCATTGGGTATAGGCTAATGAGTGCTGAAAAATCCACAGATGTGAGAAGATATGTAATGTGACAAGGAGAAAATAAGGCAACTATATAGCACAGTAAGGCTTGGTACACTTACAGTGTATAGAGCAATGAGTAAGCTTGGTTTCTGTACATCTGCAAGGTATTATTCCCACCTGAGTATATGAGATGTATCACTTGATCCAGTAGGAGGTGGTCTGATATTATAAAATAGAAACAAAAATGCCAATATAAAGTTCAATATTATCAGTGTAATCATTAGCATCTGCATGGAGGGTAAGGGGGGCACTTGCCCCCCCCCCCCTAGATTTTTCAGCTTATTCTGCTATTTTTCGTGTGATATTGAAAATACACTGCAATACCGACGCTGGCCAGTAGACGCTGTGTATGGAGAGAGAAAAGGGATAGGAAGCTACATCTAATCCCTGCTTCTCTCTGCTGACTGAAACCGCAGGGGAGCAGCACATGCAGCCAGCAGAGACAGCCTACAGATCAGGTAAGTGAGGCATTGGGGGCAGCCTACCGATCAGGTAAGTGAGGGATGGGGGGGCAGCCTACAGATCAGGTAAGTGAAGGATGGGGGGAAGCCTATAGATCAGGGAAGTGAGGCATGGGGGGCAGCCTATAGGTCAGGGAAGTGAAAGATGGGGATCCAACTACAGATCAGGTAAGTGAGGGATGGGCGGGGAGACAGCCTATAGATCAGAGAAGTGAGAGATGGGGGATCCACCTACAGATCAGGTAAGTTAGAAATGGGGAGATCCACCTACAGATCAGGTAAGTGAGGGATGGGGGGGAGACAGTCTATAGATCAGAGAAGTGAGAGATGGGGGATCCACCTACAGATCAGGTAAGTTAGAAATGGGGAGAACCGCCTACAGATCAGGTAAGTGAGGGATGGGGGAGAGGCAGACTATATATCAGGTAAGTGAGGGATGGGTGGAGGCAGCCTACAGGGAGGGTCAGCAAGGAGCAGGAAGGTGAAGTAGGATAAGGAACAGAAATGAGCAGGAAGGGACATTAAGGAGCAGAGAGAGTTAGCAATGAGTTGGAAGGGGCAGAAGGAGCACAAATGTAAAGTAGGAGAAGGAGCACAAATTAGCAGAAAGAGTCAGCAAAGAGCAGGAAGGGTCAGCAAGGAGAAGGAAGGGTCAGCAAGGAGCAGGAAGGGCCAGCAAGAAGCAGGAAGGTAAAGCGGCACAAGGTACAGTAGAAGGAGCAGAAAGGGTCATCAAGGAGCTGGAAAGGGCAGCAAGGAGCAGAAAGGAACAGAAGGAGCACAAAGGTGAAGTAGGAGAAGGAACAGAAATGAGCAGGAAGGGACATCAAGGAGTAAAAAGGCTCAGCAATGAGCTGGAAGGGTCTGCAAGAAGCAGGAAGGGTCTGCAAAGAGCAGAAAGGATCAGAAGGACCACAAAGGTAAAGTAGGAGAAAGAGCAGAAAGGGATCAGAAAGAGAAAGGAGCAGAAGGGGGAGCAAAATAAGCAGAAAGGTAAAGGAGCAGAAGGAGTCAAGGAGGAGAGAAGACAGTGTAAGAAGAAAAAGAAGACTGTGTAAAATGAAGGAGAAGAAAAGGAGATTGGAGCAGGAAGGACAAGTGAAATGATCCCTCCACTTTATTCTGGACACCACATCATAAGGCTTTGGTACCTGGGCCTGGCAGGGAAACTCTGGACCTTCTCATCTCCCCAGGTAAAAAAGAATATCAGTGTTAATGTGTTCACTTTTATTTACTGAGTGTCAGGAAGCACGGAGTGCCGTTGGGTAAGGGTGTCGCTGATTGACTAGAGTGGTCAGCTGGCACTCTAAGCCAATCAGTAGCTCCCCATTCATAAAAAAGTAAAACATTTTTATGAACTGGGAACTAACGATTGACTTAGAGTGTCAAAACGATATTCACCCTGGCTTTATGTGATAATGACTATGCCCATTCCCTTTCATGACACTGTTAAAAAGGGATCAAGCATGGATGTCAATACAATCATGTGTGTGTGTGTGTGTGTGTGTGTGTGTGTGTGTGTCCTGGAAAAATTCCTGCGGATGCCCATGAGTATAAGAAGTATGAAAATATAGTATGTGAACTTGCACTCACATTTCATAGAGCCTAAATATGGGTCTTCCTAGATGGTGTGAAGTGATCCCCACTCTTGGATATACAGGAGTGAAGGTACTCACAGTAATATTATGTGGATAAAAACAGAATAAAATATAGTGCACACAGTGGTTAAAAATGAAGTAGAAATAAGTTGAAATTCATTCACAACTGTGGAGCAAAAAAGGTTATTTTTTTTTTATCAATCCTAAAAGCTTATTTTTATTTTACCATATAAAGATAGACTACGTATAGAGTATATACAGACAGGATACAGTATATATTGCCATATAAAGACAGACTACGTATAGAGTATATACAGACAGGATACAGTATATATTACCATATAAAGACAGACTACGTATAGAGTATATACAGGCAGGATACCGTATATATTACCATATAGAAATGGGGAGAACCGCCTACAGATCAGGTAAGTGAGGGATGGGGGAGAGGCAGACTATATATCAGGTAAGTGAGGGATGGGTGGAGGCAGCCTACAGGGAGGGTCAGCAAAGAGCAGGAAGGTGAAGTAGGATAAGGAACAGAAATGAGCAGGAAGGGACATTAAGGAGCAGAGAGAGTTAGCAATGAGTTGGAAGGGGCAGAAGGAGCACAAATGTAAAGTAGGAGAAGGAGCACAAATTAGCAGAAAGGGTCAGCAAAGAGCAGGAAGGGTCAGCAAGGAGAAGGAAGGGTCAGCAAGGAGCAGGAAGGGCCAGCAAGAAGCAGGAAGGTAAAGCGGCACAAGGTACAGTAGAAGGAGCATATATTACCATATAAAGATAGACTACGTATAGAGTATATACAGGCAGGATACAGTATATATTACCATATAAAGATAGACTACGTATAGAGTATATACAGGCAGGATACACTATATATTACCATATAAAGATAGACTACGTATAGAGTATATACAGGCAGGATACACTATATATTACCATATAAAGACAGACTACGTATAGAGTATATACAGACAGGATACACTATATATTACCATATAAAGACAGACTACGTATAGAGTATATACAGACAGGATACACTATATATTACCATATAAAGACAGACTACGTATAGAGTATATACAGGCAGGATACAGTATATATTACCATATAAAGACAGACTACGTATAGAGTATATACAGACAGGATACACTATATATTACCATATAAAGACAGACTACGTATAGAGTATATACAGACAGGATACACTATATATTACCATATAAAGACAGACTACGTATAGAGTATATACAGACAGGATACACTATATAGAATAAACACAAGGACGTATATATAAAAACCCAAAGGTGATATATACAAATAGAGGGTGGTTGAGAACAATACAACCTGAATATGGCTGAAAATGAACGTGGAATCTATAAAATAGCAAAATACAAAATATAGTGAAGTAAGTTAGGCAAAATTGGATTTGCACGTGGTAGAAAACTTACAAGAAGGGAGTAGTAATCACGCCTGTCATCCTGTCAGGGGTACTTTCCACATTGGAGACCGAATATATATGGCGAGGACTGACAATATCACTTTTTCTTCAGCTCAGGAATAAAATATCCCTTTTTCCTTCAGCTCAGGAACAAAAGAAAAAATATAGATAGTGCAGATTGTATAAAAATAACAAAATTTATTCCAAATATTGCACTTACAAGAAATCAGAAGTAAGACAGCATATCTCCATAATGAAGTAATGGCCGGGTCTCCAGGTGAAAGTAGAGAGAGATCCCAAAATGGAGGTACACAAAATTAAAAAAATATAAAATAAAATAAATAAAAATAACAAATGGACTATAATAACAGCTGTATATTAGCATAAAAAGTCCAAAAGTAGTATCCAACGCGTTTCGTCACTATGGTGACTTCCTCAGGGATATAGATGTGTTGTAATCTTCATGGTTTATATATCATGCCAATTTTCAAATTCGCGGGGAAATTCACATGTTACTTCCGGTTTTCGGCCCTTAGACTTCCTGCGTTCCACCTTGGAACGCATAGCGTCACTTCCGGTTTCCGGTCTCATCCAATCAAGTGGGCTTCTTGCGTTCCACCTTGGAACGCATGACATCACTTCCGGTTTCGGATCTAATCCGATCGAGGGGAACCCTCTTCTGCTAGCACTAATAGAAGTGCAGCAGAAAAGGCTTCCCCTCTGGGGCAACAATCAGTTCCCATTATACAAATATGGGACAGAAAAAGAAGTCTGTATGCCATGAAAATTATAAAGCATTAAAAATCTGCATAAAATAAAAAAGAATAACTATAAAGGACTAAATGGATGTTATATAATATGGACCAGATTAAAACATGTCATATTTAAAACATGACATGTAAGACATTATAAAAAAGGAGTAATAGTACAATGTATATTCTGTAATATCAGAATGCATGATTGTTATATACATGAAACCCCAAAAGGGTACAAATTTGAAAAAACAAATGTATAATATCATTGTAGCCCAATCCAATGTACAATGGGAACAGATGTACAAATATTAATAATAACTGAACATATATCAAAGATAGTATATATATATATATATATAGTCTACAAAATATATATAATTTTTTTTTTTTTTTTTGCATAATATAGCACTCTCAAATACAATAATTAAATAAATACAATTAGATAATATGCAAATATAAAGTATAATGAGTTCAACATCCATCTATAAGATAGAGATAAGCATTAATATCCATATAGTACATATAATACAATATATCCAGATGTGGAACTTATATAGGTAAATATAGACAAATTTCAAACTACTATCAATAAGACCAGGATATAGAAAAGAGAAAAAGAAATTTTGGAAGAAGGATAATTATTGGATTAATTTGTATATCATTAAATTAGACCAGTTAAATCAATATCTTGATTTAAACCGGTTTTAAGTGTTCTTAAATTGTATATCCATTCTGCTTCTTTTTTAATTAGCTCTTGCATTCTGTTACCTCCCCTCCAGTGTACATCTATCCTATCGATTCCAAAGGCACAAAAGGTGGACCATTCAAAAGAACTACATGTGTTACAGTGTCTAGGTACACTGTGATCCATTTTTTTGTTTCTTATATTAAGGAAATGTTCTCTGAACCTAATATGTAGTTGACGGGTAGTCCTACCTACATATTGTGCCCCACATCCACATTGGAGCAGATATATGGCATATGTAGTGGTACAATGTAAAAATTTTTTAATTTGATATGTTTTTTGGGTGTATGTGCCTTTGAAATCGACAATCTTTTTGTCTAAGTTTATACATGTGGAACACTTTCCACATTTATGGAAACCTGGAGTTTTTGATGATTCCAAAAAATGTTTCTTTGGTTTATTAGTATATAAAAGGCTGGGGGCCAGTTGAGATTTTAAATTATCGGCTTTCTTATATATGACCAGGGGTTTGTTTGGTAAAACCTGGCCTAGCACTTCGTCCTGTTTAAGGATTGCCCAATGTTTTTTTAAAATATTTTCGATCTTTTTTGCATGTGTGTTGTATTTTGTTGTGAATGCAAATTCGAACTTTCCTTTATTGTGATTCCCTTTTTGTCTATCTATTAGAAATTCAGATCGATTCTTTGTTTTGATATTCTGTATCTCCAGATCAATTCGTTTCTTATTATATCCCTTCTCCACATATCTATTTTGTATGATTCGAGATTGCTCTTCAAAAGAATGTGTAGTAGAGCAATTTCTTCTCATACGGATATACAGACAGGATACAGTATATATTACCATATAAAGACAGACTACGTATAGAGTATATACAGACAGGATACAGTATACATTACCATATAAAGACAGACTACGTATAGAGTATATACAGACAGGATACAGTATATATTACCATATAAAGATAGACTACGTATAGAGTATAAACAGACAGGATACAGTATATATTACCATATAAAGATAGACTATATATAGAGAGAGAGTATAGAGTATGTTTATATAGTATACAGTATACACTTTTCCATTAGAGGATGGTCTTTAGGTAATTAGACTAATCTTTGTGAATATAGAATGACTGGAAGCTGTAAAGAGCTTCACATTTTTCTTGTTTTGCGTTTTGATAAACTGTATAACTAATGTCATGCTACCCAGGGATCAGCTTTTGGATGGGGCTTTAATGGACAGTAGGGATATTTAACAGAATCTTTACACTAACTTTGTTTCACTTCCTAATACCTTACGTTAAGTGTAATTCTGTACCCACAGACTGATTACTAGCAAACCAATGATTTGTTACAGAGTTAGCTATACTTTATCTCCCCACTTCTACCTCATCGTTCAAATGGAGTTAGATGCACTAGCTCACAATGGTCACAATGGTTATAAATATATGTTATAGGATCTGTACATCACTATTTAGTGCAGTCTGATACAACTTTGCTATTAGTACGAAAGAATCAAGTTATATATTTTTTTAGACATTCTGCTGTGGATATATCTATTTGCTATAAGCATTAGATATATTCTGCACATGCCTATTATATCTGATATAAGCATAAGACACATGTCTAAGTGTCCATTCACAATTAGATTGAGCAATTGAACTCACTGGATTCCATAATTTATTTAATCACAGACACCTGAAATCCTCAGTTCCACCACAAGAGGTCTGGGTATCATTCTATATCAGGGGTTCCCAACGCAGTCATCAAGTACCCCCTACCAGTCCAGGATTTAGGGATTACCCTGTTGTGTCTAAGGTGTTTAAACTTCTCATGCATTCGTTGTTATACAGAAGGGTGTGTTTCGTTGTGCAGTAATTAAAAAAAAAAAATTAAGTTTTATTGTATTTATAAGTATATTATATACACTCTTGTGTGATGTAACTGTCACCAATTTAGTCTCCTATTTTTCTTTGGTTTGATTTGTAGCAGTTTAGTACCAGAGGTTATCCCTCAAATAGGAGCACATCATTTTAGATGTTGGCTTACTTCTATGTTTGCTTGTTTTTTTGCTTTTTGATTAAAAAAAAATGTTTTATTAAAATAAAGATTAAAATCATACATAGGGTAGAACGTTAAAGTGTTTTGCCAAGGGTTACAGACTTTTTTAAAGTGTTGAGTTGGGGGGAATAGCTGTGATATGGAGTAAAAGTCAGTTGCCGTGTGCCAAAATTGATGTACGGTGTAGGTCTGTAAATAAAGAGAACCCACCAGGGTAGTGATATGATAAAGAAAGGAGCATTTAGTGGGGAAAAACTGACTTCAAAAGTAAGGGGACTGCCCAAGTTTATACAGTTGCAAGAAAAAGTATGTGAACCCTTTGGAATGATATGGATTTCTGCACAAATTGGTCATAAAATGTGATCTGATCATCATCTAAGTCACAACAATAGACAATCACAGTCTGCTTAAACTAATAAGACACAAAGAATGAAATGTTGCCATGTTTTTATTGAACACACCATGTAAACATTCACAGTGCAGGTGGAAAAAGTATGTGAACCCCTAGACTAATGACATCTCCAAGAGCTAATTGGAGTGAGATGTCAGCCAACTGGAGTCCAATCAATGAGATAAGATTGGAGGTGTTGGTTACAGCTGCCCTGCCCTATAAAAAACACACACCAGTTCTGGGTTTGCTTTTCACAAGAAGCATTGCCTGATGTGAATGATGCCTCGCACAAAAGAGCTCTCAGAAGACCTACGATTAAAAATTGTTGACTTGCATAAAGCTGAAAAGGGTTATAAAAGTATCTTCAAAAGCCTTGCTGTTCATCAGTCCACGGTAAGACACATTTTCTATAAATTTTGGCCAGTGTTTGTGACAAAGTGACTACTAAAAAAGACTGGACATACCCCATTTGCAATACCTTGGGTTGTCTACTATTGCAAATGGTATGCCATCATAGGGGTAATTTTCATTCTTGAGCTACCATAGGGTCACAAAGGCAACGTGAGCAATCTGGTGAATTTTAATGTGAAAAAAATGAAACACAAGCCTTATATTTGACGCTGTAACTTTTGAAAACACCATAAACCTGTACATGAGGGGTACTGTTGTACTCGGGAGACTTCGCTGAACACAAATATTTGTGTTTCAAAACAGTAAAAAGTATTGCAGCAAAAATATCGTCCGTGTAAGTGCTGTTTGTGCATTAAAAATGCAAAAAACTTCACTTTTACTGGCGATATCATCGTTGTAATACATTTTACTGTTTTGAAACACTAATATTTGTGTTCAGCGAAGTCTCCCGAGTAAAACAGTACCCCCCATGTACAGGTTTTATGGTGTCTTGGAAAGTTATAGGGTTAAATATAGTGCAGGCAAATTAAATTCCCTTTACTTTCGGCATGGGTTGTCAGGCAGGTCCCGCTAATTGTAATTAATTAGGATACCTAATTATGTAAAAATATTACATAAATATATGTGTAGAATTAATATATGTATATATATACACATATGTGTATATATACATATATATATATAATTTTTTTTAATATTTTTATTTATATATAGGTATATATATATAGTGATATATACGTATATATTTATGTATATAGATATATATATTATTTCGTTCTACGTGTATTTTGATATAAATATATATATATTAATATCACAATACAGTTAGAACGAAATAACAAACATCTATATATTTTTTTATTATTTATTTTTAATTATTTTTTTAATTTATTTTTTTTACGTATTTACATTTTTTATATTATATATAAATATATATATATAACAATAATTATATATATATATATTTAATCAGTATTAGTCTACGTGTAATTTGATAGTAATATATATATAAATAATTATATATATTAATATTTAAATACACTTCGTGTATGTGTAAATGTGTGTGTGTGTGTGTGTGTATATGTGTGTATATATACTTAGATCATATATATATATGATATATATGATCTAAGTATATTTTATTTGTAACTGTAATTTTTTTTTTTTTAACTAATATTTTATTTTTATTACAGGAGAGGGGGCAGAGACAGTGTCAGCCAGTGATTTCACATCACTGGCTGACATACAGGATCAGTGATCACAGTGACTGCCTGTCACTGTGATCACCTCCTGCAGATTGGGTAATTGACCACAGGGGGGAGTGCCTGGGTGGTACAAGCACTCCCCCCTACCAATCTGCAGGGGGATCATTGCGCCTGTTACATGTGTCAGCCACACTGGCCACTCCTCAGATGGCTGTTAGAGATCCTTCCTGGGTTATGGCTGCCTAAAATGCATCCAAACATTCCGTATCTCCTCCCTCTGCATGCAGACACTGAACTTTCCTCATAGAGATTCATTGATTCAATGTGTCTCTATGAGGAGATGCTGATTGGCCAGGGCTGTGTTTCAATCATGCTGGCTCTTTTTTTCTTCTGGTATTGTCTCCGGTATTATTGGGTGACCTACTTACCTTCTCATGTTACTTTGAGTGTTATGTTATAGAAGGAAAAAGGGAGACATATTGTGAGTTTATTTGCTCTTTTGTCACATAATTACTCCTGAGCTGCTGAAGGTTTTTAACTATTTCCTCGCTGACTGCTAGTGCTGCTTGATTCCCCTACCTTGTAATCTGAAATAACAAGGTTTATAATGGTGTCACCCCTTTTAAATGATGATCTAGATAATGTCTAATACTCTTCTGTATCCAGGTGGCTTTTACTACACCCCTTATGGACGTTAGCATGTTCCATACCATCAACCACATGTGTGCAGGTAGTGGTTATTGTGTTGTGCGACCCATTATACCCACCAACCCGCTCCCCTTCTTCCACCAATTAAGACCAAGAAACATAAGTGTGGTATAAACAGGCCACAGCTTTATTTATAAATAACAAGCATAAATATATAAACCAATTTAACTATCCTTTAATATGATGTAACTCAAACTCGTCCTTGCCAACCGGACCATAACAACTCTAGAGTACTGCCTTCCAGGGGACCTGCCCTCCCCCCACGTCCAAGATAACTGGCCTTCACCTTGGCCTTCCAATTCCCCATGCCAACCCCTGGCCGCCTTTCCTGGCACGGAGGGCACGCCCAATTACCAAAACATTTTCCGAGGTTAGGGGAGGGACCAGGCCCAGCATTCCTTCTTCCAGTGTACTCCGTTTCCCAACCGGTTCGGCAAGGACCATACCCGCCACTAGCACCTGCTGCATTTAAGCCTAAATCAGCGGGTGCGACTCCCAACCAAAGCCATGGCCTGCTCCAGCGCATCCTGCAGCGCTAAATTAAATAAATCCAACCCCACGTCGGTCAGATGGACCCCGTCTGGGCGAAAATAAATCGCCGCCTCCCGTTCGAATATTCGGTGTCACACTGTGACACCTCCAACTCTGAGCACAAATTTGGACACCCTCTTGTTGATTTTAGCGCTCAATAGCCCCCTGATCCCTCGCGCGCCTCCAATAGTTCCTGGACACTATCCCCGACCAAACTAAGCAAAGCTGCGGGAACAGGACTCGCAAGCGGGATAAATCCCGTCTAATCAGTTCTCCAAGACCCCACGCAGGCAGCACCCCAAGATCATTGGCCCCCAGATGCACCACCAATACATCAGGGGCCCCCAAGAATGTAGCCAACTGTACATCTTCCTGCAAGAGCTGGCCCCATCTCATGCCCCGGAACCCGAACCATCGGACCTCCGCCAGCTCCCGAGGTATTCCAAGACGTGTCCCACGTGGGCATACCCCTGCCCGCAGGTGGGCCCAGTAGATATATGAATGCCCGATCAGCCAGATCCGTCGGCCGGGCCCTGCGGAGAAAACACAAGGGGGGTACCTATCAGACACGTAGGCCGTACATAAGACCGAAACCTCCCAGATTCCCACCTACCAATCCTCTGAATCGCTTGATCAGAGAAACCTAGCCGAGAGGCTTCCGTTGCTGCCCCAATCCGGAAGGAATGACCCCCAAAATCCTCGCTCGGGATCCCCAGCCGGTCAAGTGCCAACCGGAATACCCTGAGGAATTGAAAACGAGACAGGTAGGCACCATCCTCGTGAATTAACAGCGGTCCCGCGACATTCGGGCCACTATAGAGCAGTAGGACTGGCACGCCGAGATTGGGGCAAACAGCCGAATTAGGGATGGTGCGGAGGGTAACCCATAATCCCTTTCCAAGAACGTCAGTCTTGGACGACGTAACAAGAAACACATTGCACCACTTATGATGAACACATCGTGAAACAACAGTCCTCCTGGGGTCCCCCTGCTTGGGCTCACTAGTTCACCGATCCGGAGGGCCCCAAAAAAGGCAAAAGTGAAGGCTACCAGAAACAAACAAGCTTCCGGAACGGAATAACAGACCTGGGGTAGAACCGAAGCGATCCCCAGCAGCAGCGCCCCTGAAACCGGCCTCCGAGATTCCCTCACTCACGGGCCCCTACGCCAACCGCGCATCGCAAGCCTAACCCTACAATCTTTTGTAACGTCTGGTACCTGAGTTAGATTGAACCAAAAACTAAGGCCTGATAGCTTCCCAGACACAGTAGCTGGGGAACACCCGCAAGCCTCCCAGAACCAGAGCAAACGTAACAGACCCTGGACCCTTTCGGCAGGGGAAGTGTAACCTCCGTGATCCTGTTCCAGCGCGACCCAATCCCCCCAAGCCTTACCATACCGGACCCATGTTGCCTCTGAAGACCGTATCCATTCCCTTATTCGCTCAGGCCAAGGGACCATAGTTCTCTGGGACAGGAGAGGCCTTCTATATCTGCTCCCGGAGCGGCCATCCGAAACACCTGCCATTGAAAACGAGAGAGCGTCAGCCGTGGTATTCATCACACCTGGAATGTGCACAGCGTGGCATGTCACGTTCAGAGACAAGCATCGTAAAACCAGTCGCCGCAAGAGCCTGACCCCCAGAGGGGAGGAGGCCGTTAAGTTATTAATGGCCTGTACACGCCCATGTTTTCACAGTGGAACATGACTTGCCGGTCCTTGAGCTCCATCCCCCATAGATGAGCCGCAACCAGGATGGGAAAGAGCTCCAAGAACACCATGTTCTTGGTCAGGCCTGAGTCAACCCAAGCCCTAGGCCAAGGTTCCGCGCACCATTGTGTCCCCAGAATAGCCCCAAAACCAGATGAACCCACAGCATCTGTAAACAGGTGAAGCGCCTCATTCGAAACCTCTGGCTGCTGCCAATAGGACCTACCATTGTACCCGTCTAGGAAAACAGCCAGACTGCCAAATCCTCCCTGAGCACCTTGGTCAAGCGGATGAAATGGAACAACTTGGAGATTCCAGCCGTGGCGGCCGCCAGGCGCTGGTTGAACACTCTGCCCATGCGAGCACAGCATTGTATGGTGGCAATGCTCCGACCAGCCTGCTCGCAGGAGAAACACAGAGCTTCTTAGGCCCTTCCCTCCCTCTGCTGGAACTAATGTCAGCAGGCCGGTGAAGGAGATCTTTGATCTCACCAGTCCGAGAGGGCTTACAGCAAAGCTGGCTCTGCATGGGCAAGCAGAGGAGATGAAATGATCTCCCCTCCTGGCCTTGGTCCATGGCCATCGAGGCTCACTGGTATTTTCTACAGAACCCACCACAGCCCACCTGAAATCCCAAACCGCCCACTAGTGGGCAGTAGGAACCAGGTTGACTACCCATGCTGTAGATTGACAGATATTGTGTATTCAGCTCTCAAAGTTAGCTCTGCAAACAGCCCTTTAAATATGATTTCAATCCCCATAGCTGAGCAATCACGCTCAGCCACGATGATTTGAAGCTTTCCACCAGTCTGAGGGATATTCCTAGAGTCTAAAAAGACTGAGTCTTTCTTCATGCCTCCTGTCGATTGTCAATAATTGTCAGCTAAGTTTTGCCGATACAATTGAATCAATAACATCGTAGGCTGACAGGGCCAAGAAAACAAACATCATTATAAATAGTTTAAAAGCTAAAACGGATTAAAAAGTGTAATGGACGAAAATGGAGTACATGATCAACTAAACAAAAAGCTTTGATAATAAAGATAGTAGGTATAATTAAGAAGATCCATAGAATAATGCTTACCTTAAAGCAAGGGGCAAAATCGAGAGCGTTATTTGCATGGCAAAAGGAACTACAAGTAACCTTGGATAGTAAAGATTTGGTAATCAGCCTTATACGCATTAGGAAAGTCACACATTGTTTATTATTACAAGAAACACACTTAACATTGAATTATAGATGGTATTTAGTACCTACCATATCAGCAAAATTCAAGAGTACAGAGAATATATTATGCCGGAGATATGGGGATCAAAATGGTAGTTATCTACATAATTGGTGGGAATGCACTCAAATAGCTGATGTTTTTTAAATCAAACTAATTTTGAAATCATTTTGAGATACTGAAAATAAAAATAACTCCATCTTCAAAGAGGGCATTGTTACATATGGATTTGGGAGAATTTGAATTTAAAGATAGATATATGATCAAACAAATCTATTTAGCTATAAAAAATTATAATAGGAAACTGGAAATCAATAGATAAAATCTGTTGGAACATGGTTAGAAATCAAGTAAACGCTCAATGAGAATTGGAAAAGGGCTTTTATTTGAATTACCAATCATTAGACAAATATAATACACTCTAGGGCCCATGGTTTAATAAGTATTAATATAACAAAGAGGGTAGTGCAGGTTAAGAGAAAAGAAGGACAGGGAAAGGGGGAGAAAAGGAAATGGAAAGGAGAAAGAAAGAAGGTAGGGAAAGCGGAAAGGAAAGAGTGAATGGAGCTCGTATTCCTCGCCAGATGGAACAATGGATTGGAAATGGAATAAATTAGGGAAAGTATAGCCATGGAACTTTTTTTGTTTTGTCTGTTACGATTGTTTGTGTGAGTGAGTGAGTGTTATCTGTGAATTAGTAACATATAACTGATATAATAAAGTGAAGTAAAGTCAGAAAAGGATAAGCAAAGGGATAAAGAATAAAACTGTAAAGAATAATGATAGAAATTAACAAATGATGAACATGGTATGGAAGAAAAATCTAAAAGTTTAATCAATGAATCAGAATTTCCAGCTCTTATCAACTCAACAAAATCCATTCTACCCTTTACAAACCACGGAGATTGACATGATTTCAACCAAATTATTCATCGTGTTACTCTTTGTTTCAGCAGAGAATCTGATTGGTGTAATTTTTAACACCTTTTTTTATTGTTCATTTTAAATGGGCTGGTTCATATATTTCTACAGTGCACAGTGCTTGTTGACATCCTTACACTATTTCCCAAGAATGCAATATTTATATCCTTTTTGTTTATATATTTCTTCTTTTACTTCAGCATCTGGCTTAACGCCTGTCTCTGTCTTTATTATGTGACCAGCATTGCCAACTTCACTCATCATCTCTTGACTTGGTTGAAGAGCAATATCTCGGCAGTTGTGTCAAAATTTATACTTGTGGCCGAGGTGGGATCATTTATTGTAAGTATTCCATTCATGTGAAATATCGATATTAAAAAACAAACAGAAACATCTGAGAATATCACTGTTAAAAGCTCCACTAATCAAGTAGAAAATTGTTATGAAATAATAACCACTGCTTTGGGATTATTCTCGCCCTTCGCTCTGCCTTGGATACACACTGACTTATATTCTGAGACATGTCTGGAGACCAAAACATAATGACTCAGGGATCAGTCGCCCAAATCCCCAGGCTCATATCAGAGCCGCCCGAGCCATGACTCTGCTTTTGGCTTTTTTTTTTATTTTATACTCGGGTCAAACTGTTGAAAATGAGAGCTTTCTGGTTAGCCAGTTTATATTCTTTTCCTTTCCTACAGCTGAGTCGTTCATCATTGTCCAGACGAGTGCCAAGCTTAGACAAGCATTTCAGCTGAAGATTTCTCTTGGAAGGAGAATGAAATACTGAACTCAACATACAGATAAAAGGTTAATACCATTATACTTTGTAGAGTACAATTATGGCCTGCACTCAGGGATAAACCCCTGTAATCTACAGAAAAACAATCTATAGATTTCTATGCAAATAAATGAGGAAATGAATATGTTGCAAAAATTCACATTTATTGATAATTAGTGCCAAAAATGAAATATGGCAGAAAATGTATCATGGCAGACATGATGAATATCAAGGCAGGCATGGTATTATGCAAACAGCATGCAATGCATTGAAATGTTAATCATACTCCAAGAATCCAGGCAAAAATAAATCAGATTTGAAAAAAATAGGAATATTGGACAAGATGAAAAAGTGTTAAAATGATAGCAATACCTGCTGCTGCCAGATAAGAGAGAGAACACCCACACCGCTACCCAACAAAAGAGATGAGGTAAGTACCCTGAATGTGTTTTGCATCCCCCTGGTGCTTTCTCAACATAAACAAATATAGAAAACTCTGTAGATATAGGAGGAGTCAACTGAAAGTGAGGTCAAGCCATATACACCTGTATATGATAAAGAATGGAATGTGTGGACTATGCCAGAAAGTACTTTGTTAAGGCAAGCTCTTTCTTAGAGGTATAGTTTTAAAGATCTTTGTAACAGACAGGGACAAAGTAAGGCTCCTGATAAATCAAACCAAACCAAATCTAATGTATAATTTAAAAAAGCCAATTTCAATAAGATTAGGGCAGCTCTACAACATATCGACTGGAATAAACTCCTTAGTGATAACAACACTGAGGATAAATGGAAACTATTCAAAAAAATACTAGAAAGGTACATTTCTCAGTATGTACCATTGGGTAATAAATATAAAAGAAACAAATTAAAACCAAAGTGGCTTAGTAGAGAAGTAAAACAAGAGATTAAAAATAAGAAAAGGGCATTTAAAGCATTTAAATCAGACAAATCAGAGAAATCATATAAAAAATATAAGGAAGCCAATAATACTTGCAAAAAGGCAATTAAAGTGGCTAAACTAGAAAATGAGAAATTGATAGCTAAAGAGAGCAAAACCAACCCCAAAAAAGTTTCCAATTATTTTTTCAAATACATCAATTCTAAAAAAAAACAAAAAATGAAAGTGTAGGTACACTGGAAACAGAGATGGGTCTGTTAGTTAATGAAGACCAGGAAAAGGCAGAATTTTTAAATAACTATTTTTCTTCAGTTTATATTAATGATGATCCTATGGCAAGAGATATGCAAATGATTGCTGCAAAATACTTGCAGATAACTTGTGATTGGATAACTCGAGACAAGGTGCTACAGCAGTTAAAGAATATTATTTAAATAAAGCTCCAGGGCTTGATGGTATTCACCCACAAGTACTTAAGGAGCTAAGTGGGAAAAATAAGTGAACCTCTGTATTTAATCTTTCAAGATTCTTTTTTTGTTTCATGTATTGTACCAGAGGATTGGAGGAAGGCAAATGTCGTTCCTGTATTAAAAAGGGTTCAAAATCCTTGCCTGGAAATTATAGACCTGTGAGCTTAACTTCTGTGACTTGGAACATATTTGAAGGGCTATTAAGGTATAATATTCAGGAATTCATTGGGAATAACTTAGCAATAATCAGCATGGTTTTATGAAACATAGGTCATGTCAAACTAACCTAACTGCATTCTATGAAGATGTACATAGAAGTATAGATCAGGGTGTTGCAGTGGATGTGATCTACTTGGATTTTGCCAAGGCATTTGATACGGTTCCTCACAATAGGTTAGTCTTCAAACTAAAAGAAATTGGTCTAGATGAATATTCTTGTTCTTGGGTAGAACATTGGCTTAAGGATAGAGTACAACGAGTTGTCAATAATGGTACATTTTCAATCTGGACAAAAAAGTGGTGTCCCCCAGGGTTCTGTTTTGGGACCGCTTTTATTTAGCACATTCATAAATGATCTTGAAATAGGCATTGAAAGCCATGTATCAGTGTTTGCAGATGACACAAAACTTTGTAAAGTAATAAAATGTGAGCAGGATATTGCTTTGCTGCAGAGGAAATAGATAGATTGGGGGACTGGGCACTAAAATGGCAGATGAAATTTAAAGTAGAGAAATGCAAAGTTATGCACTTCGGGGTCAAGAATGTACAAGCAACTAACACCCTAAATGGAAGTGAATTAGAAATAACCACAAACAAGAAGGATTTGGAAATTGTTATATTTGCACTAGAAAAAGTGCATAGACGAACTGGTTAAAAGGAATGGCGCATTTTAGTTACGAAGAAAGGTTAAAAAATTTAAATCTCTTCAGTTTGGAAAAACGGCACCTCAGACGGGATATGATAACATTATACAAATATATTCAGGGCCAGTACAAACCATTATCTGGATATCTATTCATAAACAGGGCTATACATAGGACACGAGGTCACGCATTTAGGATGGAAGAAAGGAGATTTCATCTAAGGCAAAGAAAAGGTTTTTTACAGTAAGAACTATAAGGATGTGGAATTCTCTGCCTGAAGAGGTGGTTTGTCAGAGTCCATACAAATGTTTAATCAGGAATTCGATAAATACTTCCAAAAACATAACATAAGGGTATATAATTTATAATTAGTGGGGTAATAGCTGCTTGATTCAAGGAAATATCTTACTGCTATTGTGGGGTCGAGAAGGAATTTTTTCCTCGTTTGTTGCAAAATTGGAAGCGCTTCAGATTGGTTTTTTTGCCTTCTTTTGGATCAACAACAAAAACATATGCGAGGAAGGCTGAATATGATGGACGCAAGGCTCTTTTCAGCTATGTAACTATGTAACTATGTAAAACCATATACATCTGTCCATAGTGAGGAATGTGTGGTCTTAAAACCCTTAACATGCCGTAAAATACTTTGCTGAGGCAAACTCTTTCTTAAAGGTATAGTCTTACGGATCTGTTAATCTAAAGATACATTTTTATCTCAAGCAGATGACCTCAGGGAGCGGTTACGTGTGAGAGGATACACAGACCGACAAATTGAAAAAGGCTGGAAGGTGTCAGCTTTACGCTAACCAATGACTGCAATGGGTGTAGCTTATGTTAATAAGCATTACCTCATCCAAAATACCCAAAGTACCGGTATTTAAACATAGATGGCTTTATTGTTACACAATTCATTCTTTAATAAATACCATATGTGAAACAGTTAACACAAAAATGTGACGTGTTTTACATAATCGCAGTTGGATTTTTATGAATATCAAGCCATTAGATTGTGTCAGCTTCCAAGCACACTACCCAGACATTTTGGCCGCATTTTTGAGCATATTTTAAATTACTAGACATGTGCATTTCGTTTTGTGCTGAAATATATTTCGGACTAATTTCATGCCATTCGGACATTGGGATGCTTACGAATGCTCAAAGTGCCGAGGTTCCGAAGCGCTGAAGTTCCAAAGTGAAGAAGTTCGGTAGTTCGGAAGTGCCAAACTGTCGAAGCTCCGTAACTCCGAAGTGCCAAAGTGATTCAGATTTCTAAAAAGTGGGAAAACAAGAGAGAGGCAGGGAAAATTATGTTAATGATGACAAGAATCTTGAATAATAAGCTAATTCCTTTTGTGCAAAGTAATGCTTGCTTGCCCAATCCGGTTTCACTATTCCCTGTCCAATGAAATTAGCAAATTTTTGTGATTGATGTTAGAGGTCAGCCAATTAATGGTGATTTTGTCACTGACACCTGGCAATGAAGGTGCACAGAGTCATTGAGGTGAGATAGTATATAAATCAGGCTGTCAGGGTGATGGCTTGCAATTTAGACATGTGCAATTAATTTCGTTCCGAATGTACATTCATACGAATTTCATGCAATTCGGACATTCAGATGCTTACGAATCTCCAAAGTGCCGAGGTTTCGAAGTGACGAAGTTTGGTAGTTCAGAAGTGCCGAACCGAACCGAATGCCATTGTTCCGAATTGTCAAAGCAGATGATTTTTTTTGCTTACCCGAATTTCCGAACTGAACCAAAGTTTTCCCCTTGCACATCCGCATAAATTACATGACATGGTAACCTGGATTTTACCTCTGATTTTCAATGGCTATTCATTAGCTTAATCCAACATAGTATATATGTTGTTATGTCTAGAAATCATATAATACCTTGCTGTGCCATTCTCAGACATCCCTTTGTTTATTGCTGATCTCAAACAAACACTTATTTCCTTAGTGAGACCTAAGCAAATATAAACATTATTAACAGATGTAAGTTTAGAATAAAAGAGATATCACATGTTGATTAGTTACTAAAACTTTATTACTATGTTTTTATCTAATTGAAAGGAAAACAAACTATGTTCTATATATATAATTATTTTAAACATGAGTATTATTCTTTGTAGGTAATTTAACCGTAAATTGTGTCAGTTATCTCCTTAGTCACATTCCACAGCTTTTATGGCCGTCTAATAAAAGCAAACGTTCTTCACTTAGTGAAATCCAAGAATCTGTTGTCATAGACACATAATGGGAGTTATTCAGCTCATCTTAATACTATACTGTTCAGGACTTTGTCTGCTTAACAGTAAGCTGTATTAATAGGATTTCTTCCACAATACATCTGACAGGTTCCTACTCTATTTCCAAATGTGGAAGATGTTGTGTCCAATATTTTAATTTGTTTCCCCCTTGGTTATAATAAACTAGGATTACCCACCAACTGAAAAAGAAAGGATTTCTTCTGCCTTCCATGCATTGCGATTGGCTCGCCTTCCATGCAGTGTGATTGACTCACCTCCCATGCATTGCGATTAGCTCACCTTCCCTCTATTGTGATTGGCTCACCTTCCCTGCAGTTTGTTTGGTTCACCTCTACTGTATTGTTATTGGCTCACCTTCCATGCAGTGTGATTGACTGCCCTTCCATGCATTGTGATAGGTTCACCTTCTATGCATTGTGATAGGCTCACTGTTGAGGTTGTCAATCACAATGCCTCCCTGGGCAAATTCCTCTGAGTCTCCAATGAGATTTACTTCAAATGTACTGTGATATTTGTCAATGTTTAAGAAAAAGCACCAGATATTATCAGCCATTCAATCTGACATATGTACCAGGATTCTCCAAACTCCTGCCCTCCAGATGTTGCTGAACTACCACTACCATTGTTCTCTGGATATTTTTTTTCATTTCAACAACATCTTGAGGGCCAGAGTTTGGAGAACCCATAAGTAGACCATCATTATCGACTAATATCTGCTTGGATTGAATTATTCCTGCCATTTACTCTGTCCTCAGTCTGCCTCGAATACACACTGATTATTATTATTATTGTTATTGCCATTTATATAGCGTCAACAGTGTGACAAACAGTAGGGCAGACAGGTGAGCAGAAGGATAGGGGTGCTAGTTTTTGCCCTTTGTCTGATTTTATACTTAGGACAAGCTTTTAATTTTGTTTCTACTAGCAAAGCTGAAAATGACATTTTCCTGATTGGCCAGTTTTTAGTCCATGCCTTTCCATGAATACTCAGCTCAGGCAAGCGTTTTAGTTGAAGATTTGATTAGAATTCATGAAATAAACATAAAAAGTTAATCTTTTGATAAAACATTACTCCTACTTTATTGAATTCTGCTGTATATAATAAATTAGCTCAATGTATCAGTTACCTCTCCTAATCGTACACTATATTGTAGCGTTATATATAAGCAGTTATCGTACATCACATTAGATTGTGCAGGTACACAGTCTTCTTTTTCTAATTTTCAAACATTTTATTAAGTGGATCTGCTGATACAAACATAATAAAACCCCAAAACAGTGACAATAAGCAGAGTACATCATGGAACAACTTTATTTATTTCTCTTCACTCATTTGAAGCTTTAATTTCAACCCATTGCTGCGTGTTTGTTTTTTTAATTCCCATATTTAATATTCTATTTTACTCTATTTTTGTGCAGTTTCCATAAACAGAGAAATCAATCTCCATCAGGATTTGCATTAGTCAAACTTTAATCATCGAGTCAGATTTCCCAGCTCTTATCAACTCGGCAAAATCTATTCCACCTGCATTCACTTTAGAAACCACGGAGATTGACTGTGTGTAGAGCCGAGAACATGATTTCAACCAAATTATTAATTGTGTTACTCTTTGTTTCAGCAGAGACTCTGATTGGTTTCATTTTTAATGCCGGTATTTTGATTGTTAATTTTAAAGACTGGAGAAGGGGAATAAATCTGAAACCCATTGATCGAATTCACATGACCATGGGACTGGTTCATATATTTCTACAGTGCTTAATGCTTGTTGGCTTCCTAATGGAACTGTTCCCTATGCTATTTGCCAAATATGCCATTTTTATATCATTTATGTTTAGGTCTTTCCTTTTTGATTTCAGCATCTGGCTTAACGCTTGTCTCTGTCTTTATTATGTGACCAGCATTGCCAACTTCACTCATCATCTCTTTACTTGGTTGAAGAGCAATATCTCGGCAGTTGTGACAAAATTCATGCTGGTGTCAGGTGTGGGAACTTTTATTCTAAGTATCCCATGTATGTGGAATATCGATATTAAAAACCAAACCCAAACATATGAGAATGCTACTGTTACAAGATATCATATTCATATAAACATTATTTATGAAATAATATTCTCTGCTTTGGGATCATTCCTGCCCATCGCACTGTCCTCAGTCTGCCTCGGATACACACTGATTTATATTCTGAGACATGTCTGGAGAATAAAACACAATGACTCGGGGATCAGTCGCCCAAATCTCCAGGCTCATATCAGAGCTGCCAGAACCATGACTCTGCTTCTTGCTCTTTGTCTGACTTTATACTCAGGTGAAGCTGGGGAATTTACTTCTAACAAAGATAACATCGAGGACAATCTGTACGTCAAGCTTTTATTCCTTTCTTTTTCACCAGTCGAGTCGATTGTCATTTTCCATGCGAGTGCCAAGCTGAGAAAAGCATTTCAGTTGAAGAATTACTTTTGGAGGAGAATGAAATGCTGAATTGATCATAAAGGTAATCTTTAATAATTGGTTAATCCTATTATATTATAATTGCACTCTATTCAATTACATCTTCAGAATGGTTGACATTCCTTCTCACCTAACGCAATCAGGTTAATTCACCAAACACCGGATTGTGACTGGATAAAAATGACCGAATTCTGACCAGAATGGCAATTCTTATATTTACTAAAGCTAATTCTAGCCAGAATTCAGTCAATTTGACCAAACCTGTAATCTATGGTCGGATGCATTCTGCGCCTGGTTTAAAATCCGTGCTTTTCACATCCACATCCTCTACAAATTATAGGATCCACAATATTTACCAAACACTGATTTTAAATAAAAATCAGGACCAAATGCTTCGAGCAGGAAGTAAATTCGCAAACTATTGTTCACCTGCTTTTTGCAAGTGAATGAAAATTGTAAGCACTATTCTCCTACAGACAGTGCTAGCAACCAGAGTGCAAATTGTGAAAACCCTCAGCAGCCAGATGGTTAATCATGTAATATCCGGCCAGTGCTTGTGGTGGGGGCAGTGAGAGCAGGATCCCCATAGGATTATTTAGTTTATGTTCTTACATTTTAATATGACAGGGGGCTGGCAAGCACTGGCCAGCAGCAATGGGGGTTAACCATCGCTCTCCCAGGGGGCTACTTATGTATTTGCTGCTGGTTGATAAGAACACCGCCAATAGGCTAATCGTTTGGATTTTTTAATCTGGACCCAAATTTGTATCATCTGGGCCTAAAGTTTCACTATCCAAATCAACAGCTACAATATACAAAAGTTATGAGGAGAATTCTCACATTTAAAATCATCATAATTATTCTGGTTTGAATACTTAAAAATATATTAAAAAACAAACTCTCCAAATATTATATTCAGAGCAAAACACAACGCAAGGTTTTCAGTGAAGCCAGTTAAAAGTAATACAAATTAAACCCAGTTAAAATACACTCTGTAAAAAAATAAATATATATATATATATACATATTATTTACAAATTTAGTAGATATAGCCCCAAATAAAACATGCATGTATATGAAAAATGAGTTTGTAACGGCTACAGATCTATTATCTGCAGCTACTGTAAGCCCTCCCCTCTCTCCTAATTGACCAATTAGAGCCTTCTCATTGAGAATGCCCTGTTGTCTAGATGTGCGATGGCTTTTTATTCATTCTTCTCGATGAACTATAGTACAGGTCACTGAGCAGTGCTAGCAGGCCGAAGGCAGCACTCTGGCCAAACATGCAGTGATTCTAATGGAAGTGGAAGAAAATCTACACATAAAGACACTGCAGCCAGCTGACGTGTTTGGATTGTCCCTTTAATAAATGTGTTACCATAGTGACTATCCAAATAAATAAAGAAAATGCTCACCTACCTAACAGCGTGTTTAACTGCTAGAAGGACAGCACTGATACTGTCCAGGTCCTTATACTAATAAACCCTGTCTACTACTGAGTTAGAGAAGCTAGAGTCAAAGTAATGTATCAAGAATTCAAGAGATATAATTACGCTATTACCATGACAACTGACATGTAGCCAAAGAAGCAGCTTAAAAGCTGAAAATACTAGTTAACCCCTTAAAGGGACTAGTGCCTTTAAGGGGTTAACTCGTTTTCTTTTCAATGCTTTCCTACGGGGAATTGAGCGACGCTGGAGGTCCTCACACAGCAGGAGGACGTCCAGTGACGCTCTAGCACCTAAAACCTGTGCTATGAAGAAGGAAGTGCCCTCTAATGGCTGTCTAGTAGACAGCCACTAGAGGAGGAGTTAACCCTGCAATGTAATTATCGCGGTTTATGAAAACTGCAATAATTACAGTTGCAGGGTTAAGGGTAGTGGGAGTTGGCACCCAGACCACTCCAATGGGCAGGAGTGGTCTGGGTGCCTGGAGTGTCCCTTTAAGTACTTTAAGTAGCCAAATGTACAAGTTGTGATCAAAGCAAAACGTAAACAAAAACTTGAATTTGCGCTATATGTCTCTTCAGGCGTAATTCACCTCTTTCATATTATGTGCACCCACACTTACTATATATCATTTTATTCAGGGGAAACTGGGCTTTCATTTAACATCAAAAATTTAGGTATGAAACATAATTTAATATGAATAAAAAATAAAAAAAATGGGAGAAAATAAGGATTTTAATTTTTTTTTTGTTCTATGTGACATTCTATCTGTGAATGTCATAAAACTATATGCTTTTACTGCAATTAAATACACATATTTGTATTCAGTCTATGATGTAACAATAGTTATTTTCTGTGATGTAACGATAGTTACTGTAAGCCATGTAACAATAGTTATTGTCTGTGATGTAACAATGGTTATTGTCTGAGATGTAACAATAGTTATTGTCTGTGATGTAACAATAGTTACTGTAAGCGATGTAACAATAGTTATTGTCTGTGATGTAACACTGGTTATTGTCTGTGATGTAACGAGTTACTGTAAGCAATGTAACAGTTATTGTCTGTGATGTAACAATAGTTATTGTCTGTGATGTAACAATGGTTATTACTACCTCTTCAGCCACTATAGGTCATTTTTCAGGGATTTTGCCATAACTTATAGTGGTGTCAGTAGTGGGAGCATTCAGAATTACTGTCCCTATGTTTAGATGTAAACACAAACAGAAAGAAATGAGAAATGTACAACAAACCCTACTCTTATCAGCAATATGGCTATTTGAAATGACAACATATACCATTCGATATCCTCCTGTCTGGAAGCTTCCTGCCTATACATAATAGCTATAGGTTAAGTAGCTCTAATCACCAGGCCCATATCATAGCAGCAATAACAATGTGATTCTCAATATATATATATATTTTGTGGGGGGTTTTTCTTGATATTTAACACACATATTCAACCTTGTCCCCTTTCATTGACCTGATTATAATATCACTATGTTACCAAGTTTTTTTTACATTTTTTATCCCCAGAATATAGTCTGATAGAATGTTATTATTTTTATGCTTCTTGATTTTGAACATGTTAGTGAATAAGTCCCTAGACTAACAAGCTAAGTTCTGTTCATTATAGACAGGGCGCTGGCTGTACATTCCTATACATTGGTATCCTTTCTTTGTATGCCAGTGACCATCTGTTAGCACTTTATTCACATTCCCCTCTATATAAAAAAATAGATAACCGTGCACTAGAACACAGTAATGTCTAAAAGTGAAATCAAATATAAATCATATGTACGTACTTTTGTTAAAAGTCTATGAAGTCTTTGGCTGTTATACAGTGTGTGATATCTCAAAGAAAAAGGAAAGAGAGAGACAATAATATTGCAGTATATATTTAACACAGTGAAGCAGAGTGCTATAGCAAAAACTCACTCACAATTTATAGTTACAAAGAGCTCTGCTGTGTAGGGCGTAGACGGTACAATCCCTGTCATTGGATATATTTTCAGCTACATTGGTGGTAGACTTTATCTGTGTCTCGAATATGTGAAGACAAAAATTGGATTATCCAGTAGTGCAATATGTATATTAAAGTGGTACTGCATATACAAAAAGGTAGGTATCTTACTCACATGAACTAGAGCATAGACCTGCTCTAGTATAAAGCACTTTGGTGGTATGATCCCCATATGGGATTTATGTGGATCACAAAAAATAAATTCAAAATAAATTACATTTATATTTAAAAGGACTAATTTTATTATGATAAACAAGATATATATATATATATATATATATATATATAAATATAAAAATCAAATCAAATGAAAGACAGAGCCACGCTTTACCCGTTTCACCCTGGAGGCTTCATAATGTAGGCTGCAAGAATGTGTGTCTCTACACCCCCCATTATTTCCTTTAAGTCCCTTTAAGAACTATGTGTTAGTGCCCTATTGGATTGCATGTATAATTCTCATTTCATAAACTATTGTCTGCTACCATTAAAATTGTAGTGCTTTTGAACCAGCAACATGTGTGTCATTCAACTGGGCTTCCCAGTACTGCAGAGGTACAGACGAAACCAGTGAATGATAAATTATTATTATTATTATTATTATGATATTTATAGAGCGCCGTCAAATTCCGCAGAGCTTTACAATGGGTGGACGAACAGACATGTAGTTGTAACCAGACAAGTTGAACACACAGGAAGAGAGGGGTTGAGGGCCCTGCTCAATGAGCTTACATGCAAGAGGGAGTGGGGTAAAATTACACAAAAAGGTAAGGATAGTATTAGACTAGTGACAGTTGCAGAAGAGGAATCAGTTGGGAGCTATTAACAGTTTAATTGATACGCTTTTATGAAGAAGTGGGTTTTTAATGATTTTTTGAAGGAGTGGTGACTGGGTGAGCCTCTAACGGAGGAGGGAAGCGAGTTCCACAGAAACGGTGCAGCCCTCGAAAAATCTTGAAGGCGAGCATCAGAGGTGGGAGTACGGACAGATGATAGACATAAGTCTTCAGCAGATCATAAGGGCCTAGACGGGACATACTTGTGTATAAGGGAGGATAGATAGGTGGGAGCAGCATTATGTAGAGATTTGAAAGCAAGAACCAGAATTTTAAATTGAGCTCTATATTTTATAGGAAGCCAATGTAGGGACTGACAGAAGGGTGAGGCATGGGAGGTGCGGGCAGACAGGAAGATGAGCCTCGCCGCCGCATTCATTATGGACTGTAACGGGGCAAGTTGGGAGCACGTAAGACCACTGAGAAGCAGATTACAGTAGTCAAGGCAAGAAAGGACAGTGGAATGGACCAACAGCTTAGTTGCATCTGGCGTTAAGTAGGGGCGGATGCGCGCAATGTTTTTGAGATGGAAATGAAAGGATTTGGCGATAAATTGAACATGAGGCTTGAATGAGAGGTCGGAGTCAAAGAGAACACCTAGGCAGCGAGCCTGCATGGTGGAGCTGATGGTAGCACCGTTGACTTGGAGACAGACAGACACAGGAGTAACAACACTTGAGGGAGGAAAGACCAGAATTTCAGTTTTGGTCAAGTTTAGTTTAAGGAAGTGGGCAGCCATCCAGTTAGAAACAGCAGAGAGGCAGTCAGAGACACTAGTCAAGAGGAACGAGGAGAGATCAGGATAGGACAGGTAGATATGCGTGTCATCTGCATAGAAATGATATTGGAAGCCAAATGAGCTAATGCGTTTACCAAGGGAGGCAGTATAGATGGAGAACAGTAGGGAACCAATGACTGAACCTTGGGGGACACCAACAGAGAGGAGTTGGGGAGAAGAAGCAGAGCCAAAGAAAGAAACACTGAAGGAGCGCTGGGAGAGGTAGGAGGAGCACCAGGAGAGAGCAATATCCTGTAGACCGATATTGCGGAGGATGAACAGAAGCTGTTGATGATCAACAGTGTCAAAAGCTGCAGACAGGTCAAGGAGAATTAGGATACAGTAGTGACCACGAGATTTTGCAGCGAGTAGATCATTGGATACTTTGGTCCGTGCCGTTTCCACAGAGTGCTTAGCGCGGAAACCAGACTGAAGCAGGTCTAGCAGAGAGTTGGACTCGAGGAAGTCTGTCAATCTCGCATACACAATTCTTTCAAGGATCTTGGATGCAAAAGGCAGTAGCGAGATAGGACGATAGTTGGATGGTTACAGTTGCATGTTTGAAGGGCGATGGAAATATACCAGAGGAGAGAGAGTGATTGAGAATTTTAGTGAGAGGTGGAGAAAGAGAAGAAGACAGAGTCTGGATGAGATGCGAGGGAATTGGATCTAGGGAGCAGGTGATGGGGCGGGAGGACTGGAGCAGAGCAGAAACTTCTTCCAATGTAGCGGGTGCGAATGAACAAAGAACAGCAGAGGGAGTGAAGTTAGGGGAAGTATTGTAAGGGGAAGAAGAAAGATGAGACAACTCTTCTCTGATTGTAGAGATCTTGTCAGTGAAGTGAGTTGCAAAGTCTGAGGCGGTTAAGTTAGTAGGTGGAGGAGGAACAGCAGGGCGAAAAAGAGAGTTAAATGTGTGAAATAGTCGTTTGGGTTCGCGGGAGAGTGTGTTTATGAGGGTATTGAAGTAATTAACTTTTGCAGAGGAAAGAGCCAAGCTGTATGAGCTCAGCATAAATTTATAGTGGAGAAAGTCAGATGCACAGTGAGACTTTCTCCAACAGCGTTCAGCAGTTCTGAAGCATTTTTGGAGTTATCGAGTGAGCTTGGTGTGCCAGGGTTGTTTTTGGGGGGGCCTGTGGCCTTTAAATGTACAAGGTGCCATGATGTTTAGTTGAGAGGAGAGGGTGGAATTGTAGAAGGAGGTTGCAGAACTAGGACAGGTGAGGTTTGAGATAGGTAAAAGGAGAGTTTGGAGATTAGTGGAGAAATGCTCTAGGTCAAGACATTGGAGATTTCTGTGAGAGTGATGTTCAGACGGTGGTGTCAATTGGGTCTTAGGTATGCCAATGTCAAAAATCGGCAGATGGTGGTCAGATAGAGGAAAAGGAATATTGGAGAGATTAGAGGCAGTACAGAGGTTGGTGAAGGCAAGATCAAGAGTGTTTCCTGCTGTATGGGTTACTAAATTGGACCATTGCGTAAGGCCAAAGGAGGAGGTTACAGAGAGCAGACGAGAGGCATCAGTGCAATTGGGGTTATTGATTGGGATATTGAAATCCCCAAGTATAAGGGAAGGAGTGCTAGATGAGAGGAAGTGGGGAAGCTAGGAAGAAAAGTGCTCAATGAATAGTCTAGGACAGGGGTTCTCAACGTTAGTCCTCAGGATCCCCTACCAGTCCAGGGTTTAGGGATTACCTGGGTGTGTCTAAGGTGTTTAGAAAAAGAAAAAAAAACACCTTAGAGTCTAAGGTGTTTTTTCCCTTTTTCTAAACACCTGAGACACACCCAGGTAATCCCCAAATCCTGGACTGGTAGGGGGTCCTGAGGACTGGGTTGAGAACCCCTGGTCTAGGATAACCGGGGGGCGGTAGATGATAGCAATTCTTAAAGGAGTGGGTTTAAATAGACGGACAGTGTGAACTTCAAAAGAAGAAAAGGATAGGGCAGGGGGATTTATGATTGGTTGAAAGATACATTGAGGGGAGAGAAGGATGCCTACACCGCCTCCTTTACAGTTGAGTCTGGGAGTGTGAGAGAATTGTAGCCCACCAAAACATAAAGAGGCAGGAGTAGCGCTATCAGAGGGGGACAGCCAGGTCTCTGTAAGTGCAAGCAGTGTGAGTGAGTTTGAGATTAAAAAGTCGTGTATGGTTGTTGATTTTAAATTACTGCAGATGGAGCGGGCATTCCAGAGTGCACAATTAATTTTGGTAAGTGAGGGTAAAGGGCAGGGTATTGTGATGAGGTTTGTGGGGTTTCTGGTTGTCTTAGTGTGTGTAGAGAAGGTGAAGGGCCCTGGATTGGGAGAGACATCACCAGCTGCTAGAAGTAGGAGGAGAGAAAGTGACAGGAGGTGTGAATGGGTTTTGTATGCATGGGGTCTAGGATGAGATCGATTGTGGGTTGGAGTGAGAGAGTAGAAGAATGATTGTAAGGCATGAGATGAGAGAAGGGGGGAGTGTAGCAGAGAAGGGAATATGTAAAAGTGGATGGGGGTATGAGTGAAGTGGGTGTAAGGAGAGATTTTTATACTGAGGGAGACTGAGGAAATAAAGAGGAGGAGAAAACAAATCATTGCTAAACTGTGAAAAATAAAAATTGGAGATAATTGGAATATCAAGAGCAGGTAAGGGTAGGAAAAATGTGTTTTATGGGTTAAGAAAGTCCATGGCAAATGAAGTACTTTTCTATTTAACCCCTTAAGGACACATGAAATGTGTGACAGGTCATGATTCCCTTTTATTCCAGAAGTTTGGTCCTTAAGGGGTTAAAGAATTCTTCACCAACATTACAGAGTCTGTTATTATTATCCAGGCAAGTCTGAATCTATGGCAGGTGTGTCTGTTAAATAATAAACGAGAAGGCAGTGATTTTCAGCTGGAATAAAAAAAAGGTTAAAGGGACACTCCAAGTACCACAATCACTACAATGCCCCATAATATGGAGTTCCCAGGTGCTGTCCAATGATAATCAGTCAAAACATTTAAGAACAGCTTGACTATTAACGTGCTATTCCTGGCACCCTTGGTCCTTTATATCTGAGTTGGTTTAATAAAAGCAAAAGTTGATATTTCACAATTATTCAAGTAACTCATACAACTAATTTGTTAATTATTAGGAATTCAAAGTGAATTATCTCAATAGGAATCATTACGTTACTCGAGGGTTTTACAGATTAGATGTTAAAGACTTCATTTTGAAATTCTGATTTTAATCTGCTACAGTTCTGAGTTTAGTGAATAAATCCCAAAGTAACACCTAGTGTGTATGAATGTATCACAGACCTTCACAGCAATAAACATCACAGTAATGTGCAGGGTGTATGAATGTATCACAAGCTCCACTGGAACAAAACTCCCAGTAATGGTCAGTGTGTATGAGTGTATCACAGAGCTCCACAGCAATAAACCTCACAGTAATGTGCTGTGTTCATGAATGTATTACAGAAATAAAACCAACATTAGCGTGTGGTTTCTATGACTGTACCACAGAGCTTCACAAAATAGGTACACTAAAAATAATGCTTTAATAGAATCCTAAACCACATGGAAGATACAGAGGCACTGCCAGCAGCAGCAGCGCAGTTAAATTAGGATTCCGTGTGTTAAAAGGACATACAAGTCTTTAACCATTTCTCTCCCAAATCTGGAGAATTTTAACTGATCAGTTATTTACACCTGAGTTTAGTGAATAACCTTGCAGGTATATTATATGCAAAGTGCAAAATAATATAAATTAATATTAAACTCAGAAAATGATTATATTAATAAACTACATTTTTTACTTAAATGGTAGAAATTGGAGAAAAATCCAATTTAAGATGAAGGCGTTTTGGTAGTGTCCAATGTTTTAATCTGTTTCTCCGGGCCTCCAGGACACATTCAATAATTACAATAACGTTTTAATAAATAGCAGAAAAAAAACAAACAAACAAATAACTAAATGGAAAACTCGTTAACCAATCAGCATCCAACATAGAATATGTCAAGAATGACTCCCAAATGTCCCTCCTCTTTCTTTGCTGCTCCAGTAGAGAGAAGTATAATATATTGCTCTATTTTCTCTTTTGTGGGTTTATACTTGATTTATTAATTACAATTATTTTCCCTCTTGCCAATAATATAAAGGAACATCTGCCATAGTATATTGGTGATAGTTATCTACCTTCCCCGTCATCCACCTGTATTTCCCTGGATCTGATATTGTTAGGGAACACAATTCATTCTGATACTCTGCTTTTGGGATTTCGTGATGTATTGCTTTGAACCCCCTTCACCTAGAGTTGTGGCAGTTTGTTCGATCAATTCTGAATTCTACCTTGTTTCTGCAGAGCACACATTTTCAGATAGTCTGCCATTTTAGTGATAATTCCAAAGTCCGCTGATGTCATTAGTATTTTGAGATTTTGCCGTTAGCTCTAACTAACCTTACTCGGCATTTTCACCTCAGCAGAGTTTTTTCTACGCGTTTATGCAGCGTTGTTTTAGCACTAAAGTGGCCTAGTAACCTATTCAAGAGTAACCACGCTTCCTAATTAAATAACCATAAAGAAAACAAAACACACTTTAAGTGAAAATCACAAACTAAAAATCTATGAGGGCAGAATGCAACATTTTCAAACACGTTTATCTATATAGAATGTGTCTCCAAATGCTTTCTGTATGGACCATGTACATTACTTCCTTAAGATAACAGTCCAAAGTTCCAAACAATGAGCTGATAGGGTACAGTTTTTTCAGCTATAAGTAGGTTAGTGTCCTCAGCAACTCCCCAAGTCAACAATTTAGTAGATAAACCTAAAAGGCGAAAGGCAGAGCTTCTATAATGTAGTTGTATTTTATAAGAGACAATCTAAAAAAATCTAACATATAAAAATGTCCAATAGTAATAAAAATACATATAAATATAAATCCCCAATATTGTGAACTCAGGCAGATATGGTAGATTAGATACTATATAATATGAAGTTTTTCAGTCTGGCTGTGTCCCTGTTTTCACTTTTAGCTTGAAGCCATCACACTCCTGGAGTCAAAGAATTCTAGTAATTCAAACAAAAAAGAGAGAGGATCCGCACCCCAGATAAAATATACGTACTTAAAAAATTTGCTTAAACGATTCGCATATAACCTCAAAGATAAAAACAGAGAGGAAACACAATGGTGCAATATGGTTTGATAATTGGGTAAAGTGATAAAATAGATTAGAGCAATATACACTCACATTTGATAGAGCTAACCAGGAGCTCTACCGTAACTCACATGGACGGAACAATCCCCATCTAAGGATGTAGAAGCGGATGACTCCAATATTCCAGTAAAACGGCAGGGGAGCAGCACAGAGGCAGCCTACAGATCAGTGGGCCTCATGTTTGAGTTTCACCTAAGACCTCATAAAGTCTAGAGCTGCCTCAGAAGAAAAAGAAGACTGTGTCAAATGAAGGAGAAGAAAATGAGATTGGAGCACTTCATTCTGGACACCACATCATAAGGCTTTGGTACCTGGGCCTGGCAGGGAAACTTTGGACCTTCTCATCTCCCCAGAATATACTGCACTATTGGAGTTTCCTTTTATGTTTTCTATATTGCCGTTTTACTGGAATATTGGAGTCATCTGCTTCTACATAGATCCTTAGACGGGGATTGTTCCGTCCATGTGAATTACGGTAGAGCTCCTGGTTAGCTCTATCAAATGTGAGTGTATTTTGCTCTAATCTATTTCATCACTTTACCCAATTATCAAACCATATTGCACCATTGTGTTTCCTCTCTGTTTTTATCTTTGAGGTTATATGCGAATCGTTTAAGCAAATTTTTTTAAGTACGTATATTTTATCTGGGGCGCGGTTCCTCTCTCTTTTTAGTTTGAATTCCTTTTTTCACAATGTTGGGAATCCTTGTATTGGTTACCGCTGCCTACAAACCTTTTCATATTGGAGTGAGCACCTATTATATTCTTTTCTATAAAGAATTATAGTAGAATGATTATCTTTTTAATATGTCCAATCCAAGATGAACGCTGCACAGTCTGTGTACACATGAGAAAGTCTGTTTTAGGATCCCGCTGGTTGCACGCTCTACCATGCTGGGGAGGACATGTATGGATGCTCACAGAGACCATGGCTGAAAATAGTTACAGTGATTGTTCGCTCCTACGTGTTTCATAAGCTAAGTTCTTCGGGGAGCAGGAACGATCACTGATATAGGGACCTCTATACATATGATGATCCTCAAATGAATACACTCCATAACTTATTAAAACAGGACAGTAAAAAACAATGAAAATTGCAATTCTTTGTCTATATCAATTTCCTCCTTTTCCTCATGAAAGACATGAAAGAATTCACAGGTTTCATTGAGGTCAATCTGAATAACCTGTGTGACGGAGCTCCCTGTACCCCTGGCTGGGTACCTCCTAGCTGGAACAGGGGACAAACCGCAGCACTTCTGCCCACAGTCACCGTGCCTTAACTCGGGTCCTGGAGCCACTCTCTCCTGGAGCCGATTGGGGAATTCACTCTAGACACCCCAAGGCACAGGATGACACTCCTTACAAGGACTTTCCCCAATGAATCCTCCACACTGGAACAGTGATCAGTGATTAGCCCTTTCCCCTCCCAGTAACCAGACAACACATAGTTCTGGGAGTACAAGCTGAAATACATTTATTGGCAGCCACAACTGGCCTTAAATGCAGGTACTCATGCAAGGGGCACAGAGTAGACTACAGTAAAAACATACACACAATTACATTGTCTCTCAGGTCTAGGACAATCCCATACAAAACAAGATAATCCCTCCTCTGTGTCTAGGAAATAATTGAGTCAAGCACTGTATTAAACTCAATTATCTCCAGGCACAAAAAACACACATTTCACAAACACCCCAAAGGTAGCATAAAAATATATACAACCCCACATAAGTTACATCCCCTGATAGCCCCAATCTGGGTGACCAATATATCCAAAAATCACCCAGATCGGTTCAGGAATTTCCTGGAAGTCATAATTTGACTGACCGCAGGCATGGTCCCATGCCCAAAACAGTTCCATAGAATCATCGCTTGCGGTCGGTCTAGTTTGGTAGTTTAACAGAACAAGCAAACTACCAAACATAGTCAGTGTTCTTACCCTGGAGCTTGTTTCTCTTGTTCATTGGAACGTTTCCACCGAACAGTGTCTTTCTAAGTGTTTTCGTGGAAGTCCAGCAATGTTCAGGAGTTTCAGTGTCCAAAAATAGTTGCGTGAACTCGACGACCAAACACCGCAGCCTGTGTTCATACGAACAAGATAGCCTCCACCTTGTGTTCATCCATAGGAAATGCGGCCTCCCAGACGAACACTTAAAACACTGCGGTGGAAATTGCTACAAAGTATCGATTAGGCTTAACAAGCTCCAGGATGCTCTCCGGTTCGTGCCACTGTTCGGTTCCCGAACCATATAATCCAAATACAGAGACTTTTAGATTACATTTTACAGGGACCATAGTCTGGAAAGGGTAGTTTGTCACACCCCGTGTTGGCATTTCTTACTCTGGGGAAGGCATATATTGCCCTATTTTTTGTACCATTCAAATTGCACCTAGTGCAGTTCCATCAAAGGCATGGGTGTCAAGGTCAATCTTCCTTGCAAACCAGTGGGCTCTTACACAAACCAAGATGTATTACCGGGCCTTAGAGTGGCCGGCCTTAACGTATATATGAATACAGTTAATGTAAAATGTAAAAAAATACATTAAATAATCCTATGGTGGTCAATTTTTTGAAAAGATCTACATTTTGTTCTAACAATTACCTTTATGTTCAATTCAGAATTTAATTATTCTCCTAAAGTAAATCTTCAACTGAAATGCTTGTCTGAGCTTGGCACTGGCATGGAAAATGGCATGGAAATAAATCCGCTGGTGAAAAAGAAAGGAATAAAAACGTGACATACAGAAGGCTATCAATGTCCTCTTTGTTAGAAGTAGCAAAACCTACAACTTCCGACAAAGAGCAAGAAGCAGAGTCATGGTTCGGGCGGCACTGATATGAGCCTGGAGATTTGGTCGACTGATCCCTGAGTCATTATGTTTTATTCTCCAAACATTTTTCGGTATATAAGTCAGTGTGTATCCGAGGCAGACTGAGGACAGAGTGAAGGGCAGGGATAATCCCAAAGCAGAGGCTATCACTTCATAAGGATGGTTTATTTGAATGGTGTAACTTGTAAAAGTAGCATTATTTGTTTCTGTTTTAACGTTGATATTCCACAACAATGGGATACTTACAATAAATGATCCCACCGCTGACATCAGAATTCATTTTGGCATAACTGCTGAGATATTGCTCTTCAACCAAATAAAGGGATGATGAGTGAAGTTGGCAATGCTGGTCACATAATAAACACAGAGACAGGCGTTAAGCCAGATGCTGAATTTAAAGAGGAAAGAACTAAACATAAATAATATAAAAATGGTATAGTTCGCAAATAGCATAGGGAACAGTTCCATTAGGAAGCCAACAACCATTGCGCACTGTAGGAATATATGGACCAGTCCCATGGTCATCTGAATTCGATCAATGAGTTTCAGACGTATTCCCCTTCTCCAGTCTTTAAAATTAACAATAAGAATACCAATGTTAAAAATGAAACCAATCAGAGTCTCTGCTGAAACAAAGAGTAAAAAGAGTAATAATTTGGTTGAAATCATGTTCTCGGCTCTACACACAGTCAATCTCTGTGGTTTGTAAAGTGAATGCAGGTAGAATGGATTTTGACGAGTTGATAAGAGCTTGGAAATCAGATTAATTGATTAAAGTTTGACTAATGCAAATCCTGATGGAGATTGATTTCTCTGTTTATGAAAACTATACGAAAACATAAGTGAGTATGATACAATAATAAAAAAGGTCGCAATTAAAGATTCAAATGGGTGAATAGAAAAAACTAAAGTCGTTTCATGTTGCACTCTCCTTACTGTCACTGTTTTTGGCTTTTATTTCATTAATTTATGTTTATATCAGCAGAAGATCCACTTAAAAAAAATAAAAAAAGGCTGCGTTTCTCCTGTTGGTGAACCAAAAATGTATTGACTTGATTTGAGAAATTGCTAGTACAGTCAGCTAAACAGTTACATGTGTTTACGTTTGCTTTTTCTAGGCTGGAAATAGTTTTTTCTTATGTAATTGGTATTTTATGGCGGCTTATCCTTCAGTGTTACTTATGTTTATCACCACATATTAAAGGGGTTGAACTTATTCAAAGATTAAGCATTGGATTGATGTTGACCCATGAGCCATAAATACTTTTATAAAGATGGTACCTGGGAACGTCAAGGTGGAGAGATCTATTCATACTTGGTCCTAAGTTGCAGTAGCAGAGCTGAGTACCAGCCCCGTTCCCCCACTGCCCCACAATCTGTGTTCAAGTACAGGTGGCATTAAGCTCCTCTAGGCCCACCCTGCTGTAATTCTGCCATCCATGCTGACGCCAGCTCTCTTCTCCTGCTGTGTCCTGACGTTCGAACGATATCGCAGGCGTATGCGTATGCGTATGCACGTGCACGCAATGACCAACTAGGGGGCGAGTGCATTTGTTACCTTTGGGCCCTTAAAGTAGAAGTGACCTATTTCACATCTGGACTAGCACTCCATTTATAACTGTTCACATATGACCCTAATTGGTTCCTTAGCCTATCAGCTCACACTTAGCCCTATTTATAACTCCCTTTGACATCACTTCCTTGCCCTGTCGTGGTCTTTGTAGCCCGAGTGTTTCTTTAGGGGACTTTTCTGATATCTGACTTTAGCGGAGCTGCAATATTAAATCCCAAGATCTCCGCTGGTACAGAAGGTAATCCAAAGTCAAGGCTGAAAAGTAAAGCAATATCCCAAATCCCCCAGTAACCGGACGAAACACAGCTCTGGGAGTCAACTGAGGTTTTTATTCACAGGTCACAGTATTTATGCAAGTCCCCATGCAAGGGGTTTCCCTACTGACATTGCAGGGGTTATACAGTAGGGGACTACATTGGGGACTTCACATTCTGGGTATTTCTCCCATCAGGCACTGCTGCACGAGAGGGACACTCCCACTGGAATATCCTGTTAAGTGGATTATCCCTCTGTGCAGCAGAACCGACATTTTATATTAAAACATATAACTTTGCCTTTATTCACGTTATTTAGACGAATGGACGTTCGGTAGATAGCTGGGGTCTGAGCGCACATTTCATGAGAATACCGCTCAGGACCCAGCCTAAATAACCGAATGCCGTACGAAATACACTTTAACATTGTGTTCGCCTAAAAGTACCGAACACTGATGGGGCAACCAGAATAGGGAAAGACCGGAGCTCCCGAACGGCCTGGAAGCCCAGCAGTGTTCGCGCCGTCGAGTAGCCGATTTCAGCTCCACGCGCCCGACGACCAAACACCGATGGGTGAACAAAGGATCCAAGATGGCCGCCTGCCGCGTGGTCAGTAGCCGAACGACGGACACCTAGGAAAGCCCTTAACCACCTTAATGAGCGCCACACGACCCTCTGTGTGTGGGCTACTGGGTGGTAGCTCATTCGTTTCACGAACAGCCTGTAAAGTCTCTGTTCATGAAACGAAACATATGAATGCTAGCGGCTTTCAGCTGCTAGCACACGAATGCTCTAAACATATCAGCACAGACAGACATTACAATCAGGGGTTATTATAGACAACCTTTTGCACGTATAGTCCAGCAACCCAAAAGTGGCCAGGTTTGCCACACTGACTATGGCTTGCTTCTCGTTTAGCCACAATGATTTGAAGCTTTCCACCGGTCTCAGGGAAACTCCCAGAGTCTGAAAAGACTGAGTCTTTCTTCATGCCTCCTGTCGACTGTCAACAATTGAATCAATAACATCGTAGGGTGACAGGGCCAAGAAAACAAACATCATTAAAAGAACAAGGAAAAACAATAACAAAACAGGATTTTTCAAGGAACAGACATTGAATAAATTTTACTACTTTTCAAAGAAAGCATTCAGAGAGGAAAGTGAAGAATTAAGCTAACATTAGTGGATTAAAACGTGGAATGGAAGTTTTTCAAACATCCTCCCCTAATACTTTGTTGTAAACATCAGGATTTGCATTATTTAAAGTTGAATCAATGGATCAGATTTCCCAGCTTTTATCAACTCGGCAAAATCCATTGCACCTGCATTCACGTTACATACCACGGAGCTTGACTGTGTGTAGAGCTAGGAACATGATTTCAACCAAATTATTTATCTTTTTCCTCTTTGTATCAGCAGAGACTCTGATTGGTTTAATTCTTAGTGCCGGTACTTTTATTGTTAATTTTCAAGACTGGAGAAGGGGAATAAGTCTGAAACCCATTGATCGAATTCAGATGACATTGGGACTGGTCCATATTTTCCTACAGTGCTTAATGATTGTTGATTTCCTTATGGAACGGTTCCCTGCATTTTTTACCAAGAATGCAATATTTCTATCCCTTTTCTTTATATATTTTTTCTTTTACTTCCACATCTGGCTTACCGCTTGTCTCTGTGCTTATTATGTGACCAGCATTTCCAACTTCACTCATCATTTCTTTATTTGGTTGAAGAGCAATATCTCGGCAGTTGTGACAAAATTCATGCTGGTGTCAGGTGTGGGATCGTTTATACTAAGTATCCCATTTATGTGGAATATCGATATTAAACAAACAGAAACATCTGAGAATATCACTGTTAAAAGTTACGGCATTCAGGTAAACCCTTTATGTGAAATGATAAGCACTTCCTTGGGATCATTCCTGCCCTTCACTCTGTCCTCAGTCTGCCTCGGATACACACTGACTTACATTTTTAGACATGTCTGGAGAATAAAACACAATGACTCAGGGATCAGTCGCCCAAATCTCCAGGCTCATATCAGAGCCGCCCGTACCATGACTCTGCTTCTTGCTCTTTTTCTGATTTTATACTCAGGTCAAATTGTTGAATTTGCTACTACCAAACAAGTAGAAAATGACAGCTTTCTGGTTAGCTGGTTTTTGTTCTTTTCCTTTCCTACAGCTCAAGCAATTATCATTGTCCAGGCGAGTGCCAAGCTTAGAAAAGCATTTCAGTTGAAGATTTCTCTTGGAAGTAGAATGAAATGCAGAACTCAACATGCAGATAATCTTTGATAAAAGGTAAATTCTATTATATTGTAATCATACGGTATCCAATAACATCCGCAGTTCTGTAATGTGTATGGTACCTTCCCTCTCACTATATCGGTTGGTTATTGTTATACATCACGCAGCATTATGCCACACATTTCTCTTCAATGCTTTAAATATTCTGAACTATGTTACAGCCGTGTCAAAATGTTGCTTGTTTTTACTCCATTAAAGTGCTAGTAAAATCCCAGGACACTCTATTGACCAACGGAGGTTTTGGCAAGTAGACTTCTTCTTTCCTCCTCGCTGTGTGTTGGGGTATATTTATACGGAGTCTGCCCCAGATCCTTTCTTATATCACAATTTATATAAAGTGAGACGGGTGGTCTTCAAGCCTTTAGGTTTAAATATTAAAGGGTCGAGGGATCATAATTTCTATAACAAATCAACAGCTACATTATAATTATTATTAGGAAAGAGAAATGTTCGCTTTCAAAATTACTATAATTATTCAGGTATGAATATTGAAAATATATAGAAAAAAACAAACTCTTTAAATTTTACTTTCAGAGCACAATGTAAAGCAAGATTTTCGGTGCAGCCAGATAAAAGTAATAGAAATGAAGTCCAGTTAAAAGAAATAATAAAAATATATATCATTTAGTAATTCACTAGATATAGTCCCAAATAAAACAAGCATGTATATGAAAAAGGAGTTTGTAATGTCTGCAGATCTATATATATGCAGCTACTGTAAGCTCTCCCGCTTTCCTAATTGACCAATGAGAGGCTTCACAATGAGAATTCTGTGTGGTCTAGCGGTGTGCAGTGGCTTTTCATTCATTGTCTTAGAACTAATGAGAAGCTGGCACGGTGAGGGCAGCTGCTCTGGCCAAACGTACAGCTGCCAATCGAAGAGGGTGTGAATGTGTGTTTAATGCTTGATTGTAGGTACTTTTGTGATTGAATTTGTAACATTTAATATATGTTTGGTGAAATGACAATACTCACTATTATACTTGCTTCTTCATTTCCTTTCTATAGGTTTCCAGCATGGAGCGAAGTAAGACCCATGAGCACAGTTTAACCCCAGAAAGACTATGAGCCTACGATTCTCGTTTCTTCTTCTGAGAGCAACACTTTGATTTTTCAGTAACAAATATTTAGTGGACTTACTTTATATTTAATACCTTAATACGTTGCATATTTCACTTCTTGCATGTTTATCTTTAAAACCTCATTGAATTGTAATTAAGAAATAGTAATTAAAACATAGATGAACTGTTCTTGTTTTCATTATATTTTTGTCGATCATTTGCCTGAATGGCTGATTCTGGTTTTGTAATAATGTGAAAAGTGAAAACCCTAAAACACTCTGTCTTTCTTGAAGGGTAATTGGTTACCACATTTGGTAAAAGAATGCTTTGTTGTCAGTTTCCCATTGATTGGACTCTCAATCATAAAATTAAATGGGAAGATATGAGCATATTACAAGCAATTCCACTATACTAGCTCCGTATAGTCAATGACCACAGGATTTCTGCAAGACTTGTATCTGAAGAAACTGCTGAATGTAGGTTACAGTTTAAATACAATTGTACACACGAAGTCCGAATGAGTGATCAGGTTCTAACCACAGCCCAATGTTTGTTCAGTTATTTACTGGGGACACATTAATAGGTGATAATGTTTAGTGTTTACCTGGGATTATTTCAAATTTTTGTTTTTAGAAACAACGTGTTTTCTGAGTCAAAACGTAAACAAAAAAAACAGGTATTTCAATAAAGTGAGAATTAAAGGTGCAAATCCAAGGTCTAAATTGTCAGATTGCAAAAATTCTCTATAAGTCATGTTTTCAGTTCTGGACTTTAAGTTGAAATTCAGTTTGAATTCACTTTGCATTCCCCACCATAGTAAATAGCCCTGTCGCATCTGCATTTACTTTAACCAGCAGAACTATGTGCATGCCAGAAACACCGCCATATATTGCTGGCTTTGATCATAATTGACAGCATTAGGACTCTATGAAAGATCTTGGTTATATAGCTAATATGGGAATTAGCATTAGGTGCCCTTGAAGGCACGGGGGTGGAATGTAGCCATTACCTTTACCATGATCTCTCTACTTATCAAGATTAGCGGTCTATGCTAACTACCCGCACGCAAGCTTTTTGGATTTTTTTTTGCAATAATAGATTTTGTATTGTACTGCTATTTCCCTCCCTCTGCTCTTGGTAATTATTTAGCCCTAGGCACTGTCATACAGATAGCAATCTACAGCTATAGAACTTACATTACCATATGACACTTATGCAAGGCTTAGCTATGATCCAATAATCTTGGTCACCCTCACTGACTTTCGGCTAATCAGTGCAGGCAGCACACATTGCTCAGGCCATGTTCTGTAGCGTTTATATGTTATAAGAGCTATTTTATACCAATACAATAGGGGTATCAGTCCTAGCTCAGCATTATTATATGCCTATATACTGACACCAATTCAAAGCTTAACTATGACTTAATATCCGTGAGCACCCTTACTCCACTTTCGCACGACTATTAAAACCATATGTCTATATACTGACACGTATGCAAGGCTTAGGCACGTTCCAATGACCTATTACAGGCAGTACGTATGGCTCTAGGCTGTGTTATAACAGCGATCATTTACCGATCCTGACCAGCAGGCGTTATTCCCAGTCATATATTTATTGACTAGTATACTTAGCACAGACGTGTGCTCTTCCTCATATACTTAGCATATTCGCTATCCTTCATAGTATATCCACTTATCAGGCATCGATTTTATTTTGGAATATACTTTTAGTATTCATTCTTCTATTTTTCGGTTTGGGTTTTCACTATTTAATTTGTATGCAGCACATTGGGCAATTGCATTCAGGCAATTTTTTAATATTCTCGTATTAATAAAGTATTTTTTATTTTTCATTATTGTTTGCCTCTACATCAGATATTTGAGATTCTTCTTTATCTGAATAGACCTGTATTTGTACCTGTATATCTGCCATTCATCCAAGCTTATCTTAATTGGCACACCCCTTTTCTCTCTATACACTGATTACGCTTGGGGTTACCCCCCCTTATACTTGTGTACCATTAACTGGCTTATTTCGTTCCGTTTTCCACGCCAGAAACACGCTTTATTCCAAATAAGTCAGTAATGTGTTTTGTGTTAACGCAGGATCTGATTGGCTGCCCTGGTTGTTCATGTGAGGGACTGGAATCCCTGTGATCACACAGACATTACCAAGGGTCTGGTTAATATCCTTACACTGTGCAGGGATTGCTGCGTTCTCAATTCAGTGATTATCAGAGGTTTCTAGCTGGGCAATCAGAATATTGTTTATTTCAATGTGTGTCCTTTCTTCTTTCAGCTTCCCGATCAATATCTGTCCTCTTGCAATCACAAACCATTACAAGACAAGTTGTTAAACTGACACAAACCTCACAAACTACAGGGAATGTGGATTGGGATGGACTGGAGAAAGGAGAAATCTATTTTATATTGATTTACTGTGATAAAACTACTTTTGATTAATTTGTCATTTAGGGAGATGGGGTGTCTGGGACAATATTTACAACTGTTCTGATTTCTTGTTTGGGGCTGTTAAATTTAACATTAAAGGAGTACTCCAACCAAACACAGAGGTGAGGGTGTACGTTAATCCACCTGCATCATTATCAGCCCAGGACGAGAGTATTGAAGATTACTCCAACCAAAACAACTCTATCCTTTTTGTGGAAACACTTACCTCCAGTACTCTCATCCTGGGCTACTAGTGAAGCTGTCAAGGGTGGACCTTCGTCAGCTACCTCAGATATCTCGATATGCGTTTCATAATGACTCCAAAACACCACAACTGCTTCAAATCACTGAAGTGGTCATGGTGTGGAGTATGGACTGTATTACATTACATTGTACATGTATGGTGTGTGTATAGATATAAAGTGTCCAGAAATCTGCACTCCAGAGTGTTGGAAAGAAATTTTGACCCGGTGCCGGTCTGCAAGATTATCCAAACTGCATATAGAAGATAGCACTCCAAGGACTTCAAAGTAAGGAAACGTAAAACTTAACTTCTATTCAGCAGATGCTGTGCAAACAAAAAAAATAAATCAACGTTTCAGTTCTGACTCAAACTTTCTTCAGGATTCCAGAACAACAGTGACTGCGGTCTTTAAATAGCAAGATAACTGTGGCAAGACATGAATAATGAGTACTCACCACTCGGTCTGTAATTGCCATGTATGCAGCTGCTGGCGAAAAAATCACAGCCTTATCTCTGTAAGTTTCCAGAGGTGTGTGTCTGAGGGACGTGCTGTGTGCGTGCGTTTCAGATGGTTGTCTAGGTAACAAGTGGAACGCAACCTCTGAGTGGTAGTGGATTGATACCCATACAAAGGATGCAGACGTGGCAAGAAATTAACATAAGAACATACTCAGAAATGTTGCAAACATGTGAATACTTATGTACAAAATGACGTAAATAAAGAATAAAAACAATTTGGCCATATCAAGGTATGGAAGCGGATGAAGGCGGCTCAGACATGAGTTAGAGGGCAATATAGCTATTAAATAATGTAGGAACGTGATAATCCTAACTACATAGGGATTTATACACCATGGACTTGGGGATATATTGCTCTAACGGTGTAATGTAGCTATAATTGTATACAAATACATCGACAAGGTTATGCAGAATGTGAATGCAGAGTAGCAGAGATAACAAAATATCTATTGGTAGCTATCATTATTAGCAACAAAAAAAAGTTCATAATGTGCTGTATAATGTTACATTATCAGTCATTGGTTATGCGTCAGTTAAATCCATAGGTATCGTTGGAGAGGCATGTTACATCGTAACAAAACATTGAATACTACAAAGTGCTACAACAGACCAGAACCAACAACAAACAAGATGAACAGATTAATATTCCCTACCACATAGACTACCAAATCCATTAAAAGATCAATCTCCAACAAGTGGTGAATATTACAAAACAACGACTCTCTCCCAGAACAGTTTAGAGAACCACCAATGATGTGCTACCAGAGAGGTAAAAATCTCAAAGACCTACTGGTTAAAACAGACCCAGTACACTGCTACACCCCAAAAACAACATTCCAGAATATGGGATGTTACAGATGTTTGGGGTGGATAACCTGTAGCCACATAACCCCAAGCAAAACATTTGCCCATCCACATATGGGAAAAATATTCAACATCAGATACAGACTCACCCACACCACAGATTTTGTGGTATACAAACTGATCTGTCCATGTGGCCTTGCCTACCTGGGTAAGACAGACCTCTCATTAAGAGAGAGAATAAGGAACCATCACTCTAGCATTAGAATTGCATACAGAGACCAAAGATCTGAACTTACGGTGGAGAAACATTTCTTGGAACAACATTACACTCAACCAACGATGAAGTTTATAGCGATTGATCATATCCCACCACCTTTACGGGGTGGTGATCGCAAAAAACTTCTACTCCAGAAAGAATTGTTCTGGATTAGAACATTGGATACTGTCTGGCCTAAAGGACTAAATGAAAAATATACACTAACAATGTTCCTATAATGGAATACACCATGAATTATCTTCTTCACTTGTATATATGTATATACTAAACCAATTCAAGATGCACTAATGGGACTCCATAATACTATGTATTACTATATATCTTTGATTAGAGATGTCGCGAACTGCTCGCCGAACTGTTCGCGAACTGTCCGCTGGCGAACAATAGCGTGTTCGCGTTGGGCTAACATATACGATTTCCGGTCCGCCCCCTATTCGTCATCATTGAATAAACTTTGACCCGGAACCTCACAGTCAGCAGACACTTCCTGGGAGGGAGGGTCTGCTGCTGATTGGCTGGAATGTGTCTGCTGACTGTGAGGTTCCGGGTCAAAGTTTACTCAATGATGATGAATAGGGGGCGGACCGGAAATCGTATATGTTCGCCCAACGCGAACACGCTATTGTTCGCCGGCGGACAGTTCGGCGAGCAGTTCGCGACATCTCTATCTTTGATCAATAACTACGTGTGGAGTAATGACTCCAGGTAATTCACAGATTTTACTATTTACATGACGTAAAGTCGTGATTTTATTAACGACACGGAGGCTCCTATTATGCTGCACTCTTTCTTTATTTCCCTCAAAGAAAAATAACATTAAATCAGTATAAAAATAACAGTAAATAACATGAGAGGTAGATCATCTTAGCAACAGGAAAAGCCAATCAGCATCCTCTTCATAGCATAATAGGCGGTGTCCAGTGTATGACTTCCTCTTTCTTGCAATCCCGAACAAGGACAACAAATCCAAATGAAAGTGGGGCTCCAATAAGAGGGTATGCAAACCTTAACCTGGACTATGAAGTGAAGTTGGAAGAGAAAGGAGAATATGGTAAAATCCAAGTATAAAACTGGATTTATGCATAAAATCGCATTACATGGAATATCAGATATATATACATAACATGAAATTCAGTGTAGTCAAACCTTAAGCTCTTGACAGTCATTAACAAGGATAAAACCCAGTGATAAAAAATACTTACCATGAAGCCAACTTACCCAGAGAAGACCAAACCTCCAGGGATGGGAGGGAGGGATAATACTCGCCTCCGTGTCATTAATAAAATTATGACTTTATGTCATGTTAATAGTAAAATCTTTGAATTTTATTAAGATACGGAGGCTCCTATTATGATAGTTTAAAGCTGTGAAATTATGTCTCCTGTGAAGTGTTGAAAAGGTCTAAAGTAGATATCGTGGAATGTAGACTCCGAAGACCAGCCGCTCTCATAATATCCTCCAAGCGACAACCAATCGAGGAAGCCTTAGAAGCCATTGCCCCATGAAGCGAATGAGGCGCAAGCACATCGGTATCAATACCTGCTAGAGACATAACGTATATTTCCGCATTGAGAGCCCCAACTGTGCAAACTTGCATTGGATTTAATTATCAAATCTGGAGCTGTACAGAATATGGTGCGTTCATTCCAAGCTTCCATGTGAAGAAGCCACCATTGAAGTTCTTTGTCCAGAGTTACCATATCCGTGTATGATGTGCTGCCCTTGAGAAACAGTTTGTAATCGTTGTAGGGCTCGATAGCCGAGAAGACCTGGAAAAATGGCCTGTATAGATGCTGCTAGAAGGCCTAACATTCTTGACAGAGGTTTGAGAGAGAGTTGGGAGGTTGCTAGTGTTCGCCTATCTCATTTTTGATATTGGCTAATTTTGCCACTGGAAGGTGTACAGTTTGAAGGGTAGAATTTACAATAATCCAATACAACTCAGAACTTGTATTTGTTGCGTGGGAACGATAATGGATTTCTCCCAATTGATCAGGAAGCCTAGGTTCTCTAACAGAGTCAAAGTCCATGCATGGTATGACCGGATTAATTGAATAGACTGAGCCAGAATGAAAATGCCGCCTATATATATTAAAACAGGGCGGTAGGTGCAGCGCTTCAGTAATTCTTGAAAAGGTATATGTGGAGAGAACCAGAGTAGAAATAATAGTGTAGTATTTTAAAACTGTAGTGGTAATAGGTAAGATAAAAGATGTGCAGTCACACTTTCCTGGAGCTTCAATACAGCGGAATAATTCATGCCTATGGATAATTTGCAGAGGTCATTTTTCGACTTATATGTGTGGTAGGGGGTATCCTCATAAAAAAATAAACAAATAAAAATCATATATGCTGAAGTATGTAGAGCTATGAAGCAAGTAAAACTATAAAATGTACACTCACGTGTAATGGAGCCGTATGAAGTGGTATGATCCCCACTCAAGGATACAGGTGTAAATATATACATTTCCGAATACATAATAAAAATCCTAAATTCCTGAAATGTTATGCTATAGATGTCTGCACTTTACCACGGAGAGGTGGCAATATTACAAAAATCCTTGGACAGTGTGAAATGAAATGAGTTTTTTACCTAAAAACTTTAATTCCCACCGGGCTTAATTCTGACTTTGATCTGTTCAATTTTTTATAACCCTTATTTTTTTTTTTTTATCTTATTATTCCATTTTCCATTTCATCATTTCATTTCCATTGATTTTTTTAATGCCTATGGCTCTGTGTTCAGTTTTACCTTCTGTTTTATACTCATTTTTATTTTCTTTCTATTTTATATAATTTTTTTAAATTCATTTATTTGTATTTTTTTTATGTACTTATTATATTTTCCATAAATGATTTAGGTATTGTTGTAGATCCCCTCTGGTATATATCTAAAAAAATTTTTTATTCTATTCTTAATTTTATTTTTATTTCTAATTTTATGTGAATTACACTTTTATTATTTTTTATTATTTAATTTGCATCAATCTGTATCATCTATATTTGTTATTATATTAAGTATATTTTTAAACTTTTATTGGTATTTACAAAGATGCTCTTAGATTCAGTTATAACCATGTGCTCCATTTTTTGTATTATTTTGGTCCTTTTTACACTGTTATTTCCCCTAAATTATACTTATTATTTTTATTTAATATTGTCTATGCATAGATAATATTCTTCTTATTATTATTACTATTATTATTAATAGCAGTTGTTTCAGTGTCTTATCTCAATTTATTTTAATTTTTATTTTATGTCTATAGAGGGAGCTATTGCTCCTCTTATTTCTTTTAGTATGTGTTATTCCAGTTTTTTGCCTGTAGAGGGAGCTACTGCCCCATCTTATCTTTTTTATACAAATTACCTGTCCACCATTTTTTGGATCCCTAGCTTAACCAGGCAGATGCCATTTTGTTGAAGCAAAAAAAAAATAATAATAATTAATTAGTCATGTGACTATGATGTCACAAAATCATTTATTTTCAAAATCCTAACCCTGTTTAAGCAGCTCAGGTCCCATTCACTCTGTAAAACACTTTTGATAAAGCCTATCCAAGGAGAAACGCGCTAAGTGTATTGTTTATAACTTTTTTCACCATTTTATTGTATTACTTTCATTATTTTTCAATATTAAAGTACGTTTTTAGTTGGACCTAACTTTGATGCTGTTGGATTGTTTGGAGCTATATCCCTGGTGGGGATCATACCACCCAAGTGCTTTGGATTGAGCAAACCGGAACTTGCTCTTTAGCATATGAGTAGGTTTAACGTATTTATTTCTGCTTACACTCCTTTTTACGGTGTACACTATTGTGGTTCTGTTTGTTTATCTCCACATATACACAGACGGAAGAATTTATATTTATACCTGTATCCTTGAGTGGGGATCATACCACTTCAAGCGCTATCAGAGGAGCCAGGTTTTACGGCTCCATTACACGTGAGTGTACATTTTATAGTTTTCACGATGGTATGTACATAAAAAGAAACAAAAATACAAATATACAGATAACTCACATTTTTTAGAGCCTTTTCTAGTTTATAGGCTCTAAACTTCCAAGTGTCTTGTGTCTTTTTGGGTAGATCACACGACCCCTCTCTCCAGGTGAAGGTGTGTTCCTCTCCACAGTACGTATAGAAAACACAGATATTTGTATTCTCTTTTTCTTTTATGTGTGCCATATCATTATGAGCCGATATGGCTTGAATATAGACTTTGAAATAAGGAGTCTTTTTCCCTGTGGGGCTTAAGACGCGGACCTGAAGTTGCGCATGAAGCGCAAAGGATGATGGACCTTGTAGTGCCGAGAATACCGGAAGTGACGCGACGGCAAATTAAGCGCGTCACGAACAACGTAGAATAATGAGGATTTCGGCGGGAATATGAACTTATTTAAACACAGAGGCAGTAGAAGACCTGGAAAGCTGACTGAGGAAGCCGAGAAAATCGGCAAAACGCGTTTTGGCTTAAAGTGGACTCAATATTTTTTGTACCACCCATATTCTATTATTCTGTTTTTTAAAGAACCTTTTTTATTTATTCTTTATTTGTTATTTTCTATAAATGTATTTTTAAAGTTATCTCTCTCTGTATATATATATATATATATTTATATACTGAATAATAATAAATATCCCCTCTTTATCATCATTCATTGGATCCTGCAAATAATTCCAGGGAAGGGGCAGTGTCACCCCATAAATTGACACTAAGCCGGTATACTTAGAGCCAGTTATCAAAAGGCTCTAAAAAAGGTGAGCACTTTAAAATTTTATATTTTAAATATTACCATCACTGGAGATACTACACTTAGTGCGATATATCTGTGTTTTCTATACGTACTGTGGAGAGGAACACACCTTTACCTGGAGAGAGGGGTCGTGTGATCTACCCAAAAAGACACAAGACGCTTGGAAGTTTAGAGCCTATAAACTAGAAAAGGCTCTAAAAAATGTGAGTTTAGACACATCTGTCACTTACATATTGCTTTACTTCATTTTACAACATATTGCACTATTATCTGTATATTTGTATTTTTGTTTCTTTTTATGTACATACCATCGTGAGATCATTGTAGAGGGTAAGTGTTTTTTGAATTTTTGAAAAACACATTTTCACCTCACATTATCATAAAGCGCTGCACTCTTTGAAAACTGAGGACCTGGTAGGTGGAAACACCAGTAAGGCCTTAAGTTTTTTCTTTGTGTTCTTTGGTGTTTATGTACGGTGGGTTTTGAGGAGTACCCATAGAGTGTATATAGCAGCTAATACTCACTAATCTATACCACGTATTATATAGCGCCACCTATTCCACACCCTTTTGTATATATATTTTATTTTATAGTTTTTACCTACCCTTCCTTCATGGCTTTACATTCTTCACCATATACGATTTTTATTTGTATAAAAGGGAGTATACCCCCTACCACATCTATAATTCGAAGAATTACCTCTTGCCTATCACCACTACAGTTTTAAAATACTACACTATTATTTCTTCTCTGGTTCTCTCCACATTTCCTTGTCAAGGATTACTGAAGTGCTGCACCTACCCCCTGTTTTTATCCAGTTTTCTGATCGGAAAAGAGAGACTCCGTCTTGGTGTTCAAGGTGCTTGTGGACTATTATGATTTTGCTCTGGCGCTGAATTAAATTTTTGTGTGATTGTATATTATAAAATGTACTCCCTGACTCCATAGCAGGGCGACCATAGGTTTTTTTATGAGCTTGGTGAAGCACCATGGAGCCAAAGACAGTCTGAATGGGAGGCACCTGAACCTCCATTTCCTGTCCTACCATGTGAACTGCAGGAAGTTCTTGATCTGGATGGAATCTTGATGTTGAACTGCGATAGGCACTGTGAGATATGCATCCTGCAGATACATTTTGGCCTTCCAATCTGCTGGTTGGAGAAGATCCTTTAAGCAATGCCCTCCTTTCATCTTAGAAGTGCTGATATGCCTCATAACGATTGAGCTGTCTCAAATTTATCACTGGATGGACAGCTTTACCTTTTTTGGTAATAAGTTTGTCTCAATTTTAAACTAATGACTTTTCCCAAGTGTGACGGAGCTGTGATGAAAGCAACTTTGCCACTTGTTTTTGGAGGGGCCTGTTTGCTTGCCTCCTACCTTGTGCCTATGGGCCCTGCAATATACCGCTGGCCCTAATTCCCTGGAACTGTTTTGGGCATGAAGCCATGCTTGCAGCCAGTCAAAAAGAGACTTCCATGAAACTTGTGAACCCCTGCTCTAATCTGGGTGATTTTTGGATATGTTGTTCACCCAGATCAGGGCTATCAGGGCTATTTTTGGGGGTATGTTATGTTTTGTGGTACTTTCTGAACTTTGTGAAAATGTGTTTTTTCTGCCTGGAGATAATTGAGTTACTCAATTATCTCCCAAGCAGAGGGGAGGGATTGTGTGCTGTACATGAGCGTGTCACAGACTGTATGTTTGTTCTGATTGGTTTATTTCCTTTGTGTTCCTGTGCCCCATCAGGTCCAGAGGGTGTTCCTCTGGCCTGGAGAATTGTATAAAAGCCAACCTGAACCATTAAAGATCAGATCATCTTGCACCTTCATGAAGTTTCGGCTCATGTTTGGGGGATTGGAGAATTACACTCTGGGGGATTGCTATAATCACTATACTCCCCTGAGTATAATCACTAAGCTCTTGTAAGAGCTTTTTCCAGCTACGCTCTCTGGACTAAGAGAGCTTTACCCACTGGAAGCTGGATCCTGGTCATAGGTCCAGAGTGGGTAGGAGACGGCGAGATCCTAACCAAGTTGTGGCGGTTTGTGGGGTTTGCAGTAGTTATGGTGTTCCAGCGCAGTGCTTATGGTACTCGTTAGTACTAGGAAGCAGTGATTGATGGAGGTACCTGGTCGGGGTGCCAGGTGGTCCGTCATATGAGCCTGCTCCAAAAATGCTTCAACTGATGCAGTGCTCAAAGTCTAACTACCCCTAAAAGAGCATAATCACTTTCTCTGGTCAGCGGGTTTATTTGTTAATCACCTGGAATTCTAAATCCGACAAGTATGAGGCAGATTACAACTTGCAGATATAACAAACATTACAAACTTACAAATATTGCCGCTTATTTTCGTCATCCACCAGATGAGCGCTAATTGGAGGTCAAATGTGGAAGATGAAGAATAATCAAAGAGCACCAAAAATCACAGAGAGCCCTCTTCTTCAGAGTCAGGAGAAGTCCTTTTCAAGGACCAGTCCTTAGTTAGAGGCATTTTGGAACTCTGAGCCAGAAAGAAAAATAGCCTTGGCTCACCGAAACCTAACTCGATGATTACTCTGGCTGGATACATCCGTTCTGGGCACTTTTTAGACATTTTGCATGTAGGAATTACCCCTGTCCAGGGATGTTTAGGTTGTTGATATACTGTTGGAGAAAGTTATGTTTTGGGGTTAATGTTGTATGGCACCCTGTTTTCTGGGAGATAATAAAATCATTGCCCGTTAATTGAGGTATTTCCCAGACAGTGGCACCATGGAGGGAATATATTGTTACCATTGATGATCACCCATTTTGATTGATAAATATATGCCTGAGTCCCAATAAATTGTTGTATTACTCCTTCATCAAGTGTCATCTGGTGTTTGGGGACAGGGTTAGTCACTTTAGTACTTTCTGGTCCAGCGAGAGGGAACTTTGACAGAGGTACTCAGCCTATAGTAGTAGAGCTCTATCACATTTGGTGGTAGCTGTGAAATGCTACTCCGTGCGTGCGTCCTGCCCGGTTTCTTCCATCAGTGCCATATATGGGTTGGGGAAGGTGCCCTCTCTTATTATTGGCTATAATACAGAGACTGATGTATAGAATTATAGCATCTCATAACATTTAGTGCTATAAATATACACTCAGAATAAAGCAAAGGAGAAAAGAAAAGAAAGGTTAAAACAAAATTAAATTCCAGGGGTTTATCAATATTTCTAATAAGATATCAAACATAATAAAACAATGTTCCACAATTATATGTTGTGTCATATAAAGCTAATGCAAGTACTTTTATTGTACATTAAATGTAATTATTGATCTACATTACAATTAACCAATCTATTCTTAGAAAGTATTTTAAATTTATAAAAGCACATTTATCTTCCTCTATTCAGTGTTACAGTCGCATGTATTAAAAATTAAAAAAGTGTACCCATAAAAATAGTAACTATAAATAATGGCATATTTTGAAATCACTGTTCAGGCGAAATGGTACCAAGGTGTCTAAATTAAGACTTACCTGGTGGTTCTGGTGGGGAAGGAACCACCCACTTCTGCATCAACTACCACAGGTTTAATGAAAAGACAGTGGCCTGGAGATCGGAGCTGGAGGCAACTATTGGGGTTAAACCACTTCCAGGAAATATTTCAGATTTTATGCCAAAGCTCATACTGGTGTTCAAGTGGCATCATTTATTGTAAGTATATCGTGTGCATGGAAAATCTATGTGGGAGTCCAAACAAAAACATCTTGGAATATTTCAATGTATTCCACAGACAGCACTGGTTTAATTCATGTGGACCATCCATATCAGCTGATATCTGTCTGTATGGGATGTTTCCTGCCATTCGCACTGTCCACATTCTAAATCAGACATATTCACCGATACATACTTACTGACACGCAGATACATATTCACCGATACATACTTACTGACACGCAGATACATATTCACCGATACATACTTACTGACACGCAGATACATATTCACAGATGTACTTACTGTATACAAACAAACAAATACACACTCACAGATACATACGCAGGATAAGTAAGAAGAAATGTTTTGTTTTTACTTTGCTTTACAACATTAAAGAATATTAGCTCTTGAACCTTATATTCCAATATTACCCTAGCTCAGCAATCTTATTTTTCTTCCCTGCCCCATGTGTCCCCCTAACACCCATAATAAATTCTAAAGTTGTACATCTATTGAGTCTTAACCCATGCGGTCCTGGTGACACTGTCCATAGGGGCTGCAAGCCTCCCCCTGTATTGAAGACACAGAGGGAGAGATGGTAAGACAGCTTCCTCTGGTGTCTCCTTGCTTGCGACGCTCAGAGACACGAGCTCATGGCACTTTGTTGGGCTGTGGTGATGGCTTGAAATCTTTGACCTACAAGGTTTGGAATCCTAACACTATAGTGTTCTTTAAATCTAGTCATTGTTGCTAATGTAAAGCTTGCCACTGTCCGTAGTGAATGTTGAATGTCTTGTTGTTGCAACTAGTATAACATACATTATCTGTTCAATAGTAACATACTAACTTTTTTTAAACTTATTTTACATTTATTGAAATATAACAAATAATGTACGTCAAGGAACCTTTGACATATTGGACTTTGAAATGGTCATATTGTTTAAAACGTAAAGTAAGTTAATGTTTATATATCAGTTAAAAAATATGTCCTTTGCCCAACGATATTGATGTTATAGTGTAAATGAGCAGTTAGGATATTTTAATATTGGAAAAAAGTGAAAAGAAAACTAGTGTTAAAAATCACCTTTATGATTTATTTACATGAATATAACAAGACATCCCACTGCAACATATCATCAGCAGAGAAACCAAACCTGCACGATTTGCATGAGTCAAACTTTAGACAATGACCCAGGTCTCTGAGCTCTTACAAACCATTGTATAAAGCACAGAGCACCAGTCAGACCGTGATAGAACTGAGAACATGATATCTCCAAAATTAATCATCTTTTTACCTTTTATATTGATGGGAAGTCTGATTGGCTTCACCTTGAACACGTTCATTGTGGTTGTTAATTTCATTGACTGGAAAAGGGGCGCCGTTCTGAAATCTTCTGATCACATCCACCTTACCATGGGACTGGCAAATATTTCCCTGCAGTTCACAGCTGTTTGTGGATTCTTAATGTAGCATTTACCAGTGTTATTCAATAAACATATATTATCTGTGCAATTTGCTTTCATGTTTTTTTCAGTTTTACTTCAACTTTTGGCTTAAAGGAACACTATAGTCACCTAAATTACTTTAGCTAAATAAATCAGTTTTAGTGTATAGACCATTCCCCTGCTATTTCACTGCTCAATTCACTGTCATTTAGGAGTTAAATCACTTTGTGTCTGTTTATGCAGCCCTAGCCATGCCTCCCCTGGCTATGATTGACAGAGCCTGCATGAAAAAAAACTGGCTTCACTTTCAAACAGATGTAATTTAGCTTAAATAATGGTATCTCAATCTCTAAATTGAACTTTAATCACATACAGGAGGCTCTTGCATTGCAGGGTCTAGCAAGCTATTAACATAGCAGGGGATAAGAAAATCTTAATTAAACAGAACTTGCAATAAAGAAAGCCTAAATAGGGCTCTCTTTACAGGAAGTGTTTATGGAAGGCTGTGCAAGTCACATGCAGGGAGGTGTGACTAGGGTTCATAAACAAAGGGATTTAACTCCTAAATGACAGAGGATTGAGCAGTGAGGCTGCAGGGGCCTGTTCTATACACCAAAACTGCTTCATTAAGCTAAAGTTGTTCAGGTGACTATAGTGTCCCTTTAAGGCTTGTCTCTGTGTTTATTACATTACCAGCATCGCTAATTTTAGCCACCATTTCTTTGACTGGTTGAAAATGCATTTTTCAGCAATTATACCAAAGCTCATACTGGTGTAAGCAGAGGGATCATTTATAGTAACTATCCCATTCATCTGGAAAGTCCATCCAGCAATCCAGACAGAGACATACCAGAACATCACAATGTACTCAACAGATAGCAGTGTCTTAATTCATGTGGACAATATATATCAGCTAATATCTGCCAGTCTGGGATGCTTCCTGCCCTTCGCACTGTCCTCATTCTGCCTCGGATACACACTGACTTCTCTCCTGAGCCATGTCTGGAGAATAAAGCATAATGACTTGGGGTTCAGTCACCCTAACCTCCAAGCTCACTTCAGATCTGCAAGAACAATGGTTCTGCTTCTTGCTCTTTCCGTGTCTTTAAGCGTAGTTCGAGCTTTTGAGTTTGTTGCCTCTAACACAGCTACAGATTTTATCACTTTGTTCAATTGGTTTGTAACCATTTCCTTTCCAACAGCTGAGTCTTTTGTCATTATCCAGGCAAGTGCCAAGATTAGGAAAAAAATTCCATTTAATGTACGTTTTTAATGAAAAGATATTTGGCAGGCTTGAACAGGAGTCAAATGTGTTTCTGTTAGAATGTAACCTTGGTAGATTCACCCTGGGTAAAACTTAGACCCTTTCTAGAACGAATGAAATCCCACCATCGAGTTTTAGTTAGTTTAGTTTAATGAAAAGCCCCTTGCCTAAGTTAATCCTAACATTCTGCATAGAATCCAAATTTAATAAATAATAAAATGATAACAGAATGTGTAATAATCTAGAGGATAATATAGCAATATCAAATATTCCTTGGCTTGATTTTTTAAAAATACTCTTTAACACATCAGTTGTACTGGAAATATGGTATTGTTTTTTTTTTTTACAAAGTTTATTTCTTTGGATTGTTCTGTCTAAACTTCCATAACCCTTACATTGTCTATGGTTATCTAGCTTGGCAGCAGAATAATCTGATTTTGTTGAATAAGCTATCCTGCGTTTCCCTGCTCACACTAAATGGTTTTAATGCAGAGCTAGAGAGCCATAGACATCACAGAGAGCGCATTATTGATTCTGGTTATTCTGGTTATTTGACTTTGGCATTGATATTGACTTCCCTGTTTTCTGGCATCCCTGACCCCTGGCTTTTCCTTATCATTGTGTCTCTTTCTGTTTCCCTTGACCTCGGCTATTCCTGACTATTCTTTGGTACGTTAGTCCGGCCATTCTAAGGTCCGGTATACGTTACCTGTCAGTCCTCTGTGTTACACAATTCTACGTGCTGGATCATTCTGTAATTCTAACACCCCCACAGACATTAGTGAACGCTGGGGGTAGCCTGTTTAATCCAGCTAAATGGTGCACTTATATACAGAATCTAAACACAGTGACACGCCCCCAAACACATCCATAAACACACCCTCCATGTGCTATAAAATACAGTGTCACTGTGAATCAGCATAAAGTACAAACTATTAAAAACACATTAAATACACATTTCTCACATAGGAACCCCAACAGTCTATACATTCTTGGATAGCCTGTATCTGAGTGCCCAACATATCCAAAAAGCACTCAGATCCCACGAACCCAGCTGAATCGCCACCAGGGTAAAGTTCTCACCGACCGCACACATGGTCCTACGCCTAATTCCATTCCATGAATTCTGGAGTTGCGGACGGTCCTGTTCGGGAGGTCCATGTGACCAAAATACCGAACATAATCCCTAAGTATAATATGGAGCTTGTTCACCTCATTCAGACGAACGATTCCTTAAACAGCGCTCTTCCAGGATGTAAAGTACCGAACACAGGCGGTGTGGAAGTTCAGCAGTGTTCGCGAGGTGAAGTGTCTGATTTTAGTTCCATGCACTCAACGACCAAAGACCGCTGCCTGGGTTCGTGAGAACCAGATGGTTGCCATCACGTGTTTGGGCATATGAATGGCAGCCACCCAGACAAACACTTAGAACACTGCTGGCAGAATCGTTACAAGGTGTCAATAATGTTTAACAAGCTCCTACGTGGTCTTTAGTTAGGAAGTTGGTTCGGTTCCCGAACCAATAGGAAAATCCCACAAACCAAGTCTTTTCCCATGGCTTTTACAGGGCCCATAGTCTTCAGCAGGATGCTGGCAAGCAGGCTCCTCCAGGAGCCTGTGGCGAGGTCGCCACAATGATAATTGATCATTTTATTTTAACAGATATCATGTTATGGTTTTTTAATAGATACATTTTTTTTAGTTTCACCATGGCACCACAATCACTAGTTCATAGAATATTTAGAGGTTTTGTAGTGTATGATTAATTATTGGTGGGTATTGGATAATAGGATATTTTGAGATATTCCCCTGACGAGTTAGTCATTTTTAAGGATCTGTACTGATGGGGTGAGCGGCTGCAGTGCATATATAATTGTGGGAAAAATAATCATATTATTATTTCATTCTCACTCAGCGCACCTCAGCAGGAAGCTATTACCCAGGGAGGTAAGCTATGCTGTCATCGAAAAGGAGTGCCTGCCAGTGATGTGTGCCCTCAAAAAGTTACAGCCCTATCTGTATGGACAGCCACTTACCCTGCTCATGGTACACAACCCGTTGGCAGCTTTCCCGCACTGGGCACCCAGGTACAGAAGCTCATGGGATGAACACCCTTTGTCACTGGAGGCGGGAAGCCCTGAGGATGGGTGGCGGGAACAGGGAACAAAGGGCCTGGAGTTCTGTTTCCATCAAGAGACCCCTGGAAGGGGGAAGACCCTGGTAGGGGACACTGAGTGGCGGGAACAGGGGACAAATGGACTTTGGTTGCGGATCCATTATACGAACCGTGGGAGGGGGAGGACCCTGAGAGGGGACATTGTCTTTATGTGTGATCCACCCCTTGCATGGGGAAAATATAAAGCTGCCAATAAAGTTGTTGTTGTACCCCTGGAACTGTGTGTCGTCCAGTTACTGGGGGCAAATGGGTGTTTTCATTCATTAATAGCGGAGGTAACCAGCCAGGCTACCCAGGGTCCACTACAAATATAATATTTGTGGGGGTTTCTCTATGTCTTATATGTGTTTTTATGTATGTTTAATATTTATGTTTTTATGCAGTCATGCTGACTGAATGATTCCTGTCGTACCCTTCATCAAGTCTACAGCGGATATACACAGTTGGAGTATACGGGATCCGTTAATAGTAACTTGTCTTCCTATCATATTAACTAGTCTTCCTATCATGGTAACTTGTCTTCCTATCATATTAACTAGTCTTCCTATCATGGTAACTTGTCTTCCTATCATAGTAACTTGTCTTCCTATCATAGTAACTTGTCTTCCTATCATTGTAACTTGTCTTCCTTTCATGGTAACTTGTCTTCCTATTATAGTAACTTGTCTTCCTTTCATGGTAACTTGTATTCCTATAATTCTATCTTGTCTTCCTTTCATGGTAACTTGTCTTCCTATCATATTAACGTGTCTTCCTATCATAGTATCTTGTCTTCCTATCCTAATATAGTAACTTGTCTTCCTATCATTGTAACTTGTCTTCCTTCATGGTAACCTGTCTTCCTATCATAGTAAATATGTCTTCCTTCTCTCATGGTAACTTGTATTCTCTACTATAGTAATCTGTCTTCCTGTATCCTGTCCTCCTATCATAGTAACTTGTCTCTTATAATTGTATCCTGTCTCTACTATAGTAATTTGTCTTCCCATCATAGTAAATATTCTAGTCATAGTATCTTGCTGTCTCTCTCTCCTACTCATAGTACTCACTCATCATAGTAACTTGTCTTCCTTTCATGGTAACTTGTCTTCCTATCATAGTAACTTGTCTTCCTATAATTGTATCCTGTCTTCCTATCATAGTAACTTGTCTTCCTATAATTGTATCCTGTCTTCCTATCATAGTAACTTGTCTTCCTATAATTGTATCCTGTCTTCCTATCATAGTAACTTGTCTTCCTATAATTGTATCCTGTCTTCCTATCATAGTAACTTGTCTTCCTATAATTGTATCCTGTCTTCCTATCATAGTAACTTGTCTTCCTATAATTGTATCCTGTCTTCCTATCATAGTAACTTGTATTCCTTTCATGGTAATTTGTCTTCCTATCATAGTAACTTGTCTTCCTTTCATGGTAACTTGTATTCCTATAATTCTATCTTGTCTTCCTTTCATGGTAACCTGTCTTCCTATCATATTAACTAGTCTTCCTATCATAGTAACTTGTCTTCCTATCATTGTAACTTGTCTTCCTTTCATGGTAACTTGTCTTCCTATCATGGTAACTTGTCTTCCTATAATTCTATCTTGTCTTCCTTTCATGGTAACCTGTCTTCCTATCATAGTAACATGTCTTCCTTTCATGGTAATTTGTCTTCCTATCATAGTAACTTGTCTTCCTATCATAGTAACATGTCTTCCTATCATAGTATCTTGTCTTCCTATCATAGTAACTTGTCTTCCTATCATAGTAACATGTCTTCCTATCATAGTATCTTGTCTTCCTATCATAGTAACTTGTCTTCCTATCATAGTAACTTGTCTTCCTATCATAGTAACATGTCTTCCTATCATAGTATCTTGTCTTCCTATCATAGTAACTTGTCTTCCTATCATAGTAACATGTCTTCCTATCATAGTATCTTGTCTTCCTATCATAGTAACTTGTCTTCCTATCATAGTAACTTGTCTTCCAATCATTGTAACTTGTCTTCCTTTCATGGTAACTTGTCTTCCTATCATGGTAACTTGTCTTCCTATAATTCTATCTTGTCTTCCTATCATAGTAACATGTCTTCCTATCATAGTATCTTGTCTTCCTATCATAGTAACTTGTCTTCCTATCATAGTAACATGTCTTCCTATCATAGTATCTTGTCTTCCTATCATAGTAACTTGTCTTCCCTACTATAGTAGTAACTTGTCTTCCTATCATTGTAACTTGTCTTCCTTTCATGGTAACTTGTCTTCCTATCATGGTAACTTGTCTTCCTATAATTCTATCTTGTCTTCCTATCATAGTAACATGTCTTCCTTTCATGGTAATTTGTCTTCCTATCATAGTAACTTGTCTTGCTATCATAGTAACATGTCTTCCTATCATAGTAACATGTCTTCCTATCATAGTATCTTGTCTTCCTATCATAGTAACTTGTCTTCCTATCATAGTAACATGTCTTCCTATCATAGTAACTTGTCTTCCTATCATAGTAACATGTCTTCCTATCATAGTAACTTGTCTTCCTAGAATTGTATCTTGTCTTCCTTTCATGGTAATTTGTCTTCCTAGAATTGTATCTTGTCTTCCTTTCATGGTAATTTGTCTTCCTATCATAGTAACTTGTATTCCTTTCATGAGATTTTTGTTTGTCACACACCAGTGTTCTAATAATCGAATGAGAGTGTCTTGCAGTCAAATATTTATATTTCTTCAAACATACACAACAACCGAGAATACCATAAAAGTCTTTGCATATGTCTTGACCAATATAGAGCAATGTGTAAGCACTTCAAGATAGAATAAATTTTTGATGTTAAAGTATTGGTAAATCTTAGCTACAATCGTTTTTATAAGTTTAAAATTCAGTCATATAGGGGCGTATACATAAGATTGCCTTACTTTAAAATAAGTGGCTATAATAGAAAAACGGTGGTGGCTTAGTATAATTTGAAATCTATTATTAAAGCCATACATTATATTTAAGCGGTAAAATAGAAGTTACAGAAAAGAAGTTCTATATACATGGTTAAATTAATAAATGCCTTTAGAAATGTGAGCGTTGGTAATACACAGGGAGTCTGGCTTGCAAAGCTAGGTCAAAGGTTACTATCAACAGGCCTTCATCCATCATTCTTAACATGAACCATATGTGGTGACCATCCATATACAGTGAAAGTCTGTAATACTAGTTACATCCTGTGTCTGAAAGAAGTTTGAATAAAGACTTTATGATATTCATATCACAAAAACAAGATTCTACAACACATCAGATATTTTAAAGTTCATTAAATATTTCAGTAACTTGTCTTCCTTTCATGGGAACTTATCTTCCTATCATAGTACCTTGTCTCCCTATCATAGTAACTTGTCTTCCTATCATAGTAACTTGTCTTCCTTTCATGGTAACCTGTCTTCCTATCATATTATCTTGTCTTCCTATCATAGTACCTTGTCTCCCTATCATAGTAACTTGTCTTCCTATCATAGTACCTTGTCTCCCTATCATAGTAACTTGTCTTCCTATCATAGTACCTTGTCTTCCTATCATAGTAACTTGTCTTCCTATCTTAGTATCTTGTCTCCTATCATAGTAACTTGTTTTCCTATCATAGTAACTTGTCTTCCTATCATAATAAATTCGGCTGTACCAAAAAATAATTGTACTCAAAATTGAATATTAATGCTATTTTAACTTGTTGTGTAATACATATTCAGCTTAATTTCTATGAATTTGTTTTGAAAGAGTTATTTTTGTAAAGAATTTAAATACTGTGTTGAAGATACTAAATCAGGAAGGATCTTTGTGAAGGGAACATTAGCCATCAGTGGAAAAATAGTAAATAAATGTTTTCAGAATCTACATCAACAATCTGATGGGTACATAATGGACATAGGGAAATTCTACCCAACTTTACATAATGAGACTTGTGTTAAAAAAATACAAAGAAAGAAAACATGATACAAAGAACACAGGGAATATTCCATCTGTCCTAAAACAATATGTTTCTAATGACTGAGAAACCAAACTCCCGAAAGATTTGCATGGTTTGGACGTGTCATGTTTACATAACTAGTATCACTCCATGTAACGTTTTATTCCATAGTGTTGTACCTTTAAATGTCAACAGACACAAGCATTATAGCTCTCATTGATCATTTCTCAATTATTGGGTCTGCCTATGTTAACAGCTCTTCTCTCCATTGGTTTCTCTTTTTCTGGATTGGTGCAAAGCTCTTAAGATAGCAGCTCATCTCTTTAATTGGCTTGCTCCCTTCATCCTAGAAGACCATTCCAGGATGGCTATTTAATTGTGACAATCCTGACTCTGTTATACTCACCTTCTCTCCATTTGGATCCTCATTCAATGGCACTTCGACATCGGATACATTGTCTTCTGACTCGGCCAGAATAAAGGTTTCTGAAAACTGATTACTATTGGTTTCTTTCCTGGAATCGCCTCGGCCCAGATCTTGACAATTATTTCTGTTTCATCCCCTGACACTACTTTAAAAAAAAAAAACACACAAGGGGAAACCTAACTGTTATTTCTTACCTTTAATTCTTAGTTTCTGCTATATTTACTATATAAAAAGATAAGCCTTCATTTTGTTATCAAACTATAAAAGGCCAAATTAAAGTGAATATCTAGCAAACTGTGAATTAATAAAGAAGAGTAAATAAGTTCTGTTTTGGGATTCGGGTTTCTTACACAGAACATTACAGGATGCTGGACAGAGAGATGGATCTCTGATCCCTGTTATTTTTCTTCTTCCGAATCACCTTTGACTTTACAATTGACGAAGGACCAGCTGAACTGTACACAGAGCCGGCAACATGACATTTCTAACATTTATCGTTACTATAGTCTTTTATCTGTTAGAGAGTCTGATTGGAATCTCTTTAAATGCATATATTTTATTTGCTGAATTCAAAGATTGGAACAAGGGAACACGTCTGCAGCCCTTTGATCAAATCCACATTTTCATGGGACTAGTTAATATCCTCCTACAGGGCTCAATGACTGCTGCCTTAACTATTCTATTTTTCCCTATGATGTTTGGAAAATATATCATCATTCTGATTTTTGCTTTAATAAATTTTCTATTTTACTTCAGCTTTTGGCTTAATTCCTTGCTCTGTGTTTATTACGTTACCAGTATTTCCAACTTCAGTCACAGATTCTTATTTTGGTTGAAAAGAACGTATCCAGTGATTATGCCAAAGCTCATACTAGTGACGGCAATTGGATGCCTCATTATAAGTGTCCTGTGTATATGGAATATCCATCTCGAAATCCAAGCAGAAACGTTTCCGAACATGACAGTTAACTCCTCAGTTTTTGGAGGTGATTTTCATGTAGACCCTCAATATATGGTGATATCCAGCTGTGTGGGATGCTTCTTGCCCTTCGCACTGTCCTCTTTCTGCCTCGGACACACACTGACCTATATTATGAGACATGTCTGGAGAATAATCCGTAAGAACTCGGGGTTCAGCCGCCCTAATCTCAAGGCTCATGTTAGGGCGGCGATAACAATGGCACTGGTTTTTATTCTTGGTCTGAGTTTAAACTTAGCCCAAACATCTGGTTTTGTTTCCATCCTAAGACCTGATTTGAGCGTCACCATCTTATCCTGGTTTTTAACAGTTTCCTACCCCACCGCAGAGAGTTTGATCATTATTCAATCAAGCCCCAAAATGAGGCCGCTGTGTCAGATGAAGAACTGTTTTGGAAGAACTTGATGAACTTGATTCTTTTTTTCAACCTAGATTATTATGTAATTATGTAAGACAATGCATTAAAGGGACAGCTCATTGAAGTTGTCTCTGTGCTGTCTCCCTATTGCACTTAGTACTGCAATGCTAAATGTTTACATTGCAGCTCTACGTCTGCCCTCTGTGGCTGTCTAACACAGGGCTTCCTGTATCGAAACTGACTTTTGGTCCGGTATCTAATGCTGGACATTATCACACACTGCATGAGGACATCCAACGTTAGATTTTTCCCCATAGGAATGCATGGATTCAATGCTTTCCTATGGGTAGGTCTAATGCGCACGCCGCATTTGCCGCACATGCACATTAGAGCCTGCTCGATGCAGGACGTCGGAGGGGGAGACACTGCCACCCAGCACCAATGTAAATTTTTAACCCTTTATTTACCTGGGAGTAATGGACAAGGGAGGAGGGAGGCAAGGGGAACGATAGTGCCAGGAATACAGCTTTGTAATCCTGGCACTACAGTCTCCCTTTAAACTTGGATCTAACAGAACTGGTTGATAAATTATGTTAAGAGTACAATCGTTACTGACCCAGTCCTGCAGGTTACCATTAAATTAAAATGTTTATTTTTAATTCATAGTTTAGTGAACATTATACATTATAGATAACAAATAAGGATACAATTCAAAGAGTAAATTCTTATATCACCACTAAGCTGCTTCTTTACTGAATGTAGTTCCATATGCCTATCATAGCGATATCTTGCAATAGTGTGTTGCATCTCTCAAAGGTCCAAACCTTTGTGCCAACATGGACCTCAACCAGATAAATTCCTTTCTGTACATTCTTATGGATGGTCAATTAAGTTTGAGGATTTTTTTTTATCTTGGGTCAATGTCATACAGTTTTGGTGTATCTACATTTTTTGACTAGATTTTTAGTTGCAGATTTAGTTGCAGATTTTTGGCTTGTTTATCAATCGTACCCGTCTATCTCAAATACTGGAGAAAAAGGGTCCAGTCTTAAGATCCTGCTAAACATATCTTTTACCAGTATTGTAATACTCTCGCAACTTGGCTAGGGTCTCACTGTCCCTTCCAACCCTGGACCCACACCTGGATCCATCTCCCAGTGGGAAGACCTCTCCTCTAAGAGAGTATAGCCATCCAAAGAGCAGTATAGCAAGTGATTTATAGCAGGTATCGATTTCCCCCACATACATTAGTTGAGACTGAATGCTGAAGGGTGAACTGGTTTTATTGGAGGCTACACATGGCCTTCTATGCAAAAGCCCCTGCAAGGGGTTTCCAATACAAGAATACAGGGAAATCCCTCCCACGCTACTTTGTGCCTGAGAGATAATTATCTGAGACGCAAACATATAATTAAATTAACTCTCAGGTACAAAAAACATACAATTTCTAAACATCTAAACATTTCCTTTTATATTCTGATGGATGGAAGCGTCATCCAAAATGAGTGAGATAGAAGCATACAGTTCCAATCATATCTAACGCTTCAGATGTAAAACCTTCTCTGCATCTCACTATTGTATGTGATAACCGATAGAGCACCGTGTTTGTCACCAATAGAGGCGGACATCAATGTAAGCATACTTTAACAGTGCTTTTACACATTCCATATAATAAATATATACAAATTTAACATATACAAATATTCTTACATTTTAATATTATACTCAACAGAGCAATGCTATTTCATGGAACCATTATGATTGTAAAATATTGAATCGTACCAATAATGTGAGTATTTGCTGACTGTGACATTTTGGGCAAAGTGAAAGCATTGGATTGTATCCAAGATACTTCGCACCGCAAACCACAATCTGGCCCAGGTATACATTACACGTATAATAAGACTTCAGGAATCTTAACTTTCTCACAACTCAATATATGTAACACATACCATCCAGTTCATTAAGGAAAGACAGCAATTAACATTCTGATGTAATTTGAAAGTAAAGCCCTTTTATTTACAAATCTCTAAATTACTCGAAATGTGTGGGCACACAGCATGAAAAAAGCCAAACATATAGAATGAAAGAAATGTATTTATTATTCTGAACATGACAAATATACTTTGTGCAGAATGTGTGATACACCTCTTATGTTATAGCTATTTATCTTATATCCAGAATCTATCTTTGTGGAAATTAAATAGTGAATTATCTCGTCAAGCCATAAGGAAAGCTTATAAACACATATTTATGTAGAGTCATTTGAAATTGACTCTACAGAATGAATAAATAGTTTAATAAATGCAGTAGTTGTTTAAGAATTATTTTTAATTTTAGTATAAAGTTAGAATTTTACATTAGATTAGTCATTGTTGTAATTGTATTTATTGTAGTTAGAATGTATTTAAAGAATATGAGTCGTATAGAGCTAATTAATTCATATTAAAAAAAAACAAAAAAAACTTCCTTATAGGTATTTTGTAGTTTGTGACATATCTTGATTCACTCATGTCGTAATAAAATCTTTCAAATTCTGTGCCTGTGGCTTTATTTTCTCGAGGATATTGATCTCAAGTAGAAAAACATAGCATAAATAACTAGTTACTAAAACCTTAGAAATTACTGTGAGCTTATAGACTTATTGCAAAACTGTCAGGTATCATCAAACAACCCATTTATATAACTGAATTCACCTCGCTTGGAGGAATGAAACAGATCACACGAGATATACAAATATACATAATAAAAGCCACATACAAATGGTTTCCAACATAAATGTTCAGACTTAAAGTTTCGAACTAGCCTTCTTCAGTATTTTGATTCCTGTATTCCATCCGTGGAATGCACACTGGTCGCTCCTTCCACTTCCCTTATCTCGTCGTTGCAGCAGGAGATGTTTATGATTATAGTACATCTAAGTGTGAAGTCACCACACCTGGTTATTAGATTATTTATATTTTTTTCCAGCCTCGATCCAAAGATGAAACTATTGCAGAGACCTTACATTCTGGAACGAATCATTGTGGCAATTTATTTTGGTTTGTTTGCGGATGATTCGTCAGGTTTTTGTTTTGCCTCTTACCATACATATGTTGTATTTTATTTGTTAGAATGTTCCTTTATTGCTTGTGTACCTGTTGGGACTATTTTACACTAATAACCGTGAGATACAGTCAGAATATTAACCCATTCACTACTAACCACGACTATTTGCCCAAGTCCAAATGGCCCAATACCAAATGGGATAAAACTAATCGTTGGAGGCATGCACAGTATGCACAGCCGCCGTCCCACCACCCTGTACTCACCTGGACCTGCGAGCTGTCAGGCAGTCCCACAGTCTGCTAAAAAGTAAAATAAATTAAATTAAATAGATATATTAAACATAGATAATACATATATATGATTTCATTATTACTGTACTTTGATATTGTGTTTAATACTATAAAATGTATTATGACGATGATATCATCAGTGAAACTGCATTTTTTGTGTAAAAAATGCAAAAAAGAAATATGAATGCTAAGTTTGGCCAGGGTTTGTGACTACCTGTTTTTAATACCCTGGGTTTTCTACTTTTACAAATGGTATGCCATGATGGGGTCAATGCAACATAGGCCCAGTGTAGCGGTACTTACCCTTTCCAGGGGCCGGCCGGGGTCCTCTGTTCGAGCCGCGCGCGGTCCTGCTGCTGCACGAGCCGCACGCGGCTCATCCGACGGCTGTGACTGGAAAGCAGTCACGTGTTCCACCTAACTCTAAGAGCGCGCCGCGGGTATCGGGCGCGCTCTTAAAGGGACAGTGGGTGCCTAAATTGGAAAAGGCATCCCATTGGTCCCTGTCATGCCACACTCCCCATACACTTACCTTTTGGGGGCGTGGATGTGACAGGGACCAATCAAATTAGATGTTTAGGTATTTATACTCACCTTCTTCCCTTTGTTCCTTGCCCTATCGTGGTTTCTGTATCAGTTCCCTTTAGCGCTTGTTGTGTTCAGTTGTGTTTCTCCGTATTGACCTTGGCTTTGTTTCTGACTACGTTTTCTCTTTATCCTTCTGTTCTGGTTGTCGGCTTGTTGTTTACTGTGTACCAGACCCCGGCTTGTCCTAGTTTACGCTGTCTCTCTGTACCCTTGATTTCGGATTGTTCCTGACTCTGTCTCCTCTCATATACGTCGAGTCCGGCCATTCTAAGGTCCGGTAGACGTATCTCTCCTCTGTGTTGTCTTTTGTTTAGCTGAATCCTGCGTGTTGGGGTATATTCTCGTTACATTACGATAGGGCCATGGACCCCGCAGATTTGGCTCAGCAAATGGCTTCTCACGAGGCAAGGTTTGTAGAGCAGGATCACCGTATGGATCAGATAGCACAGGCTCTCCAGACGCTCTTGTCTAGAACCATTCCTGCAACCGCACCTAACCCTCCTACACCTCATCCTCCCGAAGTATCCAATTCAACCAATGCTTCGCCCCATTTAACACCTCCTCCTAGGTATGGAGGGGAAGCCAAGACATGCAGAGGTTTTATTAATCAAATAGAATTCCACCTTGAGATGTGTCCTCATTCCTTTCCCACTGATAGGTTTAAAGTGGGGTTTTTGATGCATCAACTTACTGACAAAGCACTAGAGTGGGCAAATCCTATTTGGGAGGCCAATGGACCTATGGTTCATGATTTCAATAGTTTTCTTGCGGCTTTTCGTAGAACTTTTGACACAACAAAGAGGTCAAAGAATGCCGCAAGAGCATTAATGAGGATTAAACAGGGGTCTAGGTCTGTGGCGGATTATGCTATTCAGTTTCGTACCCTTGCTTCACAGGTAGATTGGACCAATAATGGGTTAACTACTGCGTTCATGGAAGGTTTATCTGACACTATATTAGATGAGGTAGCGGCAAGGGAGCTTCCTATTCCATTAGAGGATCTTATTGACTACCTCATTGATATAGATAATAGAATTCGCGACAGGCTCTATACCAAAAACAAGAATAGACGTCTGGTCACATCTATTAACCCCAGAGTTGATAAACCTGAGAGTGTTAAAGTACCCGAGGAGGAACCCATGCAATTAGGGGTTGCCAAACTCTCGGATACTGAAAAACTACTTAGAAGAAGGAATGGACTCTGCCTATACTGTGGTAGGCGAGACCATATGGTAAGGGAATGTCCTTTGCGTCCGGAAAACTCTCGCACCTAAGACCTTATAGGGGACTGGCCTTGGGTGTGATCTCTAAGTCTCCTAAATTGCCTCCTAATCGTTTGCTTCTCCCTGTTTCCCTTCATATGGGGGTGAGTTGTATAGCAGAATGCATATTAGCCTTGGTTGATTCTGGGGCTGCTGAGAACTTTATTGACTCTGAGTTTGTTACTAAAAATAACATTCCCGTCAGAGAAAGGGAGATACCCTTGGCCATTGAGGCCATAGATGGTAGACCATTAAGTTCTCCAATTGTTACTCATGAAACTGTACCATTACACATGTATACAGGGGTTTTACACTTTGAAACCATTCGATTCCAGGTCATCACATCACCCTCTTCTCACATTGTGTTAGGGTACCCATGGTTACGTACTCACAATCCCATTTTCGATTGGGAGTCAGGGCAAATAAAATCATGGAGACATTTGTTAGAAGGAACTAAAGATCCTATTCTCATATTTACGGATCACAAGAACCTATCCTACCTTAGTGAGGCTAAAAGATTGTCTTCTCGGCAGGCTAAGTGGTCACTATTTTTGTCCCATTTCAATTACATTATCACCTATAGGCCAGGTGACCGCAACACTAAAGCAGACGCTCTGTCCAGACAGTTCGAAACTGCTGACAAACAGGAGATTGATGTTACTCCTGTGATTCCCCCAGAAAGGATAATCGCTACCACTGTTTTGTCTATTTCTTCGTCCCTCTTGCAGGCCATACAAGTGAAACAAAACATGGCACCTAGCGAGAGACCTACTGATAAACTGTTCGTTGATGTTCCCGAGAGACGGGAGATTCTATCGTTGTATCATGACACTAAGACTGCTGGACATCCTGGTATTTCCAAAACGGTGTCAGCGGTTTCTCGGTATTTCTGGTGGGATTCCTTACGCAAGGATGTCACTGACTATATAGGTGCTTGTACTACTTGTGCCTGTATGAAATCTTCTCGTAGGGTTCCTTGTGGGCTGTTGCATCCGTTACCTATTCCCGAGAGACCTTGGTCTAACCTGTCCATGGATTTTATTGTTGAATTACCTCCCTCGAATGGTAACACAGTTATCCTAATGATAGTGGATCGGTTTTCCAAGATGGCTCACTTTGTGTCTCTTCACAAGCTGCCCACGTCCAGGGAACTAGCACTTGTTTTCGCCAGAGAGGTGTTTCGATTACACGGCATTCCCGTATCTATTGTATCTGATAGGGGTAGCCAATTTATTTCCAGGTTCTGGAAAGCCTTTTGTTCGGAAATGGGCATTTCTCTCTCATTTTCTTCCGCTTACCACCCCCAGTCTAATGGAGCTGCCGAACGTGCCAATCAATCTCTGGAGCAGTACCTTCGTTGTTTCGTATCCCACCATCAGAACAATTGGTCTGACCTTCTTCCTTGGGCTGAGTTTGCTCGGAATAACGCTACTCATGATTCTTCCGGCAAGAGTCCTTTTTACGTTGTATATGGCCAACATCCTGTTGTTCTTCCGGCTGCTTTCTCCTCACAGGGCATGCCAGTTCTGGATGAACATTTGGCTAATTTGCGTAATACTTGGGAGCAGGTTCAGTGTTCTTTAGTGAATTCCGCTGCTCGCCAGAAGGTGCAGGCTGACAAGCATCGCAGGGCGGCTCCTTCTTATGTTGTGGGGGACAGAGTTCTGCTTTCTACGCGAAACATTCGCCTCCGGGTGCCTTCTATGAAATTGGCTCCCCGCTTTATTGGTCCTTATCGTATTCTGCATAAGGTTAATCCTGTTTCATATGCCTTGGGTCTCCCTAAGAATCTGCGTATTCCTAATGTCTTTCACACCTCGTTGTTGAAGCCTTTCGTACGCAACCGCTATACCCGACATGCACCTCCTCCCCCTCCTGTTTCTGTGGAGGGTCATGAGGAATTTGAAGTTTCTGCAGTTCTTGACTCTCGTTTCCTTAGGGGCCGACTTCAGTACCTAGTGCATTGGAAGGGCTATGGGCCTGAGGAGCATAGTTGGATTTCCGCTGACGCGGTTCACGCTCCTCGTCTTGTGCGCTCTTTCCATTCTCGTTTTCCTGCCAGGCCTGGCCCTCCCCGCCCGGAGGGCGTGTCCTCGGGGGGGGTAATGTAGCGGTACTTACCCTTTCCAGGGGCCGGCCGGGGTCCTCTGTTCGAGCCGCGCGCGGTCCTGCTGCTGCACGAGCCGCGCGCGGCTCAGCCGACCGCTGTGACTGGAAAGCGGTCACGTGTTCCACCTAACTCTAAGAGCGCGCCGCGGGTATCGGGCGCGCTCTTAAAGGGACAGTGGGTGCCTAAATTGGAAAAGGCATCCCATTGGTCCCTGTCATGCCACACTCCCCATACACTTACCTTTTGGGGGCGTGGATGTGACAGGGACCAATCAAATTAGATGTTTAGGTATTTATACTCACCTTCTTCCCTTTGTTCCTTGCCCTATCGTGGTTTCTGTATCAGTTCCCTTTAGCGCTTGTTGTGTTCAGTTGTGTTTCTCCGTATTGACCTTGGCTTTGTTTCTGACTACGTTTTCTCTTTATCCTTCTGTTCTGGTTGTCGGCTTGTTGTTTACTGTGTACCAGACCCCGGCTTGTCCTAGTTTACGCTGTCTCTCTGTGCCCTTGATTTCGGATTGTTCCTGACTCTGTCTCCTCTCATATACGTCGAGTCCGGCCATTCTAAGGTCCGGTAGACGTATCTCTCCTCTGTGTTGTCTTTTGTTTGGCTGAATCCTGCGTGTTGGGGTATATTCTCGTTACACCCAGCAAACCAATCTGGAAATTTCAATGTGCAGACATGCAAAAGGGGAAAGCCCTATTTCTAACCTCAATAAGTTTAAAAAGTAAAAAAAAAAAAAAAAACATAAAAGCTGCAAAGGAGGGTACTATTGTACTCATGAGACATTTCTGAATACAAATATGTGCAATTTATTTTAGTATAATCCAACAGTATTATGACATTCACAGTTAAAATGTTATGCAGAACTTGAAAAATAACATTACTTAGTTTATTACACTTTTTTAGATATTATCCATAATAAATTATGTTGTATATATGAATATTTGATATGAATTGAAAGCCCTGTTTCTCCTGAATAAAATGATAAATTATAATTGTGGATGCACTTAAAAGACCATTATAGTCACCCAGAACCCTCCAGCTCAATGAAGTGGTCTGAGTGCCAGGTCCACCAGGTTTTAACCCTGCAGCTGTAAACCATAGCAGGTTCAAATAAACTGCTGTTTACATTGCAGGGTTAATCCAGCCTCTAGCGGCTGTCTTCCTGACAGCCGCTAGAGGCGCTTCTGTGACGCTGAATGCGAAAATTGCATTGAGTACGAAGAACGTCCATAGGAAAGTATTGAGAAATGCTTTCCTATGCACGGTTTGAATGTGCACGGCTCTTGACGCGCATTCGCATTGGGCGCTGACGTCGGCAGGTGTAGGAGAGTTCCCCAGCGCCGAAGGGGCCGGCGCTGGAGAAAGGTAAGTGGATGAAGGGGTCCCTGAGGGTGGGGGGCCCTAAGGATTATATAGTGTCAGGAAAACTAATTTGTTTTCCTGACACTATAGTGATCCTTTAATATAAATGAAATGAATTATGGTTTAACAGACATATAGCGCAAATTCCAGGTTTTGTTTACGTTTTATGTTTGAGTCCTTAAGTGAAAACATGCATTGTAATTTCTATGTATGTATTCTGACCGGACAGGATAATCTACAAAATATTAAAACAGCACGCAGTGCTTTCTGTATAAATATAAAAATATGGAAAATACCAATGAAATAAAACTCACATCGTATCGAGCCGTATCACAAATTCCAGGTTGCCTGTGCAGCCTTCGGTAAAGTATCCTCCCAATAGGGTATCCAAATGAGGACTGGAGAAGGAGGCTCCAAGGTAAGTATAAACAACATTCCTGACTATTATACATGGCAGCATCACATATGGGTAAGCTGTCAGGACAGGAATAATTAAACAATTATCTTTCCTATAAGAGCCCCATCCACTCTAGACCTCCCTTAGTCTTTTTTTCCTGTCCTAGTTGACAGACAGGGATTTGGATCCCTTTAATGTTTTTTTTTTAACTGGGCTCACTACCGTGTTTAACATGGTTCTTCCAGGGGGAGTTCAGCTTCTCTCCCCCTGAAGAAACCAGTAAACAGGCGGCACTGGCAGCACTAACTGGTTTGAGTCTAACTTCAACTCCTATCATCCCCAGCAGCATGGACTAGATAGAGATGTAATAGTCCATTTTACCCCCTATCTAAGGGGCCATCATCTTACCAGCATAGTGAGTGTTTTCTCAGGCTTCAGGTTCCAGGGATGTCAGTTCGGCATCGCGTCCAGGGTTTCCAAGATGGCGGCGACATTACTTTGAAGCCCTAGAACCTCTCAGGATTCGTCTCCAAGAAAGAGGAAACAGAAAACCAAACGCTGCATGGGCTGCGGTCCAAAAGCTCCAGAGGGGAAGAACCTATGCTTCCAATGTATGGAACAAGTTGCAGAGAGACAAACCAAAAGAAGCTCACCCCAAACGGAATTCAAAAATTGGATTTCTGATGCCATCGCTGAAGGCTTTTAATCAGCATCCAAAGGAGCTATTCAAAGGTATAGAGAAGCGTCTGCCTCTTCGGGGTCTAACCTAGAGCAAAATGATCCAAAGATGAGAAGTATTATGAATACTGGAAGAAATCTCTAAACTCCAGGAAGGTGGATAAACTAACCTCATTAGTTAGAAGTACCTTAAAAATTCCAGAGGATAGACAGGAAATTTCAGCATCAGATGTCTTCTTCGAAGACCTACGATCTGCTATGCCTACTTTTTTGCTCCATTTTACAATAAAAGAATTAATAAACTCTGAATGGTCCAAACCAGAAAAGAGACTACAAGCAAAAGTGAAAAGAATGTACCCATTTGCATCAGAAGAAGTGAAGCATTGGGAAACCATTCCTAAAACTGAAGCAGCAGGAATCCTGTAAGCAAAGAAGACCATTATCCCCATAGATAGCATGGCATACCTGAAAGAACCTATGGAAAAAAGAATTGATTCAAATTTGGTAAAACAATATCTGGCAATTGGGCTGGGGTTACATCCAGCTGCAGCCTTAACTTCAGTAGCCAGAAGTGTGAAGGTCTGGATTGAAAATCTAGAAGAATATATATCCAGTGGAATAAGTAGAGAAAACTTGATTGAATCCCTGAAAGACATAAAACAGACACCGGACTTCATGTCTGAATCAGCTCTAGACATCACAAAAGCTCTATCAAAAAGCCTTGCATTATCAGTAGCAGCTATAAGAGCACTGTGGCTTCATTCCTGGGGAGCAGACTATGCCTCCAAAGCCTGTCTTTGTGTATTACCTTTCCAAGGGGAAAGGTTATTCGGTAAAGTCCTAGATGATGTAATTCAAAAGGCCGCTGATGGGAAGAAAATTTTTCTACCACAGTCAAACAGAAGACCCTACAATTCATCTTACAGAGACAAGTAAAACAAAGTTTCGTCAATTTCAGCCATGACAAATACCAGATGGGCTATAAATCCTCTAATAATGTGGTTTTTCAAAGCAGTTTTGAGGATAAGACCACCTACCAAACAGTTGGCGCCTCCTTGGGACTAAATTCTCTTATTAAAGTACCATTTGAGCCACTGGAATAAATAGGAATTTATTTACTTACCATGAAAACACTTTTCCTCATCACAATAACATCATAACATCGGCCTGAAGGATATCAGAGATCCAGGCATTAAGTTCAGAAGAACCATATACAGTATTCCATCAGGAGCGGGTGGTGCTGGTTACTAGACCTGACTTTCTTCCAAAATTAGTTTCTTGATTCCACATTCAGCAAGAAATTGTGATTCCTTCATTCTTTCCTAATTCAGCAAACGAGGAAGAATTAGGATGGAGGAAATTGGATGTGATGAGATGCCTAAGCATTCATTTAAAAAGATCAAACGATTTCAGAAAATCAGAAAGCCTTTTTATCCTACCTTCAGGCAACAGGAAAGGGGAAGCAGCCTCTATTGCAACATTAAGATGGTGGCTATCCCTTATAATCAAAAAAAGCGTACATTTCCCATGGTCGTTAAGCTCCAAGTATCATCAAACTGCACTCAACATTGGCTTTAAGGGTGGAGTTGCTGGCTGAGGATATTTGTAAGGCAGCTACATGGTCCTCTCCAATCACTACAAACTGTATTTAATAAGTACTTTGTTTGTCTTCAGCATCAATAATGGCTCTGTTCTAATTAATTTCATTTAATCCCACCATTCTTCAGAGCTTGGGTAATACCTGTAACGGATCACCCGACTGGGTACCTCCGTTGAAGGATGCTCCTAGCGCTTACAGAGGGCTCCAAGCACTCCGCCAGACACCACAACCACTGTAGACCCCACGAACCGCCGCAGCTTGATAGGGGTCTCGCAGTCTCCTACCCACCCTGGACCTATGACAAGGCTCCAGGTTCCAGTGGGTGAACCTCTCCTCCAAGAGAGTGAAGCAGGAACAAGCTCTTACAAGAGCTTAGCAGTGATTATAGCAAGGGAATATACAGAGCATAGCAATCCCTTGTAGCAGATTCCCCCAATAAGAGACAGGACTCAGATTGAGGGTGAAGTAGAACTCTTGTTTAATGGCAGGTACTCTGCTTTTATGCAGTGCTCCCCTGCAAGGGAGACGCCCACAGGCAATTAGACATTAACCAATCAGACAACGGTTACATCCCACAGATTCCCTCCCCTCTGCTTGCGAGATAATTGAGTTTCTTACTGTATCTACTCAATTATCTCCAAGCTAAAACATACTTTTTATGCATTTTTATAACTTTATGATTTTTTTATCACACAGGAATAAAACTATATATATTTTTATGAACAACACAACTTGGGGACAAACATATTAAAAATTTGTACAAATCGGTTCAGTGGTTCCAGAGGTATTGAAAAGGTCTCTTTGGACCGACCGCAAGCCTGTTTGCATGCCCAAAACAGTTCCACAGATTCAGGCTGTGCGGTCGGTCTATTTCTGCCTTGAAAAATAACAAAGTCCCATCCGAAGGCGGCGTTTGAATAGTCGAACACACTTCGACTTCTGTTGAAGTGTCGAAGTAAAACGAGGTTAAACTTCCGCGGTGGTCGTTAGACGAGTGGCAGTCTATTTCACATGAAAAAGATGACAAAGTCCCATTCGAACGTGTGTTCGCATCTTCGAATGGGACTTAGTCTCCAGCCGCAGTGTCGAAGGGTAGAGGAAGGTACAGGTCAGCGGTGTTCGATCAGCGGTGGCTGATTTCTGTTCCACGGATTTGACGGCACACACTGCTGACCGCGTTAAAATGGCTGCCGCCACGTGTTCGATTGTCTAATAGCCGCCACTTCGACTACTTCGACACTTCGGCTGTATTCGAAGTGCCAATTTAAAGTTGCAACACTGCTCCAAAGTAATTAAAGGGCCAGAAACAGCATAATATAAGTCCATAAGTCCCAACTCAGTTCCTTAAAGGGCAATACATCCCAGGGCCATAGTCGCAGGGCAGGAGGCTGGCAAACAGGCCCCTCCAAAAACCAGTGGCGAGGTTACTTTCGCCACAATACCCATGTGATGCTGCCATGTATGGCCAGGAAAGTAGAAAATTGTTTCCATACTTACCGTTATTTTCTTTTCCTGGCTATTATACATGGCAGCATCATGCTCCCTTCCTTCTGGATTCTTCAACTGGAGCTATTTAACAAGACTGAGGGGTCTAGAGGTGAGAGGGCTTTTATTGGATTTAATTGTTTAATTATACCTGTCCTGACAGATGGGAGGAGGAGCTTACCCATATGTGATGCTGCCATGTATAAGTATGGAAACAATGTCATTTCTGCAATGACCTTGGCAAGAGGAGTCGGCTACAGAAGCTCTCCATGGAAGTAAGGTAAGATATCGTGACAAGGATTCAGTCACCCTAACATCCAGGCTCATATTAGAGCTGCAACAACAATGGTACTAGTTTTTATTCTTTGTCTGAATTTATTAGCAGAAATATCGGTTTTGTTACTAAAATAAAATATATTGTGAGATGGGGAAAGTAACCCTTCCTAAGGGTTAAATCACTTAATTTACATCAATGTATTATCCCTACATAAAGTGCTTTCAGACATCGTTCTATACTCCTATCAAACTGTATATTTTGCTTTAATAATCATTGTTTCTTGTTGACTCATTGGATGCAGGTACTTTTCGTCATCTGATATATTTATTTTTGCCTGAGACTGGTGACGATATATTGATAACATTTCAGGGTGTTAATGAATACTGAAACAATCGACCAAAGTAGCACATAGAGAAGATTTTATCTTGATAGCAATAGATTGATAGAAAATAATGCTTGACTTATAGAATGTGAATTTTTTATTTTATTGGCACTGTATAAATGCCAATAATACTAATAATATTATTTCTTTTTTCTATCAATAGAGCTCTGTAATGAGCAATCACACCCCCATAATGCTCTTCCTCACTTCCTCCACCACCACCAGGGCCGGATTAACATAAGGGCTGATGGAGCTGCAGCTCCAGGCCCAGGCCCAGGCCCATGGAATAGGCCCATTTAAAAAAAAAAAAAAAAAAAAACTTTTTTTTTTTTTTTTTTTACACACTACTCTTAGATTTGCCACCTGACTGCTTTTTTTACTGGCACAGCCGGTATTTGAGGCTGTCTGGCCGTGCCGGTATTGCAGTAATGCCGGCAATACAAATGCAGGTAATTTTCTCCGAATAAATCAAAATGACTCTGCAATACCAGCACCGGCCTGTAGGGGTCACTGTGTGTGGAGAGAGGCAGGGATAGGAAGTTACAGCATATACCTGCCTCTCTCTACTACTCACTGATCCATGGTCCAGACAGTAGCTCTACAGCTCAGGTAAGTGATGGATTGGCAGGAAAGGCAGCAGGGACACATGGGGACACAGACATTAGGGGACATACGGGGACACTGAGACACTAGTAGACACAGACACAGGGAGACCTGGGAACACAGACACTAGGGGGACACTGAGACACTAGGACACAGACACAGGGAGACCTGGGAACACTGAGACACTTGGAAACACTGAGACACTTGGAAACACTGAGACACTAGGGGACACTGAGACACTAGGGGACACAGACACTAGGGGACACTGAGACACTAGGACACATGGGGACACAGACACTGGGAGACCTGGGGACACTGAGACACTAGGGGACACTGGGACACATGGGGATGCTGAGACACATGGGGTCGCTGTGAGACATAGAGACATTGGGAGACACTGAGACATTGGGACACGGAGACACTATGTTCCCATGTCCCCCAGCCAGTGTCCCTAGTGTCTGTGTCCCCAAGTCTCCCAGTGTCTGTGTCTCATGTCTCTCAGTGTGCCTAGTGTCCCTATATGTCCCAGTGTCCCCATGTCTATGTCCACAACTGTCCCCATGTCTCCCCAAGTGTCTGTCTCCCATCCAGTGTCCCCTAGTCTCCCAGTGTCCCCTAGTCTCCCAGTGTCCCTAGTGTCTTAGTGTCCCCATGTCTCCCAATGTCTGTGTTCCTAGTGCCTCAGTGTGCCTGGTGTCCCCATGTCTCCCAGTGTCCCTATATGTCCCAGTGTCCCCATGTCTATGTCCACAACTGTCCCATGTCTCCCAGTGTCCCCAAGTGTCAGTCTCCCAGCCAGTGTCCCCTAGTCTCCCAATGTCTGTGTTCCCATGTCTTAGTGTCCCCAAATGTTTCAGTGTCCCCATGTCTCCCAGTGTCTGTGTCCCTAGTGTCTCAGTGTCCCCATGTCTCCCAGCGTCCCCATGTCTCCCAGTATCCCCGGGTCTCTCAGTGTCCCCATGTCTCTCAGTGTCCCCAGTATGCTAGTGATGTGGGGACACACTGAGACATTGGGACACTGGGAGAAATAGGGACACAGACACTGAGAGACTAGGGGACTGGGCGACATGGGGACACTGACACTGTGATACATAGGGACACTGAGACACTGGGTGACTTGCGAGACTGAGACACTGGGAGACAGGGAGACACTGTGAGCATTCCATCTATACAGCAGAATCAAACTGTGAGTAGTTTGTTGGTGATTTTAAAGAATTTTCTCTGATGTCACTCCTTGTGATTTACATCATGTGATGTCACGCATAACTAATTAATTATACAAATGATTAAGGCTGGTATTTTTTTCCAAGAAACGTGGAAACCTTAACTACTCTTCAGATACTGTTGCTAAAAGGAGCACTATAGAGTCAGGAACACAATCCTGTATTTCTGACCCTATTATGTCAAAACCACCACCCTGGCCCCTTCTTGCCTCCCTAAATATAGTAAAATATTACTTGTATTCAAGTCTGCAGCTGCTGGCTCAGAAGTGATGGTCTGAGCAATTACAATACTTCCCCATAGGATTGGCTGAGACTGTCAAGTAGGCAGATCAGGGGCAGAGCCAGCACAAGTCCAACATAACCCTGGCCAATCAGCATCTCCTCATAAAGATAAATCGAATCAATGCATCTCTATAGGAAAGTTCAGTGTCTGCATGCAAAGGGTGGAGACACTGAATGGCAGTGCTGCACACTAGGCAGTACTGCCCCAGGAAGCACCTCTAGCAGCCATCTAAGGAGCAGCTAGTGGAGTTATTTTCTCTGAAAAGAGAGTGTTTACTGCAAAAAGCCTGAATGGAATGATTTTACTTACCAGAACAAATACAATAAGCTGTAGTTGTTCTGGTGACTATAGTGTCCCTTTAAGTTTGGAAGCTGTATGGGAACAAAAGATGTATGGGAACAAAACTTGTGTGGACTGGCTGAGATTAAAAATAGTTTAGGTAATGCAGACATTGGTCTCTCAAACACTGTGGCATGTCCCCTTTCTTCTACACTCACTACATACACCTTTTCTCTGTCTCAGACTATATATAATATATACAAAGGTAAGTAGACAAGTGGACCAGCGAGTGCTATGGGACAGTCCTTAGAAAGCATGGAGTGAGCGCATCATTAGACACATTTATGTCAAGCTCAAGGTGCTGCCTGCATAGTATGCCCTTAGTTGGACAGCCTGCAGGATTGGCAGGCAGCCTGACATGCATTCATGCCAGACTGACCTTCCAATTCTTTGGACAGACATGCCCCCATGTTCACCCCTTTTGGCAGGTCTGGTCACGTGACTCGCGCCAGTGGCCCACCCTTTTACCCCACCCATTGACTTCCTGCTTGACTGGACACTGCTGTTAGGGGTTATGGATTTACTTGAAAGATGAAAGCATAAATTAGAGAGAGATTAGCATAGAGTATGTGTTTTCTTATAGCTGCATCCTATGAGTTTCCCTCCAGCACCAGCTCCATCAGATACATGACGCTTGGGAGGTATGACTGTTTTAGTGTTTTTGGTCGATAAGATTCTGTAATTAGGCCCATCATAATTGTCAGCACCAGGCCCACTGGGCTCTTAATCCGGCCCTGACCACCACCGACCTGGATGGTTTGGGATTCATACATGAGTCTTTTCAGTTCAGACTAACTTCATCCATGCAAACATTTTGGGAAAAACAACTCAGACAAGCTGAACTGGCAGGAATACCGTACAGAAAGTTATATATATATATTGCAGTATGATGACTGGAGCATTGTTGCGCCATTTGTTTCACAGATCAAGTGATTAATGGTAACCAGTGGAGAAGGAGAAAAGGTGGAGCAGTAAAATCTCTATCTGTATATTATGGATTCTCACTTGATCTGTGAATCAGTGGAATTAATTGATTGACTGATTTGACTGCTCTCAAAACTAAATTATTTCTCAAACTCTCTTCCCATGCTAAAGATTTCCATTGAGCGAGTCTCAATATAAGTGCACGTGAACTGTCTAACTTTGTTAATCTTTGAACTCTGGCTTGGAAGTTAGTGGATAATGGAATGCCTTTGCATTGGTTTAGCTTAATAAATGACTATTGTTTCAGTCCATTCCATGTGCTCACTCTAATCCAGGGGAAAAGGTAACTACATCGGACATGTAACCCCTTGAGAGATAGATGCAGTTCAAGAAAAACAAAATGTGAGAAATTTAACTCACTATCATAAAAAATTTAGATGTCATCTTTTTATTTATGTGTGATTTAAAATTACTGTGATGTACATACTTTTAGTTTGCTTTGATAAATGCAGAGGAGGGGTATTAGTACAATACAGAGATTGTTTAGATTGTGTATTACAATAAACACACTGCAATTCTTTTTTTTGTCCAATTGTATGTCCCACATTACAAGAAACCGCAGTTCATAGATTTCAATCATTATAGGAATGTAATGTACGTATCCCATTAGTGTAAAAGATATTGGGGGGTTGGTTAATTGTCCCCCTCCAGTATGAGCTGCTGAGTTCCCTGAGTATTCTACAGACAGCAGTTACATTGTAATATCCATATCCTTTTAGTATAAAAGATATTGGGTGTGGGAGGGGGGTTGGATAATTGCCCCCTCCAGTGTGAGCTGCTGTAATCCCTCAGTATTCTACAGAAAGCAATTGCATTGTAATGTCCGAATCCCTTTAGTGTAAAAGATATTGGGGGGGGAGGGAGGGGAGGATTGGTTAATCCGCACCTCCGGTGTGAGCTGCTGTGTTCCCTGAATATTCTGCAGACGGCAATTATTTTGCCCTCTTGAGGTCTTTTGCCCTCAGTCCCCAGGTCCAATAATCGTCTGTGTTCCATTGGTTTCGTCTCTCTCTCCTGTTGTTGTACTTCACTTTCTCATGAAGCTTTTTAAATCTCTAATCTTCTCACCCATTCAATACAATATTAATCCTTTTTAACGAGGGGTAAACTATGCTTAAAGGAAAATACTTAACTAATCCCAATTAAAACCCAAAAGACCTCTGTGTCCCATCTACAGTGTCATAAATACACTGAAGATGCATCGTGAAAATGTAAATATTGTTAAAATCGTTCATGTTAGAATCATACATCCATGCCGGCACTGTGTAAGTTGTGACGGTTTCAGTTTGTACTAGCCATCCTGGTATTTAATGACTTTGTGATGAGATGTTGTTAAACAGATTGATTAGGATGAGTCATTAAGTCACCGTCCTGCACTGAAAGATCCAACAGGTGGAACCAGACACAATGTAGATTCTCACTCAATAATTTCCACTGGATGCCTTATTCAAAATTTGTGACAAAAGAAGGAAACAAAAAGAAAGAATGCTAAATATAATTGGGTCCTCATCATCATCACTTCCAGATTTCAGAGGTTTTAGGACTTTAGAAGATGACTTCTAAACACTGACTTTGTGTACTTAGAGTTAATTCAAAAGCAGAGGCATAATTTAAAGGAAAGGTAATACTTTGCAGCCAAATGAAGGGAGAAAGAGGATGTGCTGAATTTGCATTGACTGCCGTCATTTATGGGAGATGTGCTCACGTTCTTTCTCTGATTTTCTCTGCTTCCAACATAACGAGAACCAAGAGAAGGACCATGGAGACTGTTTCAGACATTGTATGGCTAATACCAGTTCACATTGTTGGACTGATCGGGTTCACCCTGAACTCCTGGATTATAGCCGTGAACATGAAGGACTATCGTGCAGGTATCAGACTGAGCCTCTGTGATCAGATTCTGACTCTGATCGGACTGACCAACCTGGGCTTGCAGACTGTCCTCAGTGCAAACTCATTCATCAGTACATTTAAATCTAATTATAAAATGTTTTTCCAAGAATTCCAACTAACGAAGCTTGGGATTCTACTATTTCTAACTGTATTCAATCTCTGGCTAATGCTTTGGCTCTCATCCTACTACTGCCTCAAAATTGTCAATTTTAAACGAGGAATATTCTTCACTTTGAAGATGAGAATCTCAACTTTTCTACCGAAGTTAATGGTTTTCTCGTTTGTTGAATCCATCTTCATAACAATACCATCTGCCTGGAATGTCTCCCCACAGCTCTTAAACGAACCAAAAAAAAACTCTACAGATAATTCCATGGAATTTCAAGTAATTTTAACAGTCACATCTAACTATTTAGTGGTTGTTTTCACAGGGACTATTGTACCCCTGTTCTTCACCCTTTTGAACATTGGACTGACACTTATCTCACTTTGGAGGCACACAAAGATGATGAAGACGAATGACTTCTGCAGACACCAGTTAGAAGCCCACCTCAAAGCGGCCAGGACAATGGTCCTACTGATGCTTATCTATGTTATCTATTATATGTCATGTGCCATTATCACTTTATACTCATTTAATGTTGGTAATATCATGATGGTTTGGTTTTTGGTTTTAGCCTATCCCATGGCCCAGTCCATAATAATAATACTGGGAAACTCCAAATTAAAAAAGGCCAGTAAAATGACAGAAACGTATCTGAGGAACTGTGTAAAAGGTACTAGCCAGCAACAAAATGATAAAAAAATAGCTATTGAAGATAGGCCCAACTAAGGAGCATGACTTCAAAGGAATTACCACTATTAATATCACTTCTATAAAATAAACAGCTAAACAGAGCTATGGTATCGGTTGGGATTCAGGAAATAGCAGTAGGCAGTAGAGTACGTAAAGTGTAAAACATCCCTGTGCCAGACATCACACTATTAATGGGAGAAAGCAGAGTCTGTAGTTACAGTGCCTTGCAAAAGTATTCACCCCCTTGACTTTTTGTTACATTACAACCTTAAATTAAATTTTTTTATTAATCTGAATTTTATGTGATGGATCAGAACACAATAGTTTAAGTTGGTGAAGTGAAATGAGAAAAATATATACATAAAACTATTTTTTAGAAATAGAAAACAGAAAATTGGCATGTGCGTATGTATTCACCCCCTTTGTTATGAAGCCCATAAAAAGCTCTGGTGCAACCAATTACCTTCAGAAGTCACATAATTAGTGAAATGATGTCCACCTGTGTGCAATCTGAGTGTCACATGATCTGTCATTACATATACACACCTTTTTTTGAAAGGCCCCAGAGGCTGCAACACCTAAGCAAGAGGCACCACTAACCAAACACTGCCATGAAGACTAAGGAACTCTCCAAACAAGTAAGTGACAATGTTGTTCAGAAGTACAAGTCAGGGTTAGGTTATAAAAAAATATCCAAATCTTTGATGATCCCCAGGAGCACCATCAAATCTATCATAACCAAATGTAAAGAACATGGCACAACAGCAAACCTGCCAAGAGACGTCCGCCCACCAAAACACACGGACCGGGCAAGGAGGGCATTAATCAGAGAGGCAGCACAGAGACCTAAGGTAACTCTGGAGGAGCTGCAGAGTTCCACAGCAGAGACTGGAGTATCTGTACATAGGACGACAATAAGCCGTACGCTCCATAGAGTTGGGCTTTATAGCAAAGTGGGCAGAAGAAAGTCATTACTTTCAGCAAAAAACAAAATGGCACGTTTTGAGTTTACAAAAAGGAGTGTGGGAAACTCCCAAAATGTATGGAGGAAGGTGCTCTGGTCTGATGAGACTAAAATTGAACTTTTTCGTCCATCAAAGAAAAGCTGTCTGGCGCAAACCGAACACATCACATCACCCAAAGAACACCATCCCCACAGTGAAACATGGCGGTGGCAGCATCATGCTGTGGGGATGCTTTTCAGCAGCCGAGACTGGGAAACTAATCAGAGTTGAGGGAAAGATGGATGGTGCTAAATACAGGGATATTCTTGAGCAAAACCTGTACTACTCTGTGCGTGATTTTAGGCTAGGACAGAGGTTCACCTTCCAGCAGGACAATGACCCCAAACACACTGCTAAAGCAACACTTGAGTGGTTTAAAGGGAAACATGTAAATGTGCTGGAATGGCCTAGTCACAGCCCAGACCTCAATCCAATAGAAAATCTGTGGTCAGACTTAAAGATTGCTGTTCACAAACGCAAACCATCCAACTTGAAGGAGCTGGAGCAGTTTTGCAAGGTGGAATGGGCAAAAGTCCCAGTGGTAAGATGTGGCAAGCGCATAGAGACTGATCCAAAGCGACTTGGAGCTGTGATTGTAGCAAAAGGTGACGCTACAAAGTATTGACTTTATATACCCAGGGTGAATAGTTATGTACATTGACCTTTTCTGTTATTTTGTCCTATTTGTTGTTTGCTTCACAATAATAAAAACTATTTAAAAAGAAAAAAAATCTGCAAAATTGTGGGAATGTTCTGTAAATTAAATTATGCAAATCCTCAAACAATCCATGTTAATACCAGGTTGTGAGGCAACAAAACATGAAAAATGCCAGGGGGTGGGGGGAGAGGGTTGGAATACTTTTGCAACGCATTGTAAATCCTCTGTCCTTAGTGCACTCAGTAATGCTACAGACTTTACATTCAGCTTGGAGTTTATACTGTTACGCCGCTTCAGCTAATCACATCAAACTAAGTGAATTCTGCTCACTGCAGCAATAATTAGCACTGTTGCATTATTAGTGGATATTGTGGCATGTGCTGTTACTGGGCACACAGGGCTAATAGCAAGCTTACTGGGTACACTGGGCTAAAAGCACACTTACTGGGTACACTGGGCTAATATCATACTTACTGGGTACACTGGGCTAAAAGCACACTTACTGGGTACACTGGGCTAATATCATACTTACTGGGTATACCGGGCTAATATCATACTTACCGGGTACACTGGGCTAATATCATACTTACTGGATACACTGGGCTAATATCATACTTACTGGATACACTGGGCTAATATCATACTTACTGGGTACACTGGGCTAATATCGTACTTACTGGGTACACTGGGCTAATATCATACTTACTGGGTATACCGGGCTAATATCATACTTACCGGGTACACTGGGCTAATATCATACTTACTGGATACACTGGGCTAATATCATACTTATTGGGTACACTGGGCTAATATCGTACTTATTGGGTACACTGGGCTAATATCATACTTACTGGGTACACTGGGCTAATATCATACTTACTGGGTACACTGGGCTAATAGCACACTTACTGGGTACACTGGGCTAATATCATACTTACTGGGTACACTGGGCTAATATCGTACTTATTGGGTACACTGGGCTAATATCATACTTACTGGGTAAACTGGGCTAATATCATACTTACTGGGTACACTGGGCTAATATCGTACTTATTGGGTACACTGGGCTAATATGGTACTTACTGAGTACACTGGGCTAATATCATACTTATTGGGTATACCGGGCTAATATCATACTTACTGGGTACACTGGGCTAATATCGTACTTACTGGGTACACTGGGCTAATATCATACTTACTGGGTATACTGGGCTAATATCATACTTACTGGGTACACTGGGCTAATATCATACTTATTGGGTATACCGGGCTAATATCATACTTATTGGGTATACTGGGCTAATATCATACTTATTGGGTATACTGGGCTAATATCATACTTACTGGGTACACTGGGCTAATATACTTATTGGGTATATTGGGCTAATATCATACTTACTGGATACACTGGGCTAATATCATACTTATTGGGTACACTGGGCTAATATCATACTTACTGGGTATACTGGGCTAATATCATACTTATTGGGTACACTGGGCTAATATCATACTTATTGGGTACACTGGGCTAATATCATACTTATTGGGTACACTGGGCTAATATCATACTTATTGGGTACACTGGGCTAATATCATACTTATTGGGTATACTGGGCTAATATCATACTTATTGGGTATACTGGGCTAATATCATACTTACTGGGTACACTGGGCTAATATCGTACTTACTGGGTACACTGGGCTAATATCATACTTACTGGGTACACTGGGCTAATATCATACTTATTGGGTACACTGGGCTAATATCATACTTATTGGGTACACTGGGCTAATATCATACTTACTGGGTACACTGGGCTAATATCATACTTACTGGGTATACCGGGCTAATATCATACTTACTGGATACACTGGGCTAATATCATACTTACTGGATACACTGGGCTAATATCATACTTATTGGGTACACTGGGCTAATATCATACTTATTGGGTACACTGGGCTAATATCATACTTATTGGGTACACTGGGCTAATATCATACTTACTGGGTACACTGGGCTAATATCATACTTATTGGGTACACTGGGCTAATATCATACTTACTGGATACACTGGGCTAATATCATACTTATTGGGTATACTGGGCTAATATCATACTTATTGGGTATACTGGGCTAATATCATACTTACTGGTTATACTGGGCTAATATCATACTTACTGGGTACACTGGGCTAATATCATACTTATTGGGTACACTGGGCTAATATCATACTTACTGGGTACACTGGGCTAATATCATACTTATTGGGTATACTGGGCTAATATCATACTTATTGGGTATACTGGGCTAATATCATACTTATTGGGTACACTGGGCTAATATCATACTTACTGGGTACACTGGGCTAATATCATACTTATTGGGTATACTGGGCTAATATCATACTTACTGGGTACACTGGGCTAATATCATACTTACTGGGTACACTGGGCTAATATCATACTTATTGGGTATACTGGGCTAATATCATACTTTCTGGGTACACTGGGCTAATATCATACTTACTGGGTACACTGGGCTAATATCATACTTATTGGGTATACTGGGCTAATATCATACTTATTGGGTACACTGGGCTAATATCATACTTACTGGGTACACTGGGCTAATATCATACTTACTGGATACACTGGGCTAATATCATACTTACTGGGTACACTGTGCTAATATCATACTTATTAGGTATACTGGGCTAATATCATACTTACTGGGTACACTGGGCTAATATCATACTTACTGGGTATACCGGGCTAATATCATACTTATTGGGTACACTGGGCTAATATCATACTTATTGGGTATACTGGGCTAATATCATACTTACTGGGTACACTGGGCTAATATCATACTTACTGGGTACACTGGGCTAATATCATACTTATTAGGTATACTGGGCTAATGGCACACTTACTGGGTACACTGGGCTAATATAATACTTATTGGGTATACTGGGCTAATGTCTGATTTTTGTGGGGTTCCTAGTTATGGCGGGGGCACTTTTGGGGTACTGTATATTTTGTAAGGATTTTATGTACCTGGAAGAAAATTAAATTATGGGTTTTTCTCACGCAATAATCTCTCAGGTGCAGAGGATCCTGGGAATAAAAACCCTGTTTTATTGTATTGGAGACCCCATGAAGAGGTCTGTGCATAAAAGCCGTGTGTGGCCAGAAATAAATCAGTTGACTCCCAAGACTATGTTTCGTCTGCTTACTGGGGGAATGGATGTCTGCTTGTTTTAATGGTTCCAGAGTGGCTGAGTGAAGGAATTAGCGGAGGTAACCAGTCGGGTTACCCGTGGTCCGCTACATTGAAATATTATATATTTAATGATTATATAATGTATAAATTTAGTTTTTTACTGCTCCTCCTGTTACAGTTTGTCAAATGGTTGCAAAATGCGAATATTATCATATCATATTCCCAAATCTTTTTTTTCAGTAACGAAATTCCATTGAGCTGAACAAATTGTTTTCATTTTCGGGGGAAGTGATAGGGCCGAAGAACAATTATATTTTTCCATGCCCTAGTCTAGTGTTCAGTGCAGCTGAAATTTGTAAAATAGTAACTCTATACAGAATTGGGAACTAATCAAAAATGAATAACTACGTAAGTTATTATTTAGAGAAGGTATAGGAGGATCTAGATAGAGAGGAGGAATCTCCTCATCCCTACACTAGGTCAACCAAAAGAGGAATCCCCATCCTAGTTGTAATGCTAGAAAAAATTGGGTTAAAACTTAACCTTTATTATAGATAGATAAAACTATATAAATACGAGAAAAAATAATAAATAAAAAATGAATAATATAAGGAGTGCCACAACTGTGAATAGAGACAGTGAAAATAGAAGGTATAAATAATAACAATGGTAATAATCCTTTTCAATATCCTTCAAATATCACTTTAAGAAAAATATCTAACTTGAGTCTGTAAGCCAAAATAGGATAAATTATAGGGAGGAAAAAGAGAGGAGAATTTTAAACAATGTTATAGGCAGCTTGTAGAAAAAGGAAAGGTGAAAAAGATACTGATCAGCAGGTTGTAACTAAGTTACACTAATTGCCAATGACCACTCTGTGGTGAGGGAAGTGGATGGTGTAGCTAGAAAACACTGTAGTTAGAGGGAATGGACTGAATGGAGAGGGATACACTTCAAGGATATTTAATATATATAAACGGAGTCCTCCCCTCCTCAAATGCCCCCCCAAAAAAACCTATCCGCTGGTAACAAACCCTCAGTAATCTAAGTAGCAGTGATCGCTAAAAGAACAACAAGCCTAACCAGTGGCAGTTGCTAATCGAAACTGTCTTGCAAATTCCCCCGAAAATGCTCCTGCAGACTGAGCTCAGCTGGAGTACGTGTAATAGCATATTTGAATCCTACATAATGTTTAGTGAAACATTCCATTTAATTAATATCATTTTAATCCTATTCTTAATTTCTTTCAATTTATGGCTCACTTTTTGGCTTTCGTCCTACTACTGCCTTAGAATTGTTAATTTTAAAAAAGGAATATTTTTCATTATAAAGATGAGGTTCTCAGATTTTATGCCAAAACTTCTGATTTATTCATTTGTTGAATCTATCGTGATTGCAACACTGTGCGTCTGGACTGTCACTGTGAAACACAGTCATGAAGTGTTCCAAAATTCTACTTACAATACCATATACCAGAGTAAAGTTACAGTGGAATTTTATTATTTTTTGATTGTCTTAGTAAAGGCCATCATAAACCTGACCATTATCCTTATCCCTATTCAACTGACACTGACGTCACTCTGGAGGCACACCAATAGAATGAAGAATAGTAACTTTTGCCGACCCCAGATAGACGCCCATCTCACAGCAGTCCAGACTATGGTCCTACTGATTCTCCTCTACACCCTATTCTATCTGTCATGTGTCCGTGTTGTGTTAAATGAATTTAATGTTGATGATATTGTAGGATTTTGGTATTTGGTTATAGTCTATCCTACGGCACAGTCGACAGTAATCATACTGGGGAACGCCAAACTCAAAAAGGGTGTTAAAGGGATGCTAAGCCGTCTGAGAAAGTGGTGGAAAAGTGGTTTGCGGTGTGCCAAAGAAACAAAATGATTTCATTTTCTTTCTCAAAAACAATTTTATTTATTGTTTTAAAACAAGCATAACATCCGCGATGCTTTACTTTTTTTTATATTCTTATTTTCAAAATGAATAAATAGATGACAAACATGACATATTAAAGTATAAATGCATTCTTAGACAAAACATTTACATAGATATACAAAGAAGGGGTTATATCTAGCCTGCAAATTTAGGATTATACTGTAAATTAATTATCCCCTAATTAGACGTCAAGACTGAGGAGCATATCACCTAACTTAGGTTCTTTATGAAAGATTTAGAGCTTAAAAAGCTCTCTTAATCAATTTAATATAATTATCTATTGGACTATTTAGTTATGTTTTGCTCTTGGTCTTGGTATATTAATCCCATTCTTTAATGTTTTTTTGATTTTATACCATTCGATCATAGTTTGTTGTATGACCAAAGAATTATTCTCTAATAATACATATTTTGATTTACCTATATCACACCATATAAAAGGATGCCAATTTTATTTTTATCTCCTTTCTATTAGATTCTAAATTATACCATGGCTGATTCACTGATTCTTTAAGTTGTACTTTATATATATATATGTGCAAACATATTCGCTTGATATATTTCTTTTATTAAGGGGTAACCAATCCCTGCGTGGTATCCCCTCCTTGCCAGAGTCTTTGTATTTATCCAGGGTTTTTTTCCCTCTCAAAATAAAGTTCGTAAAGGTTGACTGAACAATAGCCAGCCAATTATGTGACACTGCAAGCGGGATCATCCTAAAAAAATATGCCCATTTTGGGAGAATATAAGCTTTGATTGTATTCACCCGTCCCCACCAGGAAATCTCATGTGAACCCCATTCCTTAAGAAACTTATTGGTAACCTTTAAGAGTCCCCAAAAAATAGTAGTCATAAGGTCCCTGGGATCTGAAGTGATAATAAAACCCAAATAATTTAATTATTTTTCTGTCCATTTAAATTCAAACCCTTTATTTAAGGGTTACCAGGACAATGGTTTTAGATATGTTTAATCTATAATTAGATATACAGCTATATTTTTTAAATTCTTTCATAATCTCCAGAAAAGATTCATTAGGATTTGTTATATAAATAAGAATGTCATCTGCATATAAACATAGTTTAAAATCCCTATCAGTCATACAGATTCCAGTAATATTGTGATTATCTCTTATATTGATTGTGAGAGGTTCTATACATAAAACAAAACATATAATAGTAGAGATAGTGGGCAGCCCTGTCTGGTTCCATTTGAAATGTTTAACCAGCCATATTATTGTCATATCCAATTACTCTGGCAGTGGGTGCTGAATAGTGATGTCGCGAACCCGAAATTTTCGGTTCGCGAACGGCGAACGCGAACTTCCGCAAATGTTCGCGAACCGGCGAACCGCCCGAAACGCCATTGACTTCAATGGGGAGGCGAATTTTAAAACACACAGGGACTCTTTCTGGCCACAATAGGGATGGAAAAGTTGTTTCAAGGGGACTAACACCTGGACTGTGGCATGCCGGAGGGGGATCCATGGCAAAACTCCCATGGAAAATTACACAGTTGATACAGAGTCTGGTTTTAATCCATAAAGGGCAGAAATCACCTAACATTCCTAAATCACAATCAATATGGATTGACACCTGACATATGACATATTGACACCTTGACATATGGATTGACACCTGTCCTCAGAGCCCCTGATGCACACGGACACAGAGCAGAATAGAGACTGGTCCCCCTACATAGGGTCACTTGGCAGATATGGATTGACACCTGTCCTAAGGATCCCTGATACACACTGACACAGAGCAGAATAGGGACTGTTCCCCCTACATCGGGTCACTTGGCAGATATGGATTGACACCTGTCCTAAGGTTCCCTGATACACACTGACACAGAGCAGAATAGGGACTGGTCCCCCTACATCGGGTCACTTGGCAGATATGGATTGACACCTTGTTACAAACTGCTATTTGTAACGGGCCCTTTAAATGGCAAATTGCCCTGCTTCCCTGGGTTGTGGAGAAGCCTATTTGCCAGCCTCCTCCCGCATGACTATGGCCCCTGGGAGATTGTGAAAATGTATGCACTTTTATTTGGTGTGTATGGCCCTTTAAGACTGTCGGTGGGCATATTGGGGCTTATGGACTCTTTATGTGACTGGTGCTGGCCCTTTAAACACCTTTTTTGGGACATCAGGAAGATTGGGACACTGCCCCTTTAAGGCCGTGTCCCCAGACTTGTTGGGGACACGGCCCCTTTAAGACGGTGTCCCCTGTGTCCCCAGACCTGGTGCAAACCCTTTGTGCCTGCCTTGCTATTTCCCACTTGGTTCAGTAAATGGGAAATTATTTCAGCTACAGAGACTAAGTACCATTCAGCGATGGGACTTAGTCTTTTTTTCAGCCGTTTTTTTCAGCCTTATTTCAGCTGCAGAGACGAAGTCCCATTCGGCGATGGGACTTAGTCGTTTTTTCAGCCTGAAATAGACCGACCTCACAGCCCAAATCTATGGAACTGTTTTGGGCAGGAAAATGTGCTTGCGGTCGGTCATAAAGGGACCTCCAGCTAACTTTTTTAACCCCTGGATGGATTTGGCTGATTTTTGGTTATGTTTATGTTTTAAGTGTGCTGATTCCAAATATGTAATTATGAAGATGGGATGTGTAGTTTTAAAGTTACAGGGTATGGCTAAAACTGTATTTTTACTGCCTGTGTTTAATTATGTTAATCTCTTCCCAAACGTCATTTCGTTCAAAGTGGAGAGAATGTTAAAAAAAAATATTTTTGTTCTGAGTGTGAGAAATGCTTTTCAGCAGCTTCTAATCTTAAGCATCATTTGAGGAGCCATACAGGAGAGAAACCTTATTTGTGGTGTGTTTAGTATTGTTCTGATCAGTTTAATACCTTCCGCGTCTCCTATCAGTGGGCGTGTATATGGCAGCCATTTTAGGAACCGTACACCTGGGACCCGAGCAAGGTCACCTCGTTCAACAGGCGACAACATTTGTCCCTGGAAAACTATCCTGGACATTCTGTACAATTTGCATGGATATGGCAGTGATTTCTGTAACAGGGAGATGGAAGAAGATGCTTGGTCGGTCCTCTTACTGCAAATTTGGGGCACTGCGCGGTCAAGCTAATGTGACACCAGATAGGAGTGGTGTGTTTAGTACTATTTTTATCAGTTTAATACCTTCAGCGTCTCCTATCAGTGGTGCATTAGCCTACGACGTGATTTTTATAACAGGGGAGATGGAAGAAAGGAAGCAGTGGTCCTCTTACTGCAAATTTGGGGCACTTTCTTGTGGTCAAGCTAATGTGACACCAGATAGGAGTGGTGTGTTTAGTACTATTTTATCAGTTTAATACCTTCGCGTCTCTCCCTATCAGTGGGCGTGTACCGACGTAATTTCTGTAACAGGCAGATGGAAGAAGATGCTTGGTTGGTCCTCCTAACTGGAGACTGTGTTGCTGTACGGGTGGCAGGTGGAGCCATTTATAAAGTACACACTGCTTTATAAAGCCATTTATAAAGTACACACTGGCAGCTTGAACCCAAGTTGGTGGCGGATAAGTCACGCAAGTCAACAGGCATTCAGAGCTAAAATACAGCAGCGTGTGGACCATTTTTAGCCCAAGGCAGCTCATCTCATCGGGCCTTTTTTACATAGGGTCACTTGGCAGATATGGATTGACACCTGTC